>WEIT01003882.1:1828-14091 GCA_013389985.1 Dryoscopus gambensis
CCAGCATTTTGAGCAGTAATTTTTGCTGAGTTTTATTAACCAGAAGTGTACTTTGATCTTTTCTTTACATGTCCATACTTCTCAACATCAAACAGTAAAAATCCAGGAAGTGTTAGCAGTTAAAAGAAAAAAAAAAGTTTTAAACAACCATTAAAATTCATGGGGGAAGTTCAGTTTTTACTCATGACATTATGAGAAATCAGAAGTTTCAGAGCCTAAAGATGGTAGAAGGGAGTATCAATGATACCTATTGTGGTTATTAGGAGACANGTTTTTCAATGAGGATATTAAAAAAGACACAGCCCTATAAAAGGATCTGTGTAGGAATCTAGCCACATAAATGCAATCTCAAGTTGTGTTTAAGTTGTCCCATTTCAGTCCGCTTTATCTATTTTCAAACTATTACTTTTTCAAAACCCCCACTGCTTCTCTATGAATTACACTAACTAGAAAGTTGAAGATGGCAACTGTGATGGAAAAAAAAAGCATTTTTAACTTTCTGGGAGCATTATTAATTTAACATTGATGACTAAATGGCACAAGCAGAGTGCTAGATTTTCTGCAAAAAGCTGGTTCCTTCTCTAAAATAATTCATCTCAATCGTATTTCTGCCTCATTTAGGAGTGCTCTGTGCAGAAGTTCTCACACTCTGCACAACTAAGAGCATGTTTCAAAAGCAGTTTAGAGAGAAGAAAAAGAGGTCTTCATTTCCCCTCTGCCTCTTGTTTAAAAAGAGATCAGTCTTACACTTAATAAATTCTGCCCCGTTTTGAGATTTTATAGGTAAAAGTGGGCAGATTCCTTTGTTGAGGCCATGCAGTATCTGTCTATATACAACCTTCCTAGGAATAGCTATGAATTCTTCATGCAAGTTTGTCCCTTCTTGTAGTGTTCCCTAAGCCTATGGAGAAATGTCCATGCAGTACGAAAAGTGAGAAGGTCATGGGATCACAGAATGATTTGGGTTGAAAGGGACCTTTAAAAGTCTTCTAGTCCAACCTCCCTCCCGTGGGCAGGGACACCTTTCATTAGAGCTGGTTGCTCAAAACTCCATCCAGCCTGGCCTTGGATGTTTGCAGGGAGGGGACACCCACCACCTCTTTGGGCAACCTGTTCCAGTGTTTCACCACTCTCATCATAAAAAAATGTCTTTCCTATACCTAGTCTCAAATTATGATCTTGAAATACATTTCGGTTTTGTGTATAGCTTTTAGGGGTGCTACGTGCCTTAATACCTTTTTTCACTCTCTCTCTATTGCTGAAAGTGGGGTAATATTCCCTTTCAGTTTTCATTTTCCAGAGAATATATGCTGTTCTGCTTTACAGACAACCAAAACATTCTAGACCTTGGGGGTTTTTGCCAGTATGTTAAAAAGTAAGTCTACAAGTACTAATTGAAATCGCTTGAGCTCTGTAATATTTCATTTATAAAAATCATATTACGTATCTGATTTACTTTCAGGATTAGAAAATAAAGAAAAAATATAAAGAAATGCATTATTATATAAAGAAAAATTGCCATAGGTGACAAAAACTATATAGCTGGTAACACTGGTCCCCATGTGAGGCAACACTTGTTTGTTCCTACAGTCATGTAGTACACAATGCTTCAGAATCTTTGTGGCTCTACATCCCTAGCATGTCTTCAGGTTTTTCATGCATTATGGATTCTCTTGTAGAAAACATCCCTGCTTTTATGTGTCAGAAGTTATTTTTTTCACAATTGTTTTTAAAATTGTTTTATCTTGTTAGCTGAAATATTGACATTAAACCTTTTTTTCCTAACTACATGCAAATTGCAGCAGAGAGAAGAACCCTGTGTTAATGGACCAGACCTATGACCTCCTAAGGCATGAGAAGTAAATGAAAATGTAGCTAATGACTTCGTTATCGCATGTGTGAGCAGGTCAACATGAAAAATATGGTAAAATAGGTGACAAGGTAGGGAGAGGAATATTTATACAGCTTTTTCTCAAACTATGAAAGATGTTTTCTTAATTTTAGACTCTAAAAAGAACCTGTGTGGAATTTTACCTCGGACTTCATTCAGTGGCTTGCAAAAGTCATCATTTTCTATATTTGGGTACTCTCTAGAAGCAGGGCATAGAGACCTTGCCTTCACTAAATTTCCCCAAGATTTTTGTTTTAAAATAAAAAATAAAAATTACATCACAAAGTATTCAACCCACGATCTCTTTGCAGTAGTTTCAGTATGTAATAAATGTATGTGGTTTTAATAAAGATAGTAAAGCTTTTGTAGTTCCATAAAAGTTCAACTATAAATTAACATTAAATGGAATGCTAAAGTTTGAGCAGGTTATATCCTTTGAACTTAATGGCCCAGATCCTTGGCTGCTGGTAGGAAACACACAAGGCAAGTCAGGTGAAGGGCATTCAAAGGTATATTTAAGCATTTCTTACCAGACTGCTTCTCCATACAAGACAGGGAACCTAGAAAACTTTAAAATCTGGCTACTGCTAATTACAGTTACAGCCATTGCAGCTGAAAGGTGGATGATAGACTTCATGGCTTTTTGTTGCCTGTATTCTAAGAAGATCAGACCTCTTTGTGGGAGTAACTTCAAAAATTACTTCTAGGAGATACAAACGATCTCAAGAAAGCACTTCTGCACATGAAGCTATTTAACACTCATGCTATTCTGGCTATTTCTTTCTATTGAGTGATTTTTCTTTTTTTATCTCTTTTTATACTGCTTCTAAAATTTCCTTGCATACGTTTTCACAGGTAGTCAGCTTCAGATCGTCTTTATGGCAGCACAGGGCAGTGAATGATTGGGTCACACATCTTTTTAGAGGAGAAGCACATCACGAGATACTGATCTTTACCAGAATTACATAAAAGAAAATCAATGTTTAGCTCCTCCACTTATTTTCATTTATTTCCTCACATATCTTAAGTTTAATGTGCCAGCGGTAGGCTTTGTTATTAGCTTAAAAAAAAAAGCTAATTAGAACACTACTGCTGTGTTATACCCCATCACAAAACATATCCCCTAACTCCCACTTTTTCCCACTTTTCCATCTCCTGAGTGATTGTGTTGTTGATTTTTTCAAAAACGGAAGCTCACAGGAAAAAGCAAAATGCATGTACGTGGTATTTCACAGGTGAATGCCCTAAAGTCAGAACTATTTCCATTCCTCACATGTTGTACTCTTAGTGCAATTTGCTGTAAACATGCAGTTTTTAGCATTTGTAAAATTCACCTTATCTAGACAAAAAAAAAATCCCATCTACCAGTGTTGGTAAATATGTATTTAGTTGCTAACGACAACTTGATTCTCACCTTTTTCTTTCAAAATCTGGGAGAGTAAATGGCTCTGTTAAACCCTCAAACTGGACTATTTCTTTTAACATTTTGCTTGGATAGTTCTGCTGTGGGCAGGAAGTGGATAGTGTCAGAGGGCTGGAAATCTGTGTAGTATTTTTCTTGTAAAAAACACGTTTTATGAAGGGACTTTTCCACCTGGAAATATCCATATGCCTTTGTCTTCCACCTGAAGTATAGGATCATTGCAGCAGTATTACCAAATACTCGGTGCTTACAATGCTGAGAACAGGTACAATCCCTGAAAACTTTACCAATGCTTCTCTGAGGGCTTGATCCCCTCATTCTGCCTAAGCTGTTTTATTTTCTTAGCCTTGATGCCATATTAGACTGTACAAGAGCTGCAGCGCTTGGGAGAGTCCAGTAAGGCTTCCACTGAACCTGAAACTGTCTTTCCTATGAATATTACTTACATGGGGTGCTTCTTGCTTTGAGGTCTGTGCTCAGGCCCCTCCTAGCCCTATCTCTGTGTGTTACTGCTGCCTGGGCTGGGAAGAGAGAGCAGCAACAACTTGTCAGGTTTTTAGTACATCAGTCTTCACGTGAGGTCCACATTTCAGCACGTAAATCTTTGTGCAGTGAAGCCTTAGTGTCCTGAGACAGACGTAAAGGCTTCAGGAAGTAACTCTGTGCGCACTCAGGTGGTGAAGTGTGACCAGTGCCTCAAGACTTATGGGCTGAAGTGAAACCTCTGTGGAGATGTTAGACCCCCAACAAGTAATTATTTCCATTTTAATCAATTTATGGCTAATCAAGATATGATTACTTGAAACGTGCCTATTTTAGAGCAGTACACAGAAATTTGATATGGAGTCCCCAAAGGAGAGATGTTGTCATCTGTGTAGGTTCAAACACCTAGCTGAATCCCAGAGTCAGACGCAAATTTTAAGGAGATATATTTCACACTCTCTCTTCTCAGTCAGAATCAAACATCCCATTCAGCGTCATATCCCCTAACTATTGATTTTCTTTTTCCATCTGCTTAGCTGATGTAATTAGGGCTGTGTCACGTAAATCGGACAAAAAACAAGCTTTAGCCTTCTGGAACTTGGCTGCACCTTTTTCATAGATAAATAAAAAGAGGGGGTTTTATAAGGCTGAAATAACACCAAAATAAAAGCAGTGGTTTATTTACTAATAGAGCATGTAGTGCTACAGGCATCATTGAATGTTTTACATGGAGAGTGAATCTTGTGGTTATGTGAATTTTAATACCCTGCATAGACTTTCGAAAACTGCTAAATGTTTTCCAAATAGGATGTCAAATTGTTTTATGCAGATTATAACAATCATTTGAATATTCTTACAGGCAAAAGTTATATGTACTGTCAGCTCCCAAATATTTGCATTTTAATTTTTATTTTGATTGATGGAGGGATGAGGGATTAGAGAATTGTTTTTGTTCAATGATGTTGTCTTCCAAAGCTAATATCTGGATATTAAATGGCTTATTACTCATTTTGGTATTCTTGGGATCCTAAACAGCTAGTGAAGCTTTCTAGAACCACTACATGCATCATAGAGATATTTAGCACCATAAAGTTAATGGCACTGTAAATGAATTATGATATGATTTGCAACTTTCTCAATTCAGTTTTAAAGTAGTTTCAGAATTTCTTTAAAGGCTAGTTCACCCAGCTCAATAAAACTTTTCCATTGAGACCAGTGGGTGTAGCATCCAGCCATTAAATGCATATCTATTAGAGGTAATTCAAATACACATAGTATCCCATTATTATTAGTTATTGATGAACATAAAATATATTTTTCCCTTGCTTCCTCTCCCACCCCTCTCAATCCATGTGTGTTTTTAAACCAAAGAATCTCATATACAGGGAAAAACCAAACATATATGTATTGGTTTGGCACGGCCTGGTTTTGGGTAGCAGGGGTGCCAGAGAGACGGCTCCTGTGAGAAGCTGCTGGGAGCTTCCCACCATGTCCGGCAGAGCCAGTGGCTGATGGCTCTGAAGATGGACACGCTGCTGGCCAGAACTGGGCCAATGAGAGAGGCTGGTAACGCCTCTGTGATGACATATTTAAGAAGAAAAAAAAGTCACAAGATTTTGGGCTTCTAGTGAGAGAAGAGGAGGAGGTGAGAACATGTGAGGGAAACAACATGGCGGCACCGACGTCAGTGAAGGAGGGGGAGGAGCCGCTCCAGGCGCCGGATCCGAGATTCCTCTGCAGGCCGTGGTGAAGCCCATGGTGAAGCAGCTGTGCCCCTGCAGCCCATGGGGATCCACGGGGGATGCAGAGATCCACCCGCAGCCGGAGCAGGTGGATGCCTGGAGGAGGCTGTGATCCAGTGGGAGACCCGGTGGAGAGAGAGGGCCCTGCTTGCAGGCTGGAGCAGCCTGTCCTTGGAAGACTGCACTCCGTGGGGAGAGACCCACGTCACAGCAGTTCTGGGAGGACTGTGTGCCCGTGGGAGGGACTCACACTGCAGCAGGTGCGGTTTGGCTGCTGCTCGGGAGAACAGACCCACGCTGGGAAGTTCACAGAGAACTGTCTCCCATGGAGGGACCCCACGGCCTCACAGGGGAAGACTCCTCTCCTGGAGCAGCGGAAGGAAATCTCGGTGATGAACTGACCAAACCCCTTGCCCTGTCTCCCTGTGTTGTCTGTGGGAAGAAGGGAGGGGCTGGTGGGGGGATGGTGTTTTAAGGGCTTATTTCACTTCTCATTATCCTGCTCTGATTCTGTTGGTAATAAATTCACTTCACAACTGAAGTAGAGCCTGTTTTGCCCTTGAAGTGTTTCTCGTGGTCCTTATCTCACTCATGAAGCGTTCCTTAACTTCTTTTTCCTTTTCCCTCCTCTGCCCAGCTGTGGCAGGGGAGGGTGAGCGAGGGGCTGTCATGGGTGCCTGGCGCTGGGCCAGTGTCAAACCACGACAATATAATATATGGGGGGTGGGTGTGTTATATATATTATTACAATGTGTATTCTGCCTTTTACCTTAAAAAATAGGAATTTTGCTCTTGCCCTAATTCAAATTTTCTATTGCTTATGAAAATAGACAGTTATAAATACTGCATCCTTTGAATCATTAGTAAGTTTGGGTTTAGTGCTTGTCAATCGTGTTAAAAGACTAATGTCAAATTGTCTTCTTTTTTTTGTGCTATGCTTGCTTTCCATAAATTGACAGAAAAGAATTTATTCAGTCTGTCTTTCTTCCAGTAATTGATTATGCAGATATTATTTATCATGCTCTGCAAGCACATCTTTGCATAAATTGGATGTGCTTTATCATTCTGTGTTACACTGTATTTACAAATGCCCTATTTTCTGCTCATCATTGACGACTTTATTCCATGGTAAACTCATCTTCATTAGAAGGGCTTAAGCATTACTGCTCATTTATCAGCAAGGGAATTTGCTGAAAATCCCCACCATGTTTTCTATCTTTAGCAAATTCTTTTCCCAACAAATACGCTTTCAAATCCTACAGCTGGTTTTTTCCACATGAAAATACAATAAATAGGAAGAATGATTTTCTCTTAGCAGCCCACCCTCTAGGTATTTTTTCTAGCTGCTGTTAAAGTTTGCAAGTGATTTCAGTTTTACTGTTTAACTAAAAGAGCCAATCACAGTAAAAAGGTGCAGCATCCCCGGTATTTTCTAGAGTGTTAATGGCTGTGTTGAGGTCATCCCAGTTAGGAATAGTAAGTTTCCAGACTAGCAATTTACTTGGTTAAAGGAAGGGTTGTCTGAGTATCTACTCTGTTTATTGTCTTTTTCCTAGTCATGAATATTGCCCACGCATGATATTTCAGAATTTGACTGAGTCCAGGGAATTTATTCACAAGTATGATTCATTTTCAGGTACAGAAAAACCTTTTCTCTTTATAGCGTTTTTCTTCATCGCTAAGAAAGTATTTTGTCATTGCTCCAGTGGGATGTAATTACAGTAATTCATCTGCAGTCAAAAAATTTCAGGCCTGAAAACCTTCTCTGTGATTGCACAGGCATAAATGTTATGTTAAAACATAAAAGCTAACATTAGTGTAAATAAAGGCTCAAAGTCCTGTGGAGTACAAGGCATTGCCTACTTCCACGTGAATTAGCAGGCTGTGAAAGTGCTCATAAACTCACAGACTCAAGCCCCAGAACACATATGTCAAATCACAGCCCTCTCCTGCTCCTTCCTGCATGACAATGGAGGAGCCAGCTGCAATTCTTTCTGCTTGAGGAAGAGTTTGCAATGCCAGCACAGTCCTCATTCTTTACTCACTACCAAGAAGCCTTGACACACGACCGATGTGTCATCTGTTATGTTGAAGCATTGCTGCTGTTCCCAGTGGTGTGACACGTCCTGTATGGGGGCAGTGAGAAGGAAATGGGTCTCCCTCATCTGACCGTTCAGGCCTGATGTGTGCACATGCTTGGATGAGGTAAGGAAGTCTTGGTTTTAGAAGTACATCATCAGAAGATTAATAGAGTACCTATCCAGGGCTCTATCCCTGAGCTGCTTCAGCAGAGATATTTTGTGACAAAAAAGGTAGAAAGCACGAGACTATTCCTTGTGCTCGAGTGGCTGAGTGCAAGCTCATCATTGCTGGCAGTGTCAGAAATGCCTGTGGTACTAGACGGGAGGAGAAGAGGGTGAGACACTGTGCAGTCCAGGGGTGAGTATCCACACAGCACACAGGACATCTGGATTGCGTATTCTGCCACATTAACAGGAAGAGAAATAAGAGGAAGCTTTACTGCCTTATAATTTTTTTGCTTTTCTTTATTACTCTATGATTCTTCCTTGAGAATAAGAAGTGTCTGATGAATGTCTAAAGGAAATAGGCATCACTCTGTAGCAAGCAGTTATGTGTCTTACCTGCCTTGGAATAATGAGGCTGGAGCTGTGGTGTCTCCTCTGACACTTTCTATGTTCAGTCGAGTCACCATGTTGCTGGTTTGTGAAGTTACTTTTGGAGGTGCTAATTCCACATGCGCCTTGCTTGTCAAACTATTTAAAAATAGTTTACAGGCCTCTATTCTCACCTGGACAATCTTGCTCGTGTATGTGTACATGTATGCTTATTAATACTGGCTTTTAATTGAAGCAGGTTTTGAAAATTCACAATCATTTTGAAATCCTCTTTTTAAGGAGAAAAAAACTCCAGAAACTAATCGAGCCAACAGTGATAGGTCACCTTTAAAATAGCAGGGGGAATTGCAGAATGTTTGTTATTTATACAGCTTTATATATAGTTATAGACAGTTGCAATATATGGGACATATTTCTGTATATGAAGTATATGTATTTTGGTTTCCTCAAGGTCACATAGGACGGTTATACACATGCTTCTCTTTCCTATGAATAATAGAATGGTGGGTGCTCACTTGCTCCTCTTGCAGGGCTCTGGTAAGGTTTTACTGGAGCATTGCCCTTTCTACCCCTTGCCATTTAGTTTCCCATTCCATAGGAAAAAATATACCTTATGTGATATGAATATGGAGCCTGTGTAGTTAAATTTTTATTTCTACAAACAATGACTGCTTGCTTCAATGTTGTCCTAGGTTACAATGTAAGATGTACCCAACAGTATGTATTCTATTTACCATCTTCATAAGCTGCTAAAACCGGTGGGACAGTGTTCCCCACCTCCTTCATGACTCACTCCTGATAAACTCATGGGGTTATCTTCTGTTAATGGGCCAGCTGTTGACACCAGGTGGGCAGAGTTCTTATCTCTCCCATGACCCATCCTCCCTCCAGGGAGATATCTTCTGTTAATGGGCCATCACCGCATGACTGATAAGATTACATCCCATTGTGAGATGCCCCGCCCAGAGGGAGGAACCAAGCATTCCATCTTAGATATAAACTGAGGTTTGGAACATCATGAGAGAGCCTTTCCCACTGGATCCCCAGAGGACAGGAGCAACACAACCACCACTGGACTTTTCTGAGGAAGACCAGACCTTTTCTACAAGATCACCGCTTCAACAGAACCACTTCAAGGAGGACTGCAGCCACCGTTTAATCGGACTGCTACCAACTCCCTGTGACAACAGGGTGTCAGGTTATATCTCTGACTCTGTCAGTGGTTTGGTTTGTTTTGTACTCTTACATTTGTTTTTTTTGTTTTGTTTGGTTTGGTTTTTTTTTTCAATTTTCCTAGTAAAGAACTGTTATTCCTATTCCCATATCTTTGCCTGAGAGCCCCTTAATTTCAAAATTCTAATAATTCAGAGGGAGGGGGTTTACATTGTCCATTTCAAGGGAGGCTCCTGCCTTCCTTAAGCTGACACCTGTCTTTTCAAACCTAGACAAATGTTCACAGAAAGAGACTCTAAAAGAGGCCCAAGTGGAGCTGGAATGAATTAAGATCTGAATTTCAACAGACATTCATTGAAAGGTTTTTTTCTTTGAAGGCACTGAGTTCTTCTGATGGCAAAGGATTCACCTAACTCATGATTTGTAAAGGACTGTCTGGACTTTATTCCTAATTGTAAGTCACTGTGCAGGCTCACCAGCTGTACAAGGAAAAATCAAGTCCTCACCATAGATCTTCTCTGTGTCTCCTTCCTCAGGGCTTCCTTTATTTCCAAACCAACAAAATTTGTTCTAAACCAGAACAAATCAACTCAAACTGCTCAGTAATAATCCCATGAGGCCCTGCCAGCCTCAGCTGGCTGGGAGGTGACAGCAAGCAACCTCATCTTATGAGATTTGCTTTTGTCCCAGCCTTGTCAATCCTTTCATGACTCCACCAGAGACACCATTACCAGCCCAGTAACCTCTAAGGTGCTTTAAAACCTCTAAGTGGCTTTAGCCACCGCACTTTTGCAAGGGTGCCGATTTATACCAATTTACCACATTTTTGTTCAGGTAACTCACATTCCAGACAAAAATGAGATCACTTTATAAAGAATCAATACTTCAAAAATAGCACCTTTCATAACCTGAAACTGCAAGGACTAATGCTGAGGGGAATTCAGGGAATATCTGGGAAACAAGGAGATCTGCAGCAACTTGGAGTAGCTTTTGCCTTGATTAATTGACACAGGTAGTAGTTTTGAATTGCAAGAAGTTTTTGGTTTTAAGGCTGACTAGTATATAATTTGATATTGTATGTGTTCATCTTACCACTCTAAAGGAGGAAAATGAACTTAAGACAGGAAGATAATGTGTAATAATATTTGTGTTTACATATATTTTCAGGATATGCAGAATATTCAAGTACAAGCACTTATGCTTGTGTGGACATGTAACCATTAATGATGTACTTTTCACAAATCCATGAGAAGCCTTTTTTTTCCTGAAGCTTTTCTCTCTTCCTAGAAAAGGAAACCGGCTGCAGTGTTTTAAGAACACTTGAAGGATCGCAGGAGTTGTTCTAGAGAAGAGACCTAGCTTTTCTGTCAGATGGCAATATATAGCCTTCACAAACCAAATTTATTTAGCTTTCATTTGCCTCTGTAGCAGCTGAACGAATATCACTTGTACTTCTATAACTGGTACTCTAATTTCTTCCAACAAACCAGATTCATTGAGCCAGCAGGTCAGTGCAAAAGCATGTTTATGACAGTGACCTATGAGTATGTTGTAAGTAAAAGCCAATAGCTTTCAAGGTGGGTAAATTGCAGTGAAGGATTTGAGGATGCTCTATTGCCAGTACAGCATGTAAAACCTGACACCATTCTGTGTAGCCGCAGTTTGTTACCTGCAAGATAATTTTAATGGATAAAAAAATACAGACTAAAAAGATCCTCTTAAATAAAAACCCTCTGTAAAATGAAACTCTAAGGAAAGATAAATGTCAGATAGAAAATTTAAAGCTGAATAAAAATCATTAAAGCAATGAATAAAATTAAGCTGTACTTGAAAATTGATTAAGTCTTGCTAACTAGCCAAAAGGGAACTGCCAAACTATCCTTACTGCTATAAACCATTAACTCTTACGCTCAGAGCCCAACTCTCACTGTCTAAAGCAGGTCTTTCTTTTCAGTCTGAAATCTGGAAAGTGTTTAGTCCTCTTGCCTTCTCTGCTCACCTTCTTTGTCTTCATTTATAGGGCTGATTCTTAAGTCGTGCCGTGTTTAACAGCAGAAGAGCTGGGGATGATGCCTGTCACCTGTGCTTCCCAAAGTGAAGGGGGAGGCAGAAAGCAGAAATGCAGCTGACATCACTCAATTCAGCCTTTGATCTTCTTGATTGCTCTGCGCTGTCAGTAAGATAGGAACTGAGGACTGGGGGTAAAAATGTAAGGTTTTATGGCCCTGCCCCTCTTTCTACCTCTCTGCTTGGGGAAAGGAAAAGGATTGTGTGCCATGGGACAGGAGACAGTGCTTGGAGGAGGAGCAATATCATTTGTTATGTAGCTACTTTACGGTGCTAATCCTAGCTGCAACATTTTCTATAACCAGGTTTCCAAGGTACCAGGCTGATTTTATAGGCATAATATTTTTCCATGGTCTTACATCTAATATAGCATATGAAATACAGCTTACGGCAGATATGGTGCCTCAGCAGGGTCTGAAATGCCAGTATGCTCACTGTCACTAAATTTAACCTCTGCTGGAGATCTTTCCAAAGCAAAGCAATTGGAATTAAGGGTCTTGAACGAGTGTGATCATTTAAGTGTAAGTGGCCCGTTGATTTAAACAGGAACCTATTTAGGTACTAACAGCAGATTAAGGATGTATTTCGACAAAGCAAGAAGAAAAGTAGACAAGAAAAGTAAGAAAATGTAATAAAATAAGTTGTAAAATAGACTTGCTCCATTGTATTATTTTACTAAAAGTATTATTGATTCCACCAGCAAATTTTCCCATGTTCCTTGCAAATTGAATGCAAGTAAAAGCCATACAGGTTTCAAAACCAAGGAGGAGGTGAGTACAGGGTATAGGAGAACATGGCCCTGCACTGCCCCTTTGCAGGGTCTGTGACAGGTTTTGGGAGTCAGCAGA
>WEIT01003882.1:24418-37919 GCA_013389985.1 Dryoscopus gambensis
AGAGCAGAAGAAACCCTCGGCCCCAGGGGTTATAAAATGGGGGGGACTGTTTGTCCCAAAAAGGAGCTTCTGGTACTTGGCAAAGCATCGTTGAATCCTGAGGGCAGTTTCGATCCATGGATGGTGGTGAGAGCACCAGACATGGAAGGACACTATGGTTTGCACGAGAGACTCCTCTCTTCTTTGATGGACTGAGAATTGATTATATGAGTATTGTTAACCGATCAGGAAATCCAAGGTTTTGTCTGATTGTGGGAAGGGTGGAAGTTGGGAGGAGGAGGAATGTTTCAGAGAGTTTTCATGTTCCCTGTGTGTTTCTTTCCTTTAATGTGAATTAATAAAATTTTTTTCTTCTTATTCCTAAGTCTGAGCCTGCTCTGCTCTGTTCCTGATCACATCTCACAACCATTATTAGTAAAAATATATTTTCATGGGGCACTGGCATTGTGTCCAGTGTCTAACCATGACAAGCCATCAGTAGAATTCACTTATAATAATCAGGAAATTAATTAAAAGGTGCATACAATACCATATTTTATTATTTCTTGATTTATAGCAGCACTTCTAAACTAATAAAAGTTTACATTTTCATTGTACGTTTAGATTTCTCTTAACAGAAAAAGTCTGTAGGTGTTTTAAGTTTTCAGCTTGCCAGAGGAAAAACAAAGTCTGGCAGTCGAGGAATTGTAATGGCTGTGTCTCAAGAAACCCCTTCTGCCAGCAGCATCCTTACTCCCTGTCTTTCCAATATGACTTCATCACAGTTCAAGTAGCAGTGGCTGTTAACAGCTTGACCCATCTGAAAGTACGTGTGTTCTTCAGCAGAAAGTGGCACGCCAGAGAATATATCACCTGTTGCACTTCTTTTATAGTTTAATGAACAGATCTCATACCATGTCGTTTTTGCAGATTCTGCAAGGGATTTTGCACAGCTCTCTCCTGGATAAATGGAAAACTCTTTCTCTGAACTTATTAAAAGCAGGGCTGAATATTTTTCTCTCCGATGAAAAAGAAAAAGGTGGCATTACGAAAATAGAAGGGAGGCAGCACAAAGATATACAGGATATTTTACTGAATGTGTTAAATTAAATATTGATTTCCCATAATGTGCGATGGTAGCTTCGCAAGAAAGGGAATTCAGTTGTATGTATGAAACTCAATATCAGCACAAAACTTGCCCTAATGTGGTAGAGATCTTCAACTGACTGCAGGATGCTACTCAGCTGTAGGCTTACTTAAAATTCAGGCACAACTTGAAGTAACTTCAGAGGGAATTTCAAGTAATAGACCTTATGTCTATTTTTTGTGACTCTCTGATACCTCTGAAATGTTATTACTACATTTTACTGGAAACCAAAGTTCATGTCAAAACGTTAATTTCATTGTAAAATCAAGACAGAAAGAATTGCAAAGTGCCATCTGCATAATCATATTATCACACCATCACATTTCCTTTTTTGAATGAGGAATACCTATTAATCATTAGCCCAAGGTACAGAACCTGTGTTAGTCCAAGTGAGTCAAGTTTCAAGTGAAGGGACAGTGAAACTGGTTACTTGGAAGAAGAAGTAAGAATACACTGATGACACAAGAAGTAGATGGTGAAAGATGCTGTCGTTTCAGTGATTTGCAGTTATGTGCTATGGGCAGCAGAAATTACAGAAGAGAAAGCCATTAAATTATTATTTCCATTTATAGTCTGTATATAAGTATTATTTTCACATGGCATATAAGATTTGTTTTGCTTCTTCTTTCTTTTCCACCAGTTTTCGTCCAAAAAACTGTGATAATAATAGTAGTGGCAAACAGAATAAATAGTACAGTAAAATAATTTTAAAATAAATAAACCAAACCCTTTCTAGTGACAGAAATCGTGTCAGACATGGCAAAATGCGCAAATTTAATTTGCTTCATAGGAGCCACTACTATATGAGTGTTTCAATAGCTGACCCAGTGTATCTTGACTAAATAGCTGTTTGAAGATACAAGTAGCTAGATGGAAGCAGCTGTCCTCAAGGTAGCCTAAATATCTCATGCTGTGTTCATTAAGAACATCACTCAGAGTGCTGTGTTAGAATTCAGGGGGTTCTTTGCTCAATTTGATCATCTGTAGACCTGCACAAGATCACAGGCCAGATTCATCAAAGCAAGGGATAAAAGAGATTTTCCTTTGTACAGCTTGGATGTGGAGTTATTTTAAATTTAACTATTTTAATAAAATTAGTTTTCACTTCATTAATAGTTTTTCATTTTTTAGTGGATGACTGGTAAAGCAAGAATGACATAAAAAGTTATGTACTTGTTTATATATAATTTTCAATTGTATACTGGAATTTTTCTGCTGTTACCTGGTAGCAAGCGTTGCTAATTTGTGATTGTCTTAATGCAATAATAACAGGGCCTCTGTCGAGATCCAATTATTAAAATTATCAGAGAGATGCCACTGCCCAAATTAAAGTGCAAACGAGACCATATGCCAAAGTCAATGGAATGGATTTTTATTTAGCCGTAACTGTGAGGCAGAGAGAGAGAAAGGCAGAAGGAAAGTGGTGAAAGAAAGTAGCAGAGAAACAGAGAAAAAATAGCACCACTCAGTAGATTCCAGTGGCATTCTGCCAGTCCTCCTCTTCTGGAGTCTTCTCAGGGACTGCAGTGCTCTGGATGTGGTGGTTGCAGACTGTATCCATCAAGTGGTGGGGGAACAAACCCAAAGAACACGAACTCAATTGGGTTTATAGTCAATCAGGTTCATGTGGTAACACCTGCCCCCAGGGAAGGGGAGTTTCACACTGGGTAATGTAATATAAAGCATAAGACACCTGAATGATGTAATGTTGTGGATCACGGGACACTTTGAGGGTCTTGACACCTTGTAAGGTGTTGCAGCTGTCTCTTAGTCAGCAGACTTGAATCAATCATGGCCCATCACCCAAGATGAGTCCCTTCATCCTACAAGTGAATGTCCCATACTTTGGATTGGAGTTTTCACAGCTGGAGTCATTAGATAAGGGAGGACAACGGCATGATAAGGAAGACTTACCCACCTCACAGGATTTGCCTCTCATCAGCCTTTTCTGGGAACCCAGTTTGCAGCTTCAGGTGTGCATGCCCTTCTGCACCTGCGAGGCCACTCTCAGGTGCATCACTAGCAGAGCACCCAGCCCATTGAGCCATTAGCACCAATACTCCAGTCTCTTACAGCACCTGGGTGGTTACAGCAAATGGTCGAATATTTGACTCATTAATCACTAGCAGTCACTCGCACAGCCTCTTAATACCAATTTTTTTCCGTACATGATGTAATTTGCATAAGATGATAGACTGCAGTTTGGGCTTTTAAATTAGTAAAAGGAAAAGATTACTCACATTAGAGCTCATTTTAGGATTCTGTCATCTCAGTTTATGAGGACCTATAATTGTTTAGACCCAGGGAACTAAAAATGTGAAGGAAAATTACGACTGTCACAGTTTTAATGGGAATACAGTACAAAGAATAAGATCTGGAGTTGGAGCATACTTGAAAATGTCAGGACCCAATAAAACCTGGGAGTGTCTGCACTGAAAATCACTTCTCTTTTGGAGCTCATTTATCTGGGTGACATCTAGAGTTTATTATAAAAGATGATTTACTCACAAGAGACAGCCAATCTATTTTTTCTTCGTACTTATTCTTCCTTGGACTATAGCATGTTTTGGGATCCCCTAACAACAGGATATTATCAACAATATTGGCTTGGAGGGAGCAGTCAGGGAGGTGTGGCTATGATCAGGTTGAACTCTGCACTGTCTCTTTTGTACAGTGTTTTTATTAATACTGTTGCTGTTATTGTTTGTTTTCTTAATCTCATTGCTGTTTCCACTAAATTGTTCTTATCTCAACCCATGATTTTTGTCTTTTGTTCCTCCAATTCTCCTTTTCAGTTGCTGCACTGGGGAGGGGGAAAAGGTGGCAGAGAAATAGAGTAGGGTGTGGATTTTAGTTTCAGTGGGAACTCTAAATTGTGGAGTACTCTTCCTAAACCATGACAACAACACAGTCCATGAAGGAGACTGGGGGCAGAACAGTTGTTATATGTTTTATACTTAGGAAAGATCTTGATTTTTCCCAATTCCAAATACTGAAAATTCTACAGAAAGATGTCTTATGCTCCTCCTCCAAAAGTGATATTTGATTAAAAGCTCATCAGAAACTTACCAGAAAAAAAAAAAGATAATTCAATCAACTTTTTTGAAAACTCTAAAAGTAACATCAGGACTGAGTCTTCTAAATTTGAGATGGAGAATCAAGTTAGAGTATCCCTGTTACAGGCATAGAAGACTCAAAAAATAAAGAATAATGAGGAAATAATTCAATATTTTCTTTAAACTGCTTTTTACTAGTGTATAATTAGACATATACATACTAATTGCTGACTATTCCCAAATTTACTGATGCTTAAATGACAGTCTGGTATGTCAGTATGTTTATGTCATGGAAAAATCCCCTCTGCTCAATTAACAGACATCTAATCTTGAAACTTTTCAGGCAAGTGCAACAAGTATCAAGAAGCAGCAATTAATTGTAAATGCTTTCAGACAAATCAAAGAAAACCATTGAAGATATTTGTCTATCAGCTGACATGAACTTGGAAAGTAATGCTCACCCACATGCTTCACTGCCTCGGAACGCATGTAAATTAATCTGTTACAACTACCAGTTAAGTACATTTGTGCACAGAGAAGTCTCTAAGAGTAAATGTCTTTCAGCATTTTAAAGAGAACATGTCAGGATTCCTGTCCAGCAGAGGAGAACAATCCTGTTTGTTTATCTGAGACAGAGCATTATTGTGGAAAAAAGATGAGAGAACAAGATACAACTTTGCTTAAGACATCTCAGTACTATGTCCACTTCTTTCCAGAAGCAAGGCTTAACCCAGAATAAGAGCTAGGCACGTAATGGCATTAACACCTTCATTCAATGCTTGTACATTCAAAAGAATCTATGAATGGCCAAACTGGGATAAACCAATCTCTTAAGATAGCCTTTCTCTAACAGAGACCATAGACAAATGTCTGTGGAAAAGTACATGAAACAACATATTTAAGTATCCAGGGAGAAGACATGAGGGTGTATGGGAAAGACAAGAAAGTACATACACACAAAATGTCATCATCTCTTTTGTTTTTGATAAACTAAAAGCAAGTGGAGGGGTTTTTTTCCTGGTAAACATGATGGTTATGGTAAATTTCCTTTTTTCAACCTGCCCAGAAAAGTGATCTGAAATCAAAACCTTGTTGTAGGCAAGCTACTTTGAAGGTTGGAAACAGTGAAAATACTAACTTTAATAAATAAATTTACAATATAATGCCTTTAATAGAAAGCCTCTTTCCCCAGTCAAACTATTTTCCTCCGTCTTTAGGAGACACTACTGGTCCTGAATAAGTCTAGAACAATATGCAATGTTATGAACCCCAGGGTTTAGTCAAAAAATCATTAATTCTGGCCTTTCTTGGTAATTTTCTTGCTTTTGAGTCTCTAAATCATACCTTGAACATTATTTTAACCAAAAGGCTTTTTGATTAATATGTATATACAAGGCACACAGTTCACTGCACTCCTAAAGTTCATCAGTTTACTGCCAAAAGATTTTATTCTAATATGCAGCTTACTGCTCTTGGGATCTAGGTTTTGAATTAAGCACTGGTTTTATGGCTGCAACCTTTTAAAGGGATAAATGTACAATCATATTTCTCATATTCCTTTCCTCACAATTTTTCATTTTTCTCTTGCATCAAGCAAAAGCATTCTATAAAGGGTTTAGGTAGGACAACTTCCTTAGTTTCTGCAGCATTGCATAGCATGACAAGGCCTCATTTACATAGATGAAGTTAAATTTCCCTTCTTTATTTGCTTTCAAAGCCAGTGGGAGCTATGTCCATATACACAAGGACATTATTTAGTTATTAGACATTAAAGCAAAGAGTTGTGGGAAAAGCAACAAACTCTGTATGAAATTATGAAGCTTCTTAGAGAATTCACAGCAGACATTTTGAGCAATTGAGACATACTGGAGAGATTATTCTTCAGAGGACACCAATGATGTACAGCTGGAGCATAAAGGGAGCAGGTGAAAACTATTCTGTTCATCTCAGCCCGTGCCCAGCCAGGATTTCCTGTGTTTTCTTTGAATACCTGTGTAGTTCATGTGTACCCTTTGGCTGGTTACTCCACACCAAGGCTCAGCAGAAGGAGGCAGTTTTATGGCAGTAATCAGCAAGAGCCTGGAGCAAAATGTTTGCTGGCAGTGAGCTGATGACTATGCACAAAGGTATCTGGGAGTATCTACCAAATACATTTCACAGCTTCCTGAGGTATCACACTGAGGTAGATTCCTCAAACAGGGGAGGACAGAAGAATCATAGAATATTTTGAGTTGGAAGGGTCCCACAAGGATCATCAAGTCCAACTCCTGGCTCTGCACATATAATGACAGCAGGATAGAATATAGACTATGTTTCTAGAAGAAGCAGAGAATTGATCTCATATAATGCAAGTGTACCAAATTCACTACAAATCCGCTGACTCCAATCACCCTTTTAATGGCGAATAGTTAGCATGTTTAATAACTTTATTCCTAATCTTATTAATAAATTTTTGGTGGTCTGTTATTACAATAAATTCTACTTACTAACTCAATCCTTCTCCCATAGTGTGAACTGGTTCGTGCTTTCTTTTGTGCTGCTCTCTTACCTAAATTATTGACAGATGCTTTTTGACTTTCCTTCTGGTCTTTTCCCACAGCCTGAAGTCTTCAGGTTATCGAACCACACTTGGTAACTCTGGAAGCTGCAATTGCTTTTGCTTATGTTATGATGCTGTTAAAGTCCTGTCTCTTGAGATTACTTTTATTGCCAGATAGGTCATCATGGTCATGAAAACACATTGTATAATGACCTGACAAGTAGCTTATATTTGCTCTGACTGGAGCGAAATAGGCAGAATGCCAAAGTATGTTGAGCCTAAACATTTTGCTTCATAAAATATTGAAGGGCACAAAGGATTCTGCCAAAAGCAACTCATTTCTTCTCCTAAGGGCTCCTCTTTGGATTTCTTATAAAGCCTGTGGACAGACTTTGATTGAACTCAGAGGGTCAGGGGTCAGTAAATGGTAATGCAGTAGAGGGATGAACACTTAACTTTCCTCGATGGATCTTGAAAGAAGTATGTTTCAAGAAAAAAAAGACACAAGTTAAACACATAGTCCTTAATGTCTTATCAAAGGCTTGTGATCAGAGGAAATACAATTAGGTAAACATGAAGTGAGGAAATAATGGGAGAAAAAGCCCATAATAAAAAAGGTCTATTGAAATAAGACTTTATGGACATTTTCTGTGTGCACTTGTGGCACTATATCAACAAAATAATAACGTAGAAAGAGCTGTCTCACATTTGCAAGAAATATAGAAACAGTGCTCTAAAGAGGCTTGTGTGTATAATAAGAGATAATCTGTGATGGTACACAATATGTTGAACAGAAAGGCTGGTAATAAATCCCAAAACCATTTTTTTTTCAGCATTTGTCTGCACATTTATGAATATTATTAAAACGAGGTATCAAAGTTTATTTATTTCCCTACAATTCAGCTGGAGTAGTAATTAAATTCATGTCCACTTCTTTTCCCAGCTGTTCCTGCAAATGGCATGAGCAGGAGACGTGGATATGTCTGATGTGCTTGACACTGAAGTACAGTGGGCTCCAGTGCTCTGACTGGGCCTCCTGAGTCTCTGGAAGGACACACACCGTAACATACAGGAAAGCTCAGCAGATGCCCAGAAGTAGAATTTCTTTTCTACGTGGTGATGTGGCCTGCCAGTCAAGGCACTGCTGATAGGGCTGTGACTCTTCTTTACATCTCTCTTTTTAGGGCAGGGTTTGTGAATGAGGCTCTGCATGCAACTACTTTTCTCTCTGGGTTTAATTATTTTGAGGTTAAAACACACATCTGTCATTTCCATGGTGAGTAGGAACTACTGAAAACTCCCAGTCTGTGTCATACATCAAGAGGGACAGGCTTCCACTCCAGGGAAATCTGGAAGGCAAAATCATCTACCGCATCATGGGGGCCCTTCTAAGTTCTCAGTGAAATTGGTATTTTTACATTACATACACTGTCAGGATCTCCGAGAGACTGATTATTTTCTAAAGTATGGTCTTTCTGTCTCTGTATATTTGTTTGGATGTTGCAATTGTGTGATGCAGCATAACACTGGCTTTACTAAGTGGATATAGACTTATAAAAGCATTAATGATTTTATGACTAGCCTTCCACGTTAAAAAGTTTCTAGGCATCTACCCAGTTCTTTAAACAGGATGTTCTTCTGAGCTATCATGTGACAGCGGACCTAAAAACTCTAAAAACAAGTAGAACCCAGGTTATTAAGAGGTACTGTGATTTCAAAAAACACATCTGTCAAATCAGGAACAACCGGGACCCACAGCCATCTGCCCTGTCCAGTGAGAAATTCTGACTTTCTTTGGCTTGAGTTTGCTGAATTTACTGCTTCTGGAATTGGGAATTCAATGCCTCACCTACAAAAATAATTTTCTGGTGTGGATTACGACTATGCTGGACATAAGAAGTCAAGTTGTATACAAAATTCAGAAGGAAAAAACCCCAAGCAACTTAAAATGGAAAGCATCCTACTGCATATTGGATTAATGTGCTGTCAGCAACATAATGTATCGTTGCATCAAAAATAGAAAAAACAGAAACAGTTTTAAAAAATCAGCCTGTGGAATTTTCTTTTTTCTGACTCTACTGCAGACTCCTCAGTCATAGAGAGCTGATCAGTCTGTTTCCCTGTTTCAGCAGAATGATCAGTACCTGTGGACCTTCCTTCAGTGCTGGAAACCTAAAATGGCATTCCAGCAAAGCACAATATTGTTCTTGCTTGACTGTGCAGGGAGTCACTGACAGAAAAAAGAAAGCTTCAGTCCTCTGAAAATCACTACTATTTGTTACACCAGAGTGGTCTGTCCAGAAAATACTAAAAGTCATGATACAGCCATAGGAAAAGTCCACCAGTTTCTGGAGGCATAAATCAAGGGCCTGGATTTATAGATACCATGATAGCTCTAATTTTGAAGCGTGGGCAATTCCTTGTCTCCCTTGCCTTCAATGTAAGAGGAATGGCACAAGAAAGAAGAAAATTCCTGAGGCATCAAATTGTCTATAGGAAGGATTCAAGAGCCAATTCTCCAAGGGGTGGAAGAATCTTCTAGTGTTGGGATGATTTCTGATTAAACATCACTCGTTAGATCTTCAAAAACCTAAAAATATGCTTGCTCAACCTATATGCTTTTCTGGAATCATTATGCTGGTCTGGTTGACTTGCTATTTTCCATCCCTAACTTCTGCAAGTAAGATTATGTTCAGCTCAGTTACAAAGTCCAAAACTTCAGGAGGATTTTTTGCTGTTTGTTTGTTTTTAACCTGATTCGAAAATGGGATTAAATTTTGCTTTTAAGGCATGTGTCTCACTTAACCTCAAAGAAGACAATTTTTTTTCCCCCGAACAGTAATAATTAATAACACATTTCTTCAGGCAGAAAACACGCATGGAAAATCTTTATGATGAACATTTAGGTTATTAGCATAGTAAAACAGGGGACTATGACTGAAATATCGTCAGCCCTTACATAATTAATGCTATTGAATGCATCCTACTACTGTATCTGTCTTTGTATTTCTTCATACCCCCAGGCTTATAAGATGTAATTCTTTAGCCATTTAAGTATATATGTTTAATATATACAAATTTTGTACATTCTGCATTTTAAATATTAGAAACTCTTTAATGAAATAAGGTATCTCACTGCACACCACAATAACTCTTTTTGTTTTCTTTTTCACCAGTGCACAGTTTTATAGGTGAAGTTCATGGAAATATTAATAACCTCTCAAGAAATTTCTATCTGTTTTTATCACTGACAAAGCAGAGGAGTTCAGCTTTATGCTAGAATGACACATAAACACTATTATTTACAAAAACAACAAAGAGAAGCAGCAGAAAAACCTCTCTGATGCAAATCAATTATATGGCATGTAGTTTAACAACAGAATAATAATCTGGAATGGGGAAGTTTATTAGTAGGCAAAAAAATGTTGGTTCCCTACTAAGGCTGCTGTTAATGTATGTCAAGTATAACAAAAAGAGCCTTCCTGAAAAAATAACAACAGCTTCTTCAGCATGCACAGAGAAATTACTTGTAGTTGCCTCTATCAGCAAATGCTGCCATTTCAAAATGAATTCATTGTTCTTCTACCTCTAGTAAATAATTACTGCATTTTGCACTCACAAAATACGTTTTGTCTCTCAGTCTCTGCATGGAGAGCTTTTTCCTCTCTCTTAGTGATCAAAGTTTAAATGATTTTAAATAATAGTAGCGAGAATGAATCAAACCTGTGCTTATCTTTTCTAATGCAGAGCTGCAGTGCCATACATCCCAGCAGTACTGCTGAAATTAACAGAAAATCTGTGGGACAAGGAGATCAAGAGTGATAGCTACCAGAGAATGTAACAAAAGAAATCTTTAGCAGAGAAATTTTTGGAAGAGCAGGAATCCCCATTTGACTGCATGTTTTTCAGTCGTCTATTTTTTTCCTAACCTTCACCCACCTAACATCCAGAGTGTTCTCTGCTGATTCTGCCATCACTTTTGACCTCATCTTAGCCAGTTAAAGTATTTTTTTACTTGCCAATACTAGAGACATTAGTTCAGGACATTTGTCATATCCTCAAACCCCACTGAAATCCCACAGTAAAAAAAATCCCAAAGTAAAAAACCTTCATTGAGAATCAGAGATGAATCAGAGCCAGATGAAGGGGCTGAACAGCTGGGTTTCAGTCTTTCCAATGTGCAAAGCAGATTTTTGTACATAAAAATTCAGGCCACCATACACCTTGCTGCTTAGTGAGAGGTGTGACTCTTCAGTCATTATTGAGATTTGCACATGCAATATGATAATTGCAAGACTAGAAATTACTGTTGAAAGTTAATCTCATATAGTGTGAAGAAATGCTGTGTTTTAGCAGATATTGCAGTCAGATAAATGGCTGATTTTGCAAGTACCAGTTCAGAAGTACATTATTGACAGTTACAGAAAATCTTGTTTTGACTTCTAAAATGAGAGACTTGCTGTGGATACCATTAAGAGACAAGAAACACAGTAAACCAAGATATCATTTCTTTAATGTCACTTCTCTGACCATAGCCTAACATTAGAAATGAGATTTCAGAATAAAAAACATCCAAAATATTACATGAAGTGAAACATCTACAAATGATTACAAGGAAAAATTTACTTTATTAGAAAGATATGTCCTTTGATCAGTGTTAATGAACTGTACATGAAAGGTATGGATTTCAAAGAAATGATGGAAAGTACAGTGTTGGAGGAATGTGATAACGTGTCAGGCTTTCTGCCACACACTCCTTGCTTAGCAGAAAATTAATGACTTATATGACTGGAAACTGTTATTTTAAGATTATTATTTTTGAAGCACTGTTAATTATTCCTAATAAAATTACTTTACTGTGGACACAAGCATACAAACTGCTTTGTTCACTTTGTGTTTATATTGCTCCCTGAGCTCTGAAACCTGCAATCCAGAAACAGTACAGCACTCCCAGAGTGCCAGGTTAAATGAGTCTTCCCATAAAAATGTACCAATCAATTAATCAGTTTTCCTAATAATAACTTGCTTTTACCATGACCACGTTTGAAAACAAGCAGTCTGAGGACAGTGGATTAAATTCGCCTCTCTGAGGGAATGCGAGTGGTGGCTCATATTACTGAGAAAGTGATTGCTCATATTTTTGCCGCGGAAAAAAAAAAAGTGGATGAGTGGCTGCTGATACTGGTCCGTCTTTCCTTATGTGTGTTCCAGTAAGTGGAAAATTTAAATATATCTGCAGCTCCATGACAAAAAAAAAGGCACACAAAAAGTATTTCTGGACCTCAAGAAACCCTACCTTTTTCTGTTCACGTATCATACACACCAACTAATATTTACATCATTTTTATTCAAAAACCTTGACAGAGCTGGTTTCTGTGAGAAGCTGCTGGAGGCTTCCTCCATGTCCAGCAGAGTCAATCCCTGGCAGGTCCAAAGATGGATGTGCCACTGGTCAAGCTGGGCCAATTATAAATTGTGATAATATTATCTTGTGATAACAGATAATCTTGTGATAACAGATATAACAAGTAGTTAAAAAAAAAAGGTTATTGCACAGTTGTAATTGCAGCCAGAGAAGAACAGAGTGAGAACATGTGAGAGGAACAACCTGCAGACACCCAGGTCAGTGGAGGAGGCACAGGAGATGCTGCAGGCACCAGAGCTGGGATTCCCCTGCAGGCCGTGGTGAAGACCATGGTGAAGCAGCTGTTCCCCCGCAGCCCATGCAGGACCACAGGGATACAGGAATCCATCTGCAGCCTCTGGAGACCCATGATGACCCATGCTGGAGCAGGGGGATGCCTGAGAGGAGGCTGTAAAACTGTGGAAGGCCTGTGCTGGAGCAGGGTCCCGGCAGGGACCTGTAGACACGTGGAGAGAGGAACACGTGCTGGAGTAGATTTCCTTGTAGGACTTGTGACCCCACAGGCGACCCATTCTGGAGCAGGCTGTCCTTGAAGGACTGCACCCCGTGGAAGAGTGACTCATATTGCAGCAGTTCACAGAGAGCTGCTGCCCATGGGATGAACCCATGATGGAGAAGTTCATTGAGAGCTGTCTCCCGTGGGAGGGACTCTGTGTCAGAGCAGGAGAAGGACTCCTCTCCCTGAGCAGTGGCAAAAACAGTGTGTGACAAAATTGACCATAACCCTCATTCCCTCTTTCCCTGCACCACTGGGGAAGGAGGTAGAGCTGGGAAGGAGGGAGGGGTGGGGGAAGGTGTTTTCAAGGTCTTATTTTACTTCTCATTATCCTGCTCTGATTATGTTAGTAATAAATTCAATTAATTTTTATAATTCAAGTCTGTTTTGCCCATGATGGTATTTGGTGAATGATCTGTCGGCAGAGGGGAGGCTCATGAACACTTCGTTGTATTTTCTCTCCCCTATCCAGCGGCAGAGGGGAGCGATAGAGGCTTTGGTGGGTGCCTGGCATCCAGACAGGGTCAATCCCCCACTGCACATGAAGTTACTGACCTCAAGATGTGCCTCTGCAGCTTTGTAGAGCAGAAGTAGGAACATTACCAGGGGCCAATGCCCTAATTATTCCAGAGTTCAGCACCACCCCTGTGAGCAAAACAAAAGTCTGTGGTGAATTCACTGCAAAAATGTTTCTAAACTCCTGGCAAGCCTCATGGCAAAAAAGGTTTTTTAACACTGAAATACAAAGCTTAAGGAAACAGCTGTTGTCTCTGAAGATAGAGGCTAACAAATGAATTGGTGAAACATATAGTTATCTTCCTTTTGGCTTTAGGGGGAGTTCTTCATGCCTTTCAGGTAA
>WEIT01003887.1:311-22500 GCA_013389985.1 Dryoscopus gambensis
CACCCTGACAGTCCTGTGAGTATTGCTTTCAGGATGTTTTCCACCTGACCAGATATAATTCATTTGTGTGTTGTTATTGAAGATACATTATGAGCATCTGGTGGTATTTATATGTCTAATTTTTCTAACATGTTAATTGCATATAAAAATAAAAAGACTACCATTCCATTTAAATTCCATTTAAATACTTCCTGTTGTCTATCATCTTTCCCCATGACTCTCAGCATGCTTTTGTAGGGGTCTTTAGATCTACAACATATAAGTCTTGAAAGGCAAATTTATGTGCATTCATAATGTTAAGCAGTGCATAATTAGATTTAAAGAATGCAACTGATAAAAAATGTCTACTTTCTGTGTTGTTGCTGATATTTATAGCTGGCACATGGAATTTAATATGGATCATTACTTTCTCAGGCTTTTACACATTAGCTACGGTTATGGCATTACGCCCGTGCTCCTTGATGTAAAATATTTTTGAGTTGCACATATTAGAAAAATTCTTTTCATCACATTTGTCTTACCTTAATAGAAGAAGATGAAGTCTTACATCACCACAGTGATGCATTAATTTCTGTGCTGTACTTACCTGTCTTTCAATATGATTCTAATATCAGCTACAGCACAACATTTCTATTGAGCCAGCCACTTCCACCATGGAAACATCTGAAAACCATTCATGGATTTTAAACAGCAACCCATTTGTGTGCGTTGCTTCATAACATTTCATGCCACCACTGATTTAAGAGCAAGCCCTCAAGGTGAATTTAAATATTATTTCATTAAAAAAAAAAATAATTCAAAACCCCCCAAATTGACACTAAGTTTACGTTATTTGTAAGCACTTGAATTTTAAATAATATTTAATCTAGAAAAACTAAACGAATATGCTATGTTTTTTGGTTTTCATCTTTGATAAATATTACCATTTTTACAGTAGTCCTTCAAAGATTTGTGCCTATCTCTTAAAATTTTAAATGTAAAATATATTACCAAAGTCATTGGAAATAGCAACACTGGTTAATAAAAGATAGCAAATATGCTTTTAAGACAGAAGTATTCACATGGATATAACAAGATTGCTATGCTCATAAAAATATAACCACTCCAAAATACTTATAACATCTTAGAACTGAAATATGTCATTCAAAATGTTTCTTTAGTCCAAGGCCACATTCTCTAACTCATTGTTAGAGATGCAAATAAATGTGTTTTATAACTTCTTTGAGTAACCAAGGACGCTTCTTTCTCTAAGACTCACTCAAAAAGGTGATTACACTCACTCCATCTTTTCCAGAATCCCACAAAATTTTATATGAATTATTCAATGTGGTGACAAATTTTATTTTTTCTTAGTTATAACAAGATATTTTTTACAGTATGAAAAGTTCTGGAAGAACAGGGTGCAGAAATCTTCCTACCTGATATAGTCCTCGAAAATGCATACAAAATAAGAAAAAAAATTTAAAAGGGAGAGAGACAGAATGAAAGCCCTGAACTCCTTCAGGCTTAATGATATATGTGCTACACTAAGAGTTTTTCTTTAACATGTTTTCTTTTCCGTATGCAGCACTGAATACTTTCCACTATTTAAAAGCCTAAGAAGTGTGAAAACTGTTGAAAGAAGAAAATACACAAAGCTAACTAAGCTGATAAGGCTGTGATGACTGAAAGTATCAATAGAGAGGAAAAATTCTCATCTTAGTAGCATGCTTTATAAACACCATGCATTTTTTTCCAGATGGGTTCATTCCTTTTAACTACAAAATAGTACAGAAATTGCACCCGTCTTCCTCCTAGTCATACCTGCCCATGACTGAAACAGATATAAATATCAAAATTAATTTTGGTATTATGGGCTCAACAGGACTTGGTCCAGGCAGTACCTGCTGGGAGCTCAGTCCATCCTCTGAGCCAATAAGGGTCCCAGACCAGCTGGAATCTCTCCAGCAATCCCATCTTGCATGGGAGCAATGCTCTTCTACACCCCCATCTTCCTCCATCAGTTTGAATTTTATTTAATTTCTTTCGTGGTTCAATGATTTTACAAAAAAAAAAAAAATCAAAAAATTGATTTGAAATCTCCAATAAAATCTATATAAACATCAGTGATGACTCAAATAAATTGTTGTGAACAGTGCTCCTTAAAGCAAAACAAAGAAGTATGAGGGCTGTTCATATTAGATGCTAACAACTCTTCCAAGCTGTGAACGTATAGTAGTGACAGAAATTAAAAAGCAGATGTCCTCCCACGTTCAAATTCCCCCCAACTTGCTTCAAGATTACATGGCTGATGAAAGTACAGCAAGTTCGAATTTCTAGGGGGAATAATGACTTGTAGTTGCAATAATTTAAGGAATAATGTACCCCAACTGTACTTAATAAGGCTGTAATTCCATCAAAGCCTTCCAGGGACGTCATAAACCATGAGAGTGAAACTCGAGTGGTTTCCTCATGTCACCAGAAGGCTGAGATGGAATTACAGTTTTAATTTATATGCATTTTGAAGGAGACTTATTTAATATTGCACATTGATCATGATTAATGCTTTTGTAACTGCCAAAAACTATTAGGGGTGTTCTCGGTCTTTTGAAGCCACCAAAAGTCAATTATGCCACTGACTGGTGATTCTCAGCAATTCCTTTCTTTTAAAGACATGGTTTGGCCAGCACAAATTGCATAATCATGTTAAAGTTAACATCAATTTGGTCATATATTTTTAATACTTTTCTTCTTCATATTGAATGAAAGTGGGAAATATTTCTTCTGTCTATATGCATAGCTCTTTATTTATAGAATTTCATTGCAAATTAAGGGGCAAATTAATTGGAATAATTTGGCTAATTTAGCCACTGAGCATCACTGAATGAATATGCTTTTATTAAACAGATTTTTCACTTAAATGACAATAATTTGTCCACATCCTATGTGAGCTAACTGAATAGGGAGGAGCTTTAGTAACAGGAGAAAATTCTTTTTTGCTCTAAGACTGCAGGTAATCTGTTTTAAAATGAAGGATTATATGGAATAGCCCAGAGAGTCTACAGATGACAAGCTGTGGCATGGGGAAAAGAAAACAGAAGGGGAAATCTGGCTTTTAAATAATTTGTGAATCAAAGTTCCTAGAGGTAAAATAATGTTCAAATAATATTCTGGTTACTCAAGGAGTTCTCTCTTCCTCTCCTACACAGCTATCAGTTATGGGAATAAGAACATGGGAAATTCCTTACTTGGTCAGACGAGCAGTCCACCTAACCCCAAACACACTCCCTAACAAAGGAGAAGGGAAATGAATGTGAGGGAGCGTTGGGGAGCCTGAACGATTTGTGTTGGAAGGGTTGGAGAGTATATTCATTTAAATTTCCTCTTACATCCATTTATGGGCATATAATCCTTCAATTTGCTATTCATTTTTGGTCTTGATGACACTGTCTGCCTCCACAGTCTCCTAGGACAGGAAGTCCCTATGTCATTGCTTGAGGGACAGCTACTCAAAAACGTGGTTTATTGTGATCTCCTACTGAATATCCTTACTTGCCTGAGCATAAGGACTTAGCATCTTCGGGATGCCCTTTGGTGTGATCTCTGGACTCAAGATTCCTGTCCTGAAGGGTCTCTACGGTTCCAGTGTGGATATTTGCCAGCTTCTTGTGGATTTCTCAGATATCAGAGGGGATCTAATACAGCAGAAGATGCCTTTATTTAGATAATGGCATTAAGCCAAAACGTTTACACGTGTCAGAGAACCTGCCATAAAATGTATTTCCCAGGAGATGACAGTGTGTCAATTTCTGAAATTCCTAGTGCTGAGTAGCTGACTTGATTTACACTTCTGAACGGAAAACACGTCAGGGTAATCTCAGCTCCTCTTTACAACAATATATTCCAAGTAGAGGATTTATTTGTAATTTGTTAAGATCAGATACAGATAGAAATAAGTCGCATACAAATCCTATTGAAAGTCTTTTGGCCATTTTCTAAGATGATGGTAGAGCAAATTGATCTTTAAAGCCAAAAACATGACAGCATAGTAATCAGTTACATGGCACTTTTGAGCAAGATAAATATACATTCTACACTCGAAGCTAAAAAAGCATCATTAGAATGTAGCAAAAAAATGCAGTGTTGTCTGCTTCAAGCATAGACATCCGACTTGGCTTTTGGAAGGAGATTTTCTCAAACCAAGGGCACAATTCTAAAGGTTGCCTTTGGAGAACTACAGTAGGAAAACAATCTGATCCTTGCTTGGACCAGTAAAAGTCAAACTAGATGTCAGGTTTTCATGTGATGTGTGAAGAAATGTCCCACGGCATGTGATGTTTTGAATGCTGATGATGCCATAATAATTTTTGCTTTTTCATCTATTCCTCTCATATGCCCCTTCATATACGCTTTTATGCAGCTTTTCTGTACCCTCAGTGCTTTTAACCCACATACTTGTAATTCCCTAAATTCGATAACTAGCTTAGACCCAAACTTCTGTTAAGGAAAGAGACTGAACATCTTAGAAACTTTGTAATTTGGGGGTCAGCAAGCCCCAGACCCAAGGTCTTCTCCAGAACATATTCTGTAAACTAAGATAGATCTATGCAGAGGGGGGTCACTCCTTACGAGGGGGCTCCTCCTGAGCCTCCCATTGGAAAATCTATGATAAATATGCTAATATGTAAGGTCTATAATTGTATAAGCAAACGATCGCAGGGGGGCTTTTCGGTGTATTCTCCGGGGTGCATTTTCCAACGTGCTTTCCGTGCCTCGGTCCAGGGGGGGCATCCTTGCGGGGTGCTCCTGCCTGGATCTAAGGATCCTTAATAAACTCGGAGGTAAAATCCCTTTTTTCCCCTCTAACCGTGTTTGGCTTTTAATTTCAAGTCCAGGATAAGGCAGTACTGAGGACTTAACAAGCCTTCAAAGGGTGTTAGAACAAATGAAAAGAAGAAAAATCTAATCAGGATACTGGCTGAGAAAGTCCCAGAGTCAAAAATTTTTGGAGGCTGAGGAAAAGTTCTTAGGTTTAATATTATAGGGGTGTCTTGTTCTTACAGTCTTCCCCTGGCATTTGGTCTTGGACAAAGTCGTATGAACTCTTTGTCTGGAATAACCCAACAGAGGTGCTGCTAGCCTCCCCTTCCCCACAAAAAATGTTAGATTTTTTTTGGCTTTTTTTCCTCAGATGGATCGAAAGTTTTTCAGTTTCCACATGTAACATTTGCAATTAATGCCAAATTGTTCATATGTTCCATCTTTATATAGAATCTAGCAGAATTCAACATTCCCAGTGCTCCTTTACAACTGTTTCAACAGACATCATCTCTGTCTGGCTTCCCTGAAAAATTCTGCAAATTCATGAAAAATTCAATTTCTTCAAAAATAGACCATGTCAAAAATAACAGCCCTCTGAATGCTTTCCTTCCTATTAACAGCAAATTCTTTGAGAGAAAACCAGCTTGAACTTGCCCAAGTTGCCTTCCTTAATTAAGAGTTCCAAAACTGGAGGAGCTTTTAATTGCACTAATCCATTTCTCAGGATACATAAAAAAATAATAATATCTTTGTACTCTTGATACTGTGTGGTCTTAAGCTGCACTCCAAGAAAAGGTGTCCTCAGGAGCTATCTACTTCTTTCTGTACTTCAGTTTCTATTGATGTGGAGTAACAAAAATACATTTTTATAGCCATTTCTAGAGATGCTTTCTCAAAAATGAAGACACGAAGCATAGAATTCTGGATACACAGGTACAATCACAAACAACCAATTAAAAATTAATATAGCCAAAAGAAGTGTTCTGGTACAGAGTCACTTTGCGTGTTCATTGCTTTTGTGACCATTGGGTGAAAAATAGCAGTGAGTTCTGAAACACAGAAAAGTGTATAAAAATTTAAAAGTTTTATATCCAACCAGATACAAGGAGAAATTTTTTCTTCCTCCCACTAAGGACAATAAAGCACTGGAGCACACTGCCCTGAGATGGTGCAGGCAGCTCCTCGGGGGGTTTTCAAGATCTGTCTGGACCAAACCCTGAGCAACATAAACTGACCACAAAGCTGCTCAGGCATCAGCACAAGGTTGAACAAGAGACCTCCTGAGGTCCCTTCATCCTATGAAAGCATGTGTGTATGTCTTAGGTTGCTGTAAACAAATAACTAAGTAAATAAATAGAAGAAGCAAAAGCCATTTCAAAAGTTTTTGAAATTTGTCCCCAGTTGTCTTCAGATACAATTTTTTTTCTTTGTTGAAAATAGAGCAGGGAGTGGTTTTGGCAAATTATTACAGCTCAGAACTCTATTTATCGAGATGTTGCCTTTATCAGCAATTGTCTTCTATTAACTTCTCCACTGTACATCAAAATTGGAAATAAAGAAGTTGGCTAAGGGGAAATTGCTGTTGTTTGCTGAAACAATTTTCAAAATGTTTTCCATTTTTAAAAAATTTATTCTTAATAAAAATATGCAATAAACGAAAGAACAAATGACAAATTGTAACAGTATATTGTTAATATTATCTTAGTCAGCTGTTAACTATGAATGCTTATTACATGGGAATAAAAGTTGCTAACAGAAGGAACAGAAAAATAATTTGATCTTTTTATAAATGTTCACTTATGAATCTCCTAACTTATTTTCTAATTTTGGGTGTTGAATTATTTGTCTATAAGCTTGATATATGTTGAATAATTATTCTCAAAACGAAAGCAACCAAATATATAAAGAGTTTTGTAAGATTTTAGCCTTAATATCTCTCAAATACTTTCATATATTCTATAAGAACATTGACAAGGTTCAACACACAGTAAGCAGAATATTTTCAGGTAAAAAGGAGTCTTTTCTCTGTCTAGATCTAGCTGAGACTTATAGGTCAAAATCAAGGTATTTTAAATCAGTGGTGATTCTTTTTCCCTCCAGAGAAATCCAGCCATAAAAAATGCACTATGGGACGTATTCTGAGGAAAGAGGTCATTTGTGCGTATGTGTAAATACACAAATATATAAAAGTGAATAGACATGTATATATGTGCATAGCTATATAAATATAGCTGCACACAGTGGGCCAATAACAACAAAGTATGATGCAGTGACATTTTGTGTGATGAAAAAGATCATTAAATTCATGAAGGAATATTATAGAGATGTTAAATCTTTGGTACAGAGGATTCACAAGAACAGGAAAGAGTGGTGAGAGAGGGTATCTTTGTTTTACCTCTTTTTAATAAAAGTTTTCAAGATTTCTAGTTAATTGATCTCTGGAGAATACAGAGTAAATTGTTTTATACTTTCCATATATTTCAACTTATTCTAATTGAGCATAAATTGAGAGAAAACACTTTTCCTCTCTCACACTCTGCCATTTGTCTCAAAGGGCCACCACCACAGATAAAGGATCTTTGGATGTCTCCAACAGTTCACTCTTCTCAGGGCATCATCAGAACCAGACATGGATGTGTCTCAATTAGTTAATGAACTCAATCTGCAACAGATACTTCTGGCGTCTCCTGTGCTCTGTGTAGTTCACCAATTCAAGAGTACTCCATAAAATTCCTATTAAAGGACACACATTTGGAGCTCACACTGGAGTTCCAGCCTGCCCAGTACAGCAGCACTGGCCAGCCCAGGTGCATTGCCATCGCTGTCACCAAAACATTCCCAGGCCCAGCAGAGCGGGGTGATCAGCAGCACAGCGCTGCAGCAAGCAGTGAAAGCAAAAACCAGCCCCTAAAGAGCACCAGGCCCTCACAGTCAGGCAAAGAATCCCCACAGCAAGCACAGGAGCTGCCCATTAAGAGCTGAGCAGCAATAACAGTTATGGATTCTATCCAGCACATTCTAATCAGCTCTCTCATTGCCTTGAACCCTTTGTCCCACACTGGGTGCCCAAAAGGGCTCTCGTGGTTTAAGCCCAGTCCGCAGCTCAGCCTCACCCAGCCGCTCGCTCACTCCCCCCTGAACAGGGTGGGGCAGAGAATCAGAAGGGTAAAAGCTGGAAAACTCTTGGGTTGGGATAAAGAGAGCTTAACAGGGAACAAAAGTTGTGCACCAAATCAAAGCAAAGCAAGGAATTCACTCCCCACTTCCCCTGGGCAGGCTGGTGTTCAGCCATCCCCAGGAGAACCCAGCCATCCCGAGGGTTCCTTCATGTCTAGTGGTGACTTAGAAAGACAAATCACCTTGAAAGTCACCCTGATCCTTCTTCCTCCCCCAGCTTTATGCGCTGAGCATGGTGCCACATGGTCTGAGGTCACCTGTCTTGGCTGTGTTCTCTCCCAACTCCTTGTGCCCTCCCTGAGCCCACTTGCTGATGAGGTGAGAAGAAAAGGCCTTGGCAATGTGCAATCACTGCTCAGCAGTAATGAAAACATCCCTGATTTACCAACATTGTTTCCAGCACTAATCCAAAATACAGCCACTTATTAGCTACTGAGAAGTAAATTATCTCTACCCCACCCAAAACCAGCGCAATATCTCATGCAAGCATTTAATTCATCTCTAAAAATATTATTAGAAGAACAATAATCCCAATTGAGTGAACTCTCATTAACATGCAAAAGGATGGAGTTGCCTGAAAGGCTGAAGGAGGGCTACAGTTTCATTTAGAAATATATGAAACTACAGTTCAGTAAATTCTTCCTACATAATAGTAGATTTTCTTCTTTGGGGGGTTAAGTGTTTGAGATGACAGTGCTTCAAAAGGAGCCCGAAGACCTCAGATACATATTTCCTAGCAAAACATACAGATCACTGAGATACTGATTCTTTTTTTAAAAAAACCCTGCCTTTGCACTTGGAACAGACCTCTATTTTTCATTCAATACTTTCTAGAATACTCAGGAACTTCTTTTCCCTGGAGTCTGAGTGTAATGAAGCCGGAGTTGTCCGAGGAGGTGTTGGTACAAAATATATGAACTACAATTAATTTTTCTCTGTAGCTCTCTCAACTGTCCTGTTCTGTTTTCTTTATTGGTGAATCAATTACTATTTCCATTAGTTTTTTTTTAAATATGAAACTGTTTTCTAACAAAGAAAAAAAATTAGAGAAATTTTTTATTGTGTTTGAAATCATGCAGTTATCACAGATTCAGGGAAAAAAATATTTGCACCCTCTAAAACTGCTTAGCATAAGCTAGTGCCATGTGGCAGAGTAGGTATATACTTTAACTCTTGCAATTGCCTCTTCTGGTTTTTTTCCTTGCCTTAGCTTTTTCCTCTCATTCATCCATACACTTTCAAGTCAGAGTATAACCCTCATATAATTTCCCTCTAGATTTGAATCCAGAGGCTGGACAGATCTATTAGTAGAGAAAGCAATTTTGCACCCCTTTCAGATTAAGCTTTGTAAAGGCTTCTTATTGACAGCATTGTTAGGTATTAGGAAACAAACTTTATGTAAGGTTTTCTTCAGTGAGACTCCTTGAACAACGTCTTACTTGCAGTTTATTTCTTTACTTGCTCCATATAATCAACATTTCTGATAATCAGAGTCTGATTCAGGATATTGAGCCCATTTGTTTGTTGCCCTGTACAGCCTCAGCTTTTAGGATACTAAAAAAGGCTGATATGTCTGTGACACATAAAAAGGTGAAAGAACAGAATATGCCTTTTCCTCCATTCCATCCAGCCCCCCATTAATTATATATCACTCCAGCTATTTGGGTTATTGCGACTTTCCCCTACTTTGTGTGGGGAACGCAGTACTTACAAATATGGGCCCGTGCTGGCCAGGAAAGGCAGGTGATAGATGATCCCTCTGCCAATGTGCAGACTGAGCAAATGCAGCATTTCCTACTCACAGAAAATTAAAAAAATAAAATAAAATAAAATAAAATGTTGATGATTTTTCACAGACCATCCCAAGCCTTACAATTTTCAGTAAAACTGATGTCCTTGTCAGATTCATTGTTAAGAGCACTGGATATTTGCTCAGCTGTAGAAATCTGGAGCAAAAGATTGTAGGTTCAGTGAAATGGCATTTTTCAATTAAACTGTGTTTTGCTGGAAGTTCCCCAAGCTCTATCAAACACCATGGTTATACATCCTATGTAAACTACAGATTTGCAGCATTTTTGCATGACAGATTTTTGAATACAAAAGTCTTGGGGGAACAAAGCTTTGCAAGGTGAACACTACAAAATGCCCAGTGATTTTTTCTTTCTCCCACAGGCTTTCCTGCAGGCATGGATAATGGGGACATTAGTTATTAAATTGGCACTGGGTCTTTCTCTATTTCTCTATCATTTTCAAACAGGTTAATTAAAGCTCATTTATATGCCAGTTAAATAGAAGGTAACTTGAGTCAGAGGAAACATCAGCACCCATTTTATAATAAATCCTCCTGAACTTATAAGTGACCTTCAACCACTTTCAGTAACTGCGTCTTGAAAGGCACAAATACCTGCATCTTCATGTTTTTTCAAAACCAAAGCAAAAAAAATCTTTCTGTTTTCATTTTAGGTGGGACATCCTTTTCCAAAATCCTGTGTTATGTCTGTCAATAAGCTCAAAAGAAAAAATTATTTTGCACAGTTACTGTCCATAAAGATTGAGAAGGAAAAAACAAATATTCTCCTGAGATTAAAATAAAAATAACTGCTTACCATGTAGTTCACTCACAGACACATACAAAGGCACCAGCATCGGACACTTCAATGTACTTTTAGCCTAAGTGAGGTGCAGGTGAACAAAGCAAGCATTTCATCCTCAGCCCCTCAGTTCCTTTTGAGACAGATGTTGACACAATTGCAAGCGCAATTCCTATGCACAGATCTCTCAGCGACAGAAAGCCCCAGGTACTGCTGGCATGCAAAAAAGTGTAATTAGCCACAAGTACACAAAACTTGGTTGCATCTGTTTGTGCTGCTCAAGGCTCAAAACCAGAATGTTAGGGCTCACTTATGTCAAGGTACATTTCTGTCTCCTTTGTGTGTGCTCTTTACCAATAGCAAAACAGGAAAAACAGTGTGGCTCGATCTTCCCTAACATTTTCCAGCTTGTATATAACGTTTTAATGTGAATATGCACGTAACTATCGTGGAGCATCAGGAGCAAGGGGTATTAACATTCCAGCTTGTAAACACACAGTCATAAGACTCTCTAATTCTACAGATCTGGTTTTACACATTTTCTTAGATTTTTCTTTTCCCTTTAATCTGGCAAGCTCCATGAAACTCTGTCACTGATAAATCATAAAAATGGTGTGTCTGTGAAGGTAATACCCAGAATTGTTTTTTGCTATTGTATCCCCAAAGACTGTCATAGAATATTCTGGAATAAAACAGCTTGGATCATATGTAACCATTGATTTTTAGTCATAGTTCTTCATTGATTTCAGTGGGGAGTTCTCATTAGGCATCCCCGGCATGAAATGGCCACTTGTATCAGATTTTTCAGAAAAAAAATACACAGTTGACAAAAATAATCAAAACAGGCATCAAGAAATTTGCCCCACATTGTGAGCAATCGCAATAACAAAGTTATCTATCCTTCACCACAGAATATTTGCAGCATAAAAGAAAACGAAACTTTTTTTTTTTTTTAATAAACATCAATCCTCAGGAGCTAAAAGCAGACATATTAAACCATATGATTTGGGATTACTTTCTGAAGAATTAAAAAAAGAAATCTTCAGAGCCTGGAGTTTCTCACTGTGGGAGCCATCTTGTGGAGGGAAATTATTTTCCCTGTGATAGCTTAAAAAGCAGATTTGCTTTCCTTTAATTGGAAAAATATAGATGGGATGTAAAAGGCACACAGTCCTAAGTATATCTCCCTTTCACAGCTTTAAGAGAAGAAAAAATAGACAGATGACTCAGGATAATATTTTGGGGGGGTTTTTATACCCATTATTGGATGTTCATTCCCTAAAGGTTTCTGTGTATGATCTCCGATATACTGGAGGGAAAAGTTTAAATTCTGAGGTCAAGAAAAACTCCCTTTTTTCAGAAAAAAACATGATGTTCACTCTTTAGAGTTTGGATATGAATGCTTCATGTCGTATTACAAAACATCTCATGAAATGTAGTTCATGACTTTTATCACTGTCCTATTTTCTGATGAGTTTATAATACCTAAAGGACATATTTACTCACATGTGGCAAGTTATCACCTGTCCCCATTCCCTAGATAGCAAAGAGGATTAAAGTAGGGCGTACAAGAAATTTGTGAACAAGGCTGGAGTCAACCTGGAGAAGTTTTCCCACATCTCATGCCATGAATTGAAACACTGAGCTGCGCTGTTTTCTCATTAGCAATTACATGTTTGTACAATCCCTCAATCTGTTATTCCCTACTCTGACTCAACAATTTGTGAGCAATACACCTGATCTGGCTGGCACTTCTGGCTGCAGAACTTTAGGAGCTCCTCTTCTCTCGCAGCAGGGCTTGGAGGTGCTTCTTTTCCCAGCCAGTCAAGCATCACTGATGGGGAAATCATGTCAGTCCTGGTTGCCTTTGCTCCAGCAAAAGCGTGCATTTGATCTGAACATCTCTTCTCTTGATCCTTCCCTTTTGCTGGTAAGTGCTTTGCTTTTGCAGAGAGCTCGCTCTAGCTGTGGTTTCCGCAGGTCCTGTTGAGATCTGAGGTTGTTATTCGGTCTTGGCGTGCTGGAATCCAGTCCTGCAGAAAAGACAGGCCCATTGTCTCACTTCTGTGCTGCCAAGTTCGTTTCTTTAATGATCTGGCCATTGTTTGCCTTCTCTCCTGCCTCTGCAAACTGAACTGGAGCCTCACTGCTGCTGGCTGAGGAGAGAGAGGCAGCCCTGCTGCTTCTGAAAGGAACTGGGTGAGGACAGCCATTCTGTTAGGAAAACAGGTTTCTCTTCCTGACAGATTATTCTTTAGTCCTCCCTTTTATCCTGAGTGCATTTATCTCATCTTTTTCACCTTGCAGAGATGGGCTTTTCATGGGAATTTTTGCAAAAGAATCGTGAGGTACTGCTCTTCGAGCTACTCAGCTGTATCTGACGTTGACTTTCCAGAATACTCAAAAGCTTGATTGTAGAGTCCCTTTATCCCCAGATTGTGTTCAGTATTGTTCACAGACTTAAAAATTTCAGGTGTAAAAAATAACATCAGCAGTCGTAAAATTCAACTGATTTCCCATGGGAGAGTGTTAGGTAGCACTATAAAGGAATATTCCAGACCACCTCATTCTTAAAAATTAGCAGCAAAAATAGAATCATTAGAAAGTTTTACAAAACTATAAAGTAATATGAAAGATGAGTTCAGTAATGTTCCAGAGAAGTGAGTTTTGGATTTTTCTGAGTTTTTTGGCAAGAGTTTTGTGCTTGGTTCAACTTCTATTTTCTTTTTTATATTATACCATCAAAGCAAGTCAATTTCACAATATCTTCTTTACTCCTTTGGTCTGTCACTGACTTTGATATTCTCATTGTAGGGTCAGCTCTAAGAACTCAGAGCTTTCCCCAAAGACAAAGTTTTATCATTTCTTCTAGGTTTGCTGACCCAGAAAAATTCTAAAACAGCAAGTAATATGAACAAAGAAGACATTTAGTCCACAGAAAATAAAAAAGTACAGATCCCAAGACAGAAATGCAGTCAAGGACAGAGGCATTGCAAAGGAACAAGGAGAAAGGAATTGCTGGGAAAAAATTATGTCCAAAACAGTCAAGGGCTGCAGATAAAGCAGGGAGTGAAGTTAAAGAAGGAATATTTTTGGAAATATTTCATCTCCACACCTCCCACCCACGCTCTTCTTTAATGCTGCAAAATAGAATTTATTAAGAAAATACACATGAATATTTCATAAAAAATATCTGTGACCAAGCAGAAAAGTCTTTCAATAAGGTTCATGTTCTTGAGGTATAGATAAAGTGTTAAAAATCTCTTCCAAAACCCCATAATTTCTGCTTCAGTGATAAAAGTGACACTGATGTTTTCAATTTTCCTGTTAACATACTCAGTTTCAGACAGCTTTCTGTCTATTTGAGTTCTTTCAAAGTACCTTTGATTTCGTTTAAACAGGCAGCAGAACCCAGGCATTTCTTACAGATCTAGTTACATAATATATAATACTTCATCATCTTAAGCAGTCTACTCACTCCAGGTAAAGAATGTTGTTGATTTTTCAGTGTTTGTGCAGCCATAGTAGATCGGACGTAAAACTCATTTAAATGAAAGACATCTATTGAACCCATGGACTTCGGGGCATAAACCAGTCAGCCTTTCACTGACTCACTGAAATGCTGTAGTCAGATATAGGATTCATGTTTCTTTCCAATGCTTTGGGCTTGAATGTGGTTATTCAAGGAGTCAGTAATCACAAGGCCAGTGTTTTGTAAACTATGAATGTTTTAAGAATGCAGATATATCAACTCAGTACTGTTCTTTCTGAACAAAATTATTTTTTTAATAGTGCAATACAGATTCAAAAAGAAATGAAAAATTTCAGAAGGATAGATAAAAGCTGTGCTAAAATTGCTGTTCAAAACTGGAATTTGCAAGTGATCACTCTCACAATAATTGATATTAGGAAAACAAAAAAGGTAGATAAGATGTTCATTTGCAAAAACAGATAACCAAGAAAGTGTCAAAGGGATTTAAACAGAGAAGAAATCTATGGACCAAAATTTTTATTATATTGGTATTTATTGACATTACCACTAGGATTTACTAGCTAGATTTGTATAAAGTGACAGCAGATTTGGTAACTTTGGGTGTAGATTATTTTGAAAAAGGTACACAAGTAAGGATAGTTAGGGGAAAAAAACCCACAAACCACCAAGATGAAAATCCCAATTGTATGAAATCTGTCACTAATTTTAAGAAAAAACTGGATGGTTTCTTTAGTTATGGCTATATGAGGACAAATATCAATGAAGGAGCAGACATCTACTTGCGTTTTACTGATTTGTCACATGCTCCCGTTAAGTAGAAAAAGATATAAATATTTTTTGTAGTTATTGTTCATTAATATTCCTTTATGTATTCATTAACTAAATTTAGCAAGTAATGCAATCTCTAATAATAAAAAAAATTTTCCTGCTTTTAAATAAGGGCCATATGTTTCAGAAAATCGTTACATTTTTTCAGCCAGAGTCTGTGTTTATCAGTAGTTACTTAAACAGCATCATTCAAGAGCTTTATGTTGTTAGGCTAAATCCTAGTGCTGAAAACATCAGTGGAGTTGCATAATGTGTGATAAATATTTCCCTGAGAACTATTACAGAGCACAAGGAGGTCCTTCCTCTTTCACTTGGCTTTCAGGAATTTCAGTGGGGTCCCCTTAACTTTGTAGAGAGAGAAGAAAGTTGAGTTACAGCACCAGATAAGGAGGCCTTCAAGTTTATAGAGCAGATTTCATTCCTTCCTTGCTAGACAGCTAGTGTGAAGAATGATTGCCATCTATAAAACCTCTAATCTGCCCCACCAAGATAAATAAAATGGGGAGCAATCAAAATTTTCGGAATACCCTTCACACTGTATCACCCATGGCCAAATTACCTGTTTTCACGAGATTAAACCACACTTTAGTATATTTCTGAAAGGATGTGATAGAAACACACTGTACAGCCAGGGTACAAGGCACTGGGTATTTTAGACTTATATCAAGTAAATCTTTAAACTGACATTTTTTCCCTGTCAGAGGAAGGAAATGATGAACCAAGAAATCTGTCTCTGCAGTGTGTCAGAGGATGATCCCAAGGGGAAGAAGTATTAGTAGAAGAAAGAGCTTTGCCTTAGTTTCTTAGATATATACAAGCAGCATTGCTAGAGGACAATTTCATGGTCCTGTGAAGAAACCTGAGTGGAAAACTCATGTCACAATTAGCAGCAGAGGTTCTGTGAATTGCTCAAGTTGCAAGTTGCCAGAGTGTACATATAAAAATCACAGTATTAGCCTTCTCAGTTCCCAGAGTCCAGCGTCACCCTGTTGACTCTCCCTAAAATATGCAAGAGCACATTACTGTCCCGTTTGAATTACTACCTGTTCCCCACAGGGGCTCACTGCCACACGCTGTGTCCCTCCCCCACCAGTGGGCATGCAGGAATTGCAGCCCTTGGAGAGGCCAGCTGTGATTTTCAGTAGTTCTCTGATGAGTTCTCTATTGCTTACCTGAAACTTGAGTCAACACACCCTTTCACTACCAGATCCCGGCTGCACATGTAGGAGAAACCCAAGTGGAGAACATCCTCAGTGGTAGCACCCAACCCTTGAACTTGCTCCAGTGGCCACCTCCCATTGCCCTGAAGGCCTGAAGAACGTGGCACTGACATGCTCCAACAGCAAGAGTCTGAAGGGACTGATCGTCACAGTGAGCCACATGCTGGAGGAAAGGGATAGGAGGAGCTTTGTTTCAAGGAGAGAAAGTGAGGACTTGTTACAACAGAGTTTCAGCAGCTTTCTTGCATCATTCTGTGCTGGTTTTTTGTTCAGTTGGTTTTTTTAAACTTACTTTGAAGTAAAACGGAGAGCTTCTATGCAGTAAAAGTAACACACTAAAGTGGCTGAAATGGTTTTATGAGTAGTCACCTGGCAGTATTTCTTTTAGCGGGCTAGGCAAAGAGTCTGAAGGTTAGAGAAGAGGACAGAAAAAAATATTAACAGGAAAACTAATAATTTCATGAATTTTACAGGACTTGGGCTGTAGTGATAGTGTGCACAGAGATATGCAGTACCTCCAAAAAGTCATAGTCAATGGTTAGGAGTAGATAATATTTAACATTTATATAGTGTTACACAGCTTCAAAGAACTCTGCAAACATAAATTAATTAATCCTCAGGATTTTAAGATCTCTATTTAGATAGGTAGATTCCTCTCAGAAAGTTCTGTGTAACACAGATGATTACATCTACTTACAAAATAGGACAAACAACAGCAATAATATCATTGGCTTTGTGATTTAGTTAAGCACTGCTATCCCTCTTTTGCTGATGGAAAAGCTGAGGTTTAGCTATCAGGAAATTTCTGTGAGGCATGTCAATGAGAGAGCTGAAATTAAATTTTTCAAATGGCCTATCTCTTGACTCTTATTTTCTGCCTGCTAAATAAATCTAAGGAACAATATAGTTTAGTGATGTGAGACAGATAAATAAATTTAAAATTAAAAGTTCACAGTTATTTCTTTTCTCATAACATTTCTATCCCAATAGTGGAGTTTCGTGATATTTTTTTGAAACTTACATCAAAAGTAATGTTGGGGTATGGGAAAAGATATGAGAAAAATGTTCATCATAATATGGTCAGATTCTGACCACTGTCAAAGAACAGACCAGTTTTAAAGGGCCCTATTAATTTGTCTGTTTCATGAGTTTGAAAATTTCTTTCTTTATTTTCCATAGTTTCAAATATTCAAACACAGCTAACACATACATGTTCAATAAAGTCTGATTTAATGCAGAAATGTCCACCAGAGTCTGCAGAGATCCTGTAATAACACTGATCCCACTTAGGAGTTAACTCAGAGGCCTGATGATAATTAAAAATGTCAACATCATTAAATATTTCATTTCTCAAATATGAACGAAGAGGTTGAGTCTCATATTTGCATAATTTACATAACAGCCGTCTAATTTTGGTGATTGAATTGATGACACCTGGGATGTCTAAGCTTTTGGTTTTTTCTCTCTAGTCCACGAAGTGTCATACCCAGAGAACTTCTCAAATCCTATCAGTGTATTGAAGTTCCACTATGGGTATTGAAAACCAAAAAATCTGAGAGAACACAATCTTATTGACGTTGTTCACATCATTTGTTTTAAGTATGATGGCAGCTGCTACGGACGGAGCACAGAGAGCTTTTTTTACTTTATTGTTCTCACTTGACTCTTGCTAGGAAGATAAATGGCAATGTTGTCAGTCAAAAATATTTTAATATTAAGTTTTGTCTCTCAAGTGGGACCAAATAGTATTACAGCTTTGCATCAATTATCTCATTACAACCTAGCTTTTAAGAACTGTAAATTGTGTTTTCCAAAATGAACTCAGTTCCACAGAACCAACCATTAATATTACAGCCTGGTAACTTCCTGTCTTACTTTAATTCATCTTTAATTTACGGAAAAATATCCAATAGATAAACATAAATAACCAAGGAGTACATCCAAGAAGACTCTTCATGGTGTAGGTAATTAACTTAAATTGAACCTTTACCATATAATTTAAAATGTTAAATCTTTCAATGTTTACATTATAAATGTCTTTCTGGTGTTATCAGCTGGATTTTCAGGGAGGGAGGTGGTTGAATTTTATTTTACATTAATATTGTAATATGTAGACTGAGAATTTTGATATTAAGTATGAAATTATTTTGTTAGAGTTGCTGTAAATAATTTGAAAACACTGTGGTCTAGGTTAATATCTCAAGTCATGGGAAATTCAGCTGTCCTGGGACAAGAGGGGAGGTCTCCTCATGAATTAATAAATAGCTTAAATAGTAGGATTAAGTGATCAGCTTCAACAAAAGTAGAGGTTTAACAGCCAAGTCCCTCTGGGAGCTCTGCTGGGATATCTACCGCTCAACACAAATGATCTAGAAAAAGAAGGGAATAATGAGGTGACTAAGTGTTCTGAAGATAACAAAAATCTTTAAAATAATAGTGATGAAAACTGACTGCCAAGGGTTGCGATGGATTTCAAGGTATCAGTCAGCTATGGGACAAGGAGCAAAGGAACATCACTGTTGATAGGAGTAAGATACTGTGCATGAAAGGGGGGGAATCTCTTCATTATAAATACAGTGATGATCACTAACCAAGCTCTTATTATTCAGAAGAGATATTTAATTGTCACTGCCCATAATCCTAGGAAAACATTACTAGCCCGACAGTGACAGGCAAAGCCTAAGTAGAATAAGAAAAAGCAGCTAAGGGAAAGAACAGACAGTAAAAGAGAACATCATTATGGCATCATGTGCAGTCATGGCACAGTCATATCTTGAATCACAGATTCAGTTCAGTCTCCTCAGCTAAGAAACAGGACTGTCAAAAAAGGCAAGGCTGAAAAACCCCAAAAGTATGGATGGTTCTCAGTTCTAAACAAACCCTGACAAATTGGCTTGGCAACTCTTAGATATTTAAAATCATGAACAGAGAACAAATAAGAAATATTCATATTTTTTCACGTCAAAATTAAGAAACCCAGAGTTAGTAGACAGAGGCATTAATACCAAAATACATACTTTTTCAGTATAATTGTGGAGTTTGTTGCCATTTGTTGCCATGCTTTGGATCTGCAATTGGCTTGAAATCAGACTAGCCCGCATCATGGAAAAGGGTCCCTGACAGGCTACTCTTACAGTGCTAAATTACAGCCTCCAGCTCGAACGCAGGGTGACGAAAGGCAGAAGAAATAACGGGAGAGCTGCTGCTCTATCCTTTCTCATGCATCAGAAGCAGAAAGATTGGCTAGGTGAAAGTTTCAGTCAAAGTGGTTTTGTTATCTTGCATGGTTTCTTTCTAGTTACGGCACTTCTGCTTCTCACCTGTGAAATGGGGCTAAAAATACATACTATTCTTACTTCAGCATGTTAAGATTTGAGATTTCCGGTAATGTCCTTAAAGGTGCGTAAGGTACAGAAGTGGCGGGTCTTGTTTGATTGCAAAAATACTCTGACATTTTCTTATGATTAAACGATTTTAAACATCTTCTAAATGGCTTGGAGACAGCTTCATCTAGTTATAGTGACTTCTAAGGAGAAATGACTTTGAGTAGAAATTGTATTGGCATGCTCATTCTACACTCCGTCATTTGTGTTTATATTGAGGTGAGGGCTGTTAATGTTCTCTTTGGGCCAGCCTCTGCCTACATATGCAGAAATCTATAAAATCACAATTAAACTTCATTTTAGTGTAAATAAATGGCAAGCATTCTGCTATTCCCAGGACTCTTTAACTCGAGCGTTTTTCAGACTCCTGTTTCCCCTGTCCTTAGCACAGAGGTAATGGATGCTGATGACACACTCTCTGCTGCTGGAACAACTGCAGCATTTTCCACTGCCTCTTTTTGCAGCAATTGCTCAAATATCTGCCTGGTGAGTTCTTTTCTAACTTGCCTGCTAATGAAGGAGGTGGAGGAGGAAGCCATGGTGCCTATTACTTGGCATGCGAGCACCACTGTCAAGGGAGTGGTGCCCTGACCTGTGAAACTGAGATGTCCATATTCCCTCTAAAAGGTGATTGCTGCAGTCTTGTTCGGAGGTATTCATCTCTGCTAAACATCCTGCTAGTTCTGGAATTTACTCTCCAGGCAGCTTGAAGGCTATTGAACAAAGAGGTTTTCTAATACATCATAATTACACAAACACCTGTGCTGAGCAACCTTGTACTGAGCTACCCAAATTTTCTGTCAGCTGTTCACCAGTGCTCACCACTCCTCATCTGCAGTTTGGTGGTCTGATGGCTGAGCATAGGGTGCAGTGAAGTACAGATGGGAATTCTAGAGCAGAGACATTTAAAGAAAAGTGCCCAGATATATCAGTTCACATTATTGATTTTAATATAGTTTTACAACACGCTTTGAGACATAAAACTGCTTATTTTCAGTGTAAGGGAAAAACTAGAACTAGACATAATGTCATTTACAGGTGTTCTCTTCAGATTATGTAAAAGATTTAACAGATTATTTGGCTGGCTCAATATAGGAATGCCACCCTGCACAGCACTGTATGCAAAGTGCCTTTTTAAAGATTTTTTTTTACTTTTCCAGATTGTTCAGGTGTCTTTTAGAGTCATAAAAATTTTAGAGCCTCCAAATCTCAAAGCTATTCTTTACCAAAGATATTCCTAGTATCATATTCTTTTGTGAAGTCATCTTTAAAATATAAATACTCAACACTGGATCTGAAAGTTCATCACAGTGATTTTTCAGAATGTATTGAATGATCCATTCTGTCGTCAGCCACCAAATAGAATTCATTTTTAGATGGGCAATAACTCTTTCCCTGTGCCTGAACTTCTTTCTAAAACGTGCTAAGAACAGAAACAGCTTAACAAATTAGTATATTCTAAGTTCTTCTCACATTAATTATTATCTGTTATCATCAACATAGACCAGTCAAACACTTTTAATGATATTAACACAGGAGATGTCTTTCTCTTCACACCAACTTACAGCATAATTTTTTTTCTTTTTTACTGTGGTTCAAAGTGTTTGAAAATCTAAGCCTGTTAATGAGTTTCAACATTGAGATTATTTAAAGAACTGGATCTTTCAATTCAGCATCAATGTCATTTTCTTTTAAGACCAACAGTAGCACTGGAAGTCGGAATGTTCAAAATTCTCACAACATTAAAGCAACTAAAAATCTATGTATTGACATAAAGTTTCTGACCTGAAGCTGTTTTGGAACTGGAGAGGTTACTCTGAATCATGTTAGAATTTGTGTGAGAACAGATATAAGAGAAATTATAAGAATAAAAGGAAACAGACCATCCTGCCAGATTTCTCTCTACAGCAGTGGATTCCTTCAGACTAAAAAGCCAAAAACAGTGATAATTTTCCAGGATACTCTTACAACCTCCTACACCACAAAGGATTTCCAGTGCTAGGGGGGTCCCTTTGCTCTTAGCATGCTTCATTTGATTATTTTCACCCAGATTTGTCCAGGTTCTTTTTGAATCCATGAAAACATTTAGAACTTGTTTAGAAAATTATGTGTAATTACAAAGACTAGAGGTTTGGCTCAATTTTCTCTGTCTTGGTTCTTAATCTGTTTAGTAAACAATCTGCCTACTACAAATCATGGGGATAGAGAATATCATTACAAAAACCCAAGCTGTTAAACCCTGAGGCTGACAAGGGATTAATTCCTTAAAAATTGCTTAAGGCTTGCAGAGGATTTTAACAGTTTGGAATTAAAGACTGATGGTGTGGTTGCAGCTCAGCCACAGTGTTCTTTGTGCCAGAATGTGACTGGTGCCAAACAAACAGCAGTTAGAGAAGGGTACTAAGCTAAAGCAGAAGAGGTTTCCTTCTCTAAGGTTTTCTTCTAGAGCTTCAGATCTCACAGAAAGTTAACCTTCACAATGGAGTCAGAAAAAAATAAGCAAAATATTTCTATCGTGTACTCACTGTATTTAACAAAGACAGGATTTTTCATACATGTCGAGGAAACAGAGAAAATACCCTTTGTCCTACTTGTTATCACAATTGCTTTTAGTTTTGGGACCCTGCATTCAGTTTTACTGTTCCCTGCACCCTCTACTTTTCATTGAAGTATTCAGTGACTGTTTTAGATGACTGT
>WEIT01003887.1:22521-33136 GCA_013389985.1 Dryoscopus gambensis
CTAGAATATCTTCCCTAATTCTCAAAAGCATGTTCTGAAAACACACACCTATTCAGACGTAAAGTCAGGAATAAATAGCATCAGTCACAACGTTATCCAACAATAAGACAAAAGGATACTCAATATTGGACTACAGGGGTTTGTTTTGTTGGAGTTTCTATAAGATACAAGTCTCCAACCAAAAGTGTTATGATTTCAAGTGCATATTTGCAAAGTAAAAAATTACTATGCATTACAAATTTTATGGCATTGACCTAAGAATTATGTTATTTAGAAATTAACATATTTAAAAATTACCAAATTTATCTGAAAATTTTTTTAAAAATGTGTTTGTTTACTTATTTTAATCTCATATTAGCTACTTAGCACTCCATGGAAAACACATTTCTATTCTGGTAGAATTCTAGTCCAGGTACTTGATTTCCAATTTCATATTACTCTGTAATAAGATAGCTACACCTGGGAACTTCCATTTGAGTTAGTATATATATTTTTCCTTTAAATGCTAAACCTCTTTGAGCACAGTTCTCCTTGCAGATTTGCTCTTCCTCTCAGCTCGCTACTATTTGACTCTCAAATCGAGTAAGTTTGAAGAATCTGCATATGGTGTAAAAAACTTCATGAATAATATTTAATCCAGAATCATTTATAACATTCAGAAACAGAAATATTCGTCAATTTATAACTCTCAAAGTAAGATATTTTCAATATCATTAAGTCATTTTCTTACTTTAAACTTCACTATGAATTATCTTATGTCAGTACCAGCGTTATATGTACACAGAAATACACTAAAGAAATGACATTTCCTTATGATAGTAAAATTTTTGTGTTTGGGGGGTTGGAAGGGTATTTTTTATTTGTTTGTTTTTAAACAATGACATAACTAATAAGCCGAGAAAGATCTGTCAAGCTTTGACACTTCAGTTCATCAGCTTGGGTTTGACTGGAAGGTAGTTATTGAAATAGACATCTCCTTCCATTTAGAGAATGTCCAAAAGTTAATTCGTGTGTAACCTGTAATTAAGCTATAAAAGATGCTTGTGCTCACATCAGAGTAAGATTTTCTGAGTAAGAATCCTTCATGTTGTCTCTGATAGCTGTCTAGGTTTTAGGGACAGGCACTTTGTGCTGCTTACCTGTGGGAAAAAAATAAAATTACATGTTAAGGGGAACACCAGAATTAACTCATGTATGTGACACTCTGAAATTTTCAAATGGAAGAAGCTATAAAAAAATGAAGATGTTATAAGAACACTGGTGGACATTGTTTCTTCTTTTGTTTTAAATAGTCTTTCTAATCTGACTGAAGGGAAGCGATGATGCTTTGAGCAGCAGATGGGAAAAGACAGACAATAGTATTTCGGAGCAGTACAGCTTGTGCTGCATGCTTGCAGCACAGCTTGTTCCACAGCGCTGAGGGCAAATAGTCCTACGTCTAAAAACTCTTCAGCCCTTTTGGAGCAATGTGTCAGATCTCCAAGAAAAAGAGATTGCCTAGGAAGAGCTAGACTGCGGTGTGGGGGCAGCAGACACGGGTCAAACAGTCAAAGATGAGGAGGAAATCTGGATGACTTAACTCTTCTGTAGTGAGAATATCCCAAAGACACCAGCTACCAACTCTCTGGTAATTTGTATTTATAAATTTTGTCAAAACAAAACATTTCTGACCCCCTTGGAAACAGCACAAATGTTAAAAATAATACAAATGGAACTACAGGGTTACAAAATTGAAGAAGTCAGTGAAAAAATGGTATCACAAGTTTTCTGCCCATAAAAATATCCTTTGATCTAATTATCTTCTGAATCACCAACACGGGCTTATATTTAGCAGTAATTTTACAAAACATAATCATGCTTTAAAATATCAAATTTCATACCAACAGACCTTGACTAGCAAAAATTAAATTACTAGAGGGAACAAATATGTATGTACTCCAAGTATGTACGTAACTTGGAGTCTATCATAACTTGACAGACATTTCTGTAAGACAGATATATTAAACACAAACTTAGATTCATTTCTCATGAGGACATAGACACAAAATTAAATAATTTGATCTCATTAAAAGCGCGATGCCACAATTAAAATATGTAGACACATCATATTTCAAAAGGTAACAAAATCCTCCTTGCAGAGTCTGCTCTGAAACTACAAGAAATTTAGTAACTTATATTTTTTATACCTATTCTTGCTGAATCATTGTTAAACCATTGCTTACTCTTATTAAAGGGTTCAAATATATTCTGACTTCAACACACTTTCTCCACAATGTCAGTCGAGGTCATAGAACACTAATTTATGGTATTTCTCTAAGCAATGCTTAGGCAAGGAGAAGTAAAGCTAAGAGAAATCATTCTCTCATAAGATGCTTTCAAGGAGACTGAAGAACTGGAAGAGAGCACATGCAAGGCTGTCTGGGAAAAACAGGAAAGCTCTTTCTTTTAAGTAAAATTTAGCCAACAAGCTAAGTTTAAAAATTTTGCACAAGTTAAATTTTCTATCGAGCCCTTGTATTTAAACCAGTAGAATTAAACAGTGTAATTAACAATCTGTTAAATATAGGCTGCCTTTTCAGTGGCCTTTGTTTGATCAGTGCATTTGACATATAGATTATCCTGAGTTGGAAGGAACCCATCAGGATCACTGAGTCCAGCTCCTGGCCCTGCACAGGACACCCCAAGAGTCACACCATGTGCCCGAGAGCACTGTCCAAACACTTCTTGAACTCTCTCAGTCTTGGTGCTGTGACCCCTGCCCTGGGGAGCCCGTTCAGTGCCCAACCACCCTCTGGGTGAAGAACCTTTTCCTGATATCCAACCTAAACCTGCCCTGACACAGCCTCATGCCATTGCTTATTTAACCAGGATGTGGAACAATTAATTTTAGCAAGGGTATATTTTTATGAAACAGCTATATACTTTTTTTTTAACTGTTATACAAATGTAATGTATCTGACAAAAAACTTGGGAAAAATTCCATCTGTACAATGACATTAAGTGCTCCTGTATTTCTAAAGTGTGGGTTATAAATATAAAAGTTATAAATCCTTTATTAATAATTAATTGCTGTTAAATCAGTACCAATTTATAAACAACTATTTTTAATTATTATCATTAGTAACTAAGGTATTAACTATTGATAAAATTCTGGTTTGCTTCTTCTCCACACCTTTGCAAGACTATCACAGTGGAATAATTGCTTTCAAAGGACCCAATTACGAGTTCTAAATCAGATGCAATGATTGTGAGGAAACATCAAATAGCATATGTTTGCATTTCTTACATTCAAATCTGTAAAAAAAATTAACATTTAGATTTTTTTAAAAATTATTCTGAAATGCCTAATTAATATGTATTGGATTTCACTCATGGAGTTAAAAAACACTGAGGAAACCATAATTGCCTTTCTAGAAGTGAGAAAAGTGTGGGATGTCATAGGAAGGATATACTGAACACCACCCATAGTTTGGGAGGAGCAACAACCAAATATAACCATGAGTGCTAGTTCAGAATATTTTACTTCAGACCATATCGTCTCTTCCAGTGAGGTACTATTTCCTTTTCAAAGGAAGATTTTCAGTATGGGATCTGCATCGTATCTTACTGAACTGTGACTCTGGTTCAACTCAAACATTAGTTAAAAGAGATCACGTTGTACTGAAAGGAGCTAAAAATGCAGTTTTCAGTTTTGAGGGGGTTTTTGTGGTTGCTGTTTGGGTGTTTAAAGGTCTATAATTTCATTAGAAACACATATGTGCTTTAGTGACTAAGACTGCCTTCAGTTACGGCAAAGGAAAAGCTCTGCAAACTGGAATTCAGGATAAATAAGTTTTTAACCAATGATATTTAAATCTCTCATGAGTGAGTGGTATCTCTAGCAGTTAATAAGTGGTAGATCTTGGAGAAAGCCTGCTAGTACTAAGTAAAACCCAATGACAAAAGTTATAGATGTGGTTCCTATCCCTGTATTTCGGTATCACAGTCACAATAAATTTAGTTTAAAATTCTTTACTAAATGAACTGCAAAGCACAGTTTGGTGTATTCTGCTTCTGTGAACAAAAAGGTGAAAAATACTTACAAAATTAATTGTTTGAAGCAACTAGACTAATCTTTCCTATAACTGTAAGCACAAGAACAGCCATTATAGCCCTTCATTAACACATTAACATTATTTATTAATTCTATGTATCGCTAGACAAAAATATTGCTTGTTTTATATTGTTTTGTTAGTGCAATGTTTATTCCTTATACCTTGAGTTAGAAAATATAAATGTATTTTAGCAGTACATTGTATTTTATCTATGCAGTAGAAGCATTTTATTGAAAGCATATATAAACTTTATTTCTTTTGTTGGTTATGGCTTTAGAAATAGTTGATATAAAACTTGGAACCTGAATTTTAGGTGCTCATGGTAGCCCTTCTATTATTTTTCTTTCTAGTTCAATATTTTCACTTGTTCAATGTACTACAGGAGACAGATGAAATTATACCACACAAAGGTAAAAAGGAAAGGAAGAAAATCAAAATTAATTAAGCAACAATTTATTGTCTGTTAAAGTAGCCACAAATGGGAATATTTTGTTTCAAAGCAAAGTTTAAAATTATTTGCAAAGAGTTTCAGTCATTCAGTAGCAGGAAATTTACACAGAGGGAACCTGGATGCACCTCTGAAGACTTAAACTGTTCTTTCTGCCAATCCTGTGTTTATAGTCACGCTTGAAAATTGTCTTGCTGAAGTTCATAAGGAATCACGGGATGAAAATGTAAACCCTCAAGTCTGTCAGACAAACTAAGTAAAGCTGTAATGACAGACTGTATTTTCAAACTAAGTTTGCCTCTTTAGCCCTTACAATTTAAACCTACTAGAGGTATGTAATTTCATAGAAGTAAAGTGAAAAAAAAAAAAAAAACAAAAAAAACCAACAGTTGAGCAATTAGATTTGTACAGAATAATATTTATTTCTATGGAAATATATTGACCCTCTGCAGTTTAGCTTCTCATATACTTTGGCTGATTCAGGAATTAGCTATTGCACAATTTATCAGTCATGATTAAGATTTTCACAGCTGCTGAGAGATTGAGTCACATTTACTTCGCTTCCTTTGAGATGTATGTCTGAAGTCCCTTAAATAGCATTAAAGACAATTAAAAAAAATCTATCAATACTTAATTTATACATATGCAGTAGTCCAAACAAGAAAATGCAAATAGATAAAAATATCACACTCATTTGCGCTTTCTTTTGTACACACACATTCTTCTTCTATACAATTGTATTTATTTTATGGTATAAAGGTTAGGTACTATCTACTATAATATAATTAGATTCCTGAATAGCTGGGTTATTTTTCAATTAAATCTCTTAATGATATGCACAAAGCAAGCATAAATGCTTATTGTGTTGTTGAAGGGAGGTTCAGGGAGCTGATTCTCCCCTTCTACACAGCCCCAGTGAGGCCACACCTCAAGTTTTGTGTTCAGGTCTGGTCTCCACCGTTCAAGAAAGACAAGGAGCTACTGGAGCAAGTTCAGAGGAGGCCACAAAAATTATTGAAGGACTGGAGTATCTCTCTTATGAGGAGAGACTCTGGGAGCTGGGCCTGTTCAGTCTGGAGAAGAGAAGTCTGAGAGAGAATCTCATCAATGCCCATAAATATCTCAAAAGCAGGTGCCAAGAAGATGGTGCCTAATTTTTGGTGGTGCCCAGAGACAGGACGGGGAGTAATAGCCATAAAATAAAACACAAGATGTTTGACCTCAACACGAGGAAGAACTTCTTTACATTGAGAGTGGGAGAGCACCGGAATGGGCTGCCCAGGGAAGTCATGGGGTCTCGCACTCTGGAGACATTCAAACCCACCGGGACACGTTCCTGTGTCACCTGCTCGAGGTGACTCTGCCTTGGCAGAGGGGTTGGGCTGGATGATCTCCAGAGGTCCTTTCTAACCCCAACTATTCTGTGACTCAGCTTGTGAGTGTTGAAGTGAAACAAAGATGGAGTCTATCGGGAAGGCACAAAGCAGAGTTTGTAAAATCAGCAGACTTTAACTACCTGGTGTGTGGCTCTGAGGCCTCAGGTACCACTATATTACAATTGCACGTTTGGAGTACTGACGAGTGAATTACTCTGCACAGACCATAACAAAGTGGAGTTTGACTATCATGTGGATAAGTGGCATCTGTAGTAAAATCAATAAGAACACAGCGAGTTTGATTTTACATGAGGTATTTTTGCAGTGCTATCAGCAATTGTTCCAGGACTATGGTTTCCAGAAGGGCCACTTACAGGAAGGACAACAAGCTACACTGTTGTGAACAAAGAGAGAGTGCATTTGACTTTCCAACTCAAGAGCAATTTGTCTAATGAATTATTCTAAAAGGGAAACTGAAATTACACTAGATGAAGAGAATAAACAGAAAATTAACATGACTTGCAATCTGCTGTTGCAAAACAAAAAATAGGACTGATAAAATATATATACAATTTTAGACGCAAATAGCATGTACTCTAGCTATATACACAAAATGTGTGTAAATTTATAATGTTCAAATTTATTATAAACTGGTCTAATAATATTTTAGTTGTTCTTCATATATTTTCACATTTTAAAAAAATTAACCTTATCCCTCACCAGAATAAAGTCAACACATTTTCACAAAGAAAATTTGCAGAGAATCCAATCCTAAATTAACTTCAAATTTAGCATATCACCAAGAATATATGTATTGAAAAAGTACTGTTCATATCACCTAACTTTAACAATCAATATAAAATGTACAGTTTAATCTACTTGGCCAGAATTCAGCTTTTCAGCAGAAAGACTGCGTTTGCACAATTCTCCCCACCCTTCAGAACTGAAGAAATACCTCTCTCCTCTGATTAAAAAAGCTCGAATCAAGCCATTGTACTTCTTACACAAGTTTTACTTCTTAAGATTCCTTATTTATATTTTTCCTCATCAGTGATTTCAGGGACATTCCTCAAATTTTAATTCTTGTAAGCCTGGCTTTATAGGTCATTAAAAATAATATCTCTGAAAAAATTGTTTCTGGACCTCTCAGATAAGCCAGAGGAATCAATGATTCTCCTCGTAAGTATGGGCTGTGCTGCTGGATCCTCATTTTTATACATATCTTCAATTCTCACTTTCCATGTTTCCATTAATGAGCCGAGAGTCATCATGTTAGCCAGAAAATGGAGTTACATTTCATGCATTGCTTTGAAATCTCTGAAAGTACAGTCATAGACTGATATTATATAAAAGTTTGGGGAATTAAATCTGCCCATTTCTTGAGACCATGCCTGCATTCCAGTTTAGTTTTAGTTTCCAGGTATTACTGCTTATCTAATAATCATAACATTTTCTGGATGCCTGAACGACTATAGAAATTCTTTTCTTTAACATTGTTCCAAACATATTTCTTTTTCCTAAATTAATTGACGATTAAATGACCATGGGTTTGCAAAGCTATGTTTCAAGAAAACAATAAAAGTGAAGCTACAATAATAATCCTACAACAAATTTCCAATCAATAAACCACTTTTCTTCCAAGTAAGCATTAACACTAAACTAGCACAGCCTTTATAGTTTTTTATTATAGCTATAACCCTTTTAACTAAGGCTTATTATTTGTTCTTAGTTGACCATTTCTTCCTCCGTGTCAGTAGAGACAACTTTTTATTGTGACCAGAAACTATCTCATATACAAGAAATACTGAATAGGAGAAGCTTTAGACACAGTTTTGTTTCATTTAAAAATATTCAGCTTTTCAGTTTGACAGATTCACTGGTATAATTGTCATAACAGGAAAAAATAACCTACAAAATTGACAGACTTGGGGCATCAGCCACCACTCTCGCCTGGAAGCCTGTTCCAGTGTTTGACTATTTTCCCTCTAAACAAATGTTTCCCCTTGTCCAGTCTGAGCCTCCCCTGAAGCAACTTTGAACTATTCCCACCTAAGGCTTCTAATACAGAATTTATCAAGAGACACCAAAATTGGAATTTTTCTCTGCATGGTTGATTGACTATCAGTAGGGTTTGGGAAGGGGAGGGAGTGGTGGTGACATTTTTTGGAGGAGGTTATTATTTGTTTTTTAAAAGGTGGCCATTAACAAAATTGTAGGGCAGATTTACTTGGCCTGGAATAAATGTGAAGGGATAACATTTCTGTGAACAAGACTTTTAGCTAACAGATATTATTTGTCTTTGAATATGTGTTCAGTTAAATAAAAAGTAGAAGGTGGATGATAATGTGTCCTTGGCGTTATTCAAAAACGTTACTACTGGCCTGTAGTACATTAAAATAAAAAAGGCAAACAAAAACAAGGAACATGTCAGCCTTTTTCATAACAGTGATCTTTTTTTCCTCTGTGGGCCAATTGCCCTATCTTCCCCTCTCTGTCCTTCCCCAAAAGGGATACTATGAAAGAAACCATGATACTATAATTTTATTCCAAGTATGCCTTTTTTTTTTAGCTCTCCTATGTGATTAGCCTAAGGGGTGTTTTCACACATGCCATGAAAGGCAAATCCTACAAGGACAATAACAAAAATACTGCTAATGTTGAGGATTTCATTTCCTTCATCTTAAAAGACAAATCTCCTACCCTAACAGCAGTCACGTATCCATACATCATTCTACAAAGCCCCACAAAAGTAATTTGAAAAATCCACTAAAAATTTTGTGCTAAAAGGATACAGTCTTATGCCATATCATTTACATCCCCCAATCAATTATAAGTAATAGAAAATAACTAAAAGGGCAACAGAAATCTTAAACTGTCTAAATGTTAAACCTGTGTATTTTTTCATTAAAAATATAGATAGACATATCCCATTTTACTATCCCATGCTAGGGCAGATGTGATTTCCCATAAGTAACACTGCTTGTCAGTTTTTCTTACTTAAAAATTAAAAAGATCCATTTCCTCTACTGTGTTACTATTAAAAAAACAGCCACCCAACAAATAGCTATTCATGTTAATCTCAGTCTTTGTTCTTATCATTTATTTATGAAAGAATCCATAATCATGTCATTGTCTAGCTGGATTTTATAACTTGTTTCCAACTTTTTATTTTGAGATACAATCTAAATAAACAAATAAAGATATAGTTATGAGAAAACTAAACAGCAACTGCAATGTCTTCCACAACTACCAATTTGCCAAAATAACTATTTAAATCTCAAAAGGGGTCCACATTTTACTATCAAAATCATCAAAATACATTCTGATTTCAAGCAAATTTTGATTACATTTTTAATTATAAGCAAAACATTTATCTTTTTTTGAAGAGTTGAGCTCATTTTCAAAGACAAGTCTGGTATAGACAACAGGCTCTAATTCTCTGAATTCAGGATCCCTTGAAAGAAAGGGCATTAAATATAGAAATACCATTGTTTTGCTGTACTTCAGCCCAAAAATTCTGTAACAGCATGACCACATCTGTTTCTCACGACTGAACCTGTTTTCAGTGAGGTCCATACTTAAATATCCTCACATTATTCTATGGAAAAGAGAACTGGAAGTTAAAGCTGAGCCTGGAATTCAGGATGTTCACCTTCTTGGTAGTAAGGAACTTACTATTTATTATCAATATTCATTTAATATTCCATTAAATAAAGGGAAGAAAGCCTCATAGCATCACTAATCGCATATTATGCAACATAGAAAAATTTGATGTAGAGATATACACCTTGCTAAGGCCACTTTCCCCGTCATTACCCAATCCATTATGGCTTTACAGTTTCATCACGAGGAAGGGAGTCACTTATTGGCTTTACATTTACAGGGCATCATAATGCTAGGAGTCACCCTTGATGGCTCTGGGGGAACACACTAAGTGATATTCCCTGGCTAAAGCAGGGAGTAAATGCCCAAGAATATTTCAAGTGTATAAAGCAACAAGAACTTTCCCGGAGTAAATCATAGTTCAAATAATCTATGCCTCCTTTTGGCCTTTCTATTAATGTTAGAGGAGATGTGTTCAATTATTAGAATTTTAAGAAACAGAAAGCTGGAGTGCATCAGTCAGCTAGTAAAAATAACGTGGGTAAAAGTCCCTGTATATTCCAAATTTTCCATAGCTGAAAGTATAATTTTCATTATACAATTAATGATATAGTGAGGCTCAAAAGCCATGGTCTTTCTCCACAAAACTGCCACAAAAAATTCACCAAAATAAGAGAACCTTCATGATGTTTAAAGATTATTAAAATAATTTTTCTATTAGCATTAAACATTGGAAAACTTTGAAATATTTCTTTTTTTGGATGCTGGCCGTGGAGAAGAAAGCGGAACAAATATTTTAGAAGCAACAAGCCTGTAGAAATTCGCATGAGCCCCTGGACTGTGTAATCCTATATATATTTATGTATAAGTTATAACAAGTTCTAGCAAAGTGAAACCTGAAAGAATCTCCTTGGAGGAAAAAAGATCCCAGAGACAGAATTAATTTAACACACAGCGAAAAAAGCACTTTATACAAATAAGAGGTGTGGGCTTTTTAGCTAATATGAATGCAGAAGTCTTGGATTTAGGTGCCCTACTCTTAAAGCATGCTTATAAGAACTTTCAGGCTCAACAAGGACCGCGGTCCATTCACA
>WEIT01003890.1:0-33483 GCA_013389985.1 Dryoscopus gambensis
TCCTCCATCTTCAGCATCAGCTGTTGCCAGTGGGAAGCGACCTTCTCTGCACACTCCCGGATCATATCCATATCATAGTGATTAGCCTGCAGCATTGCCTCTGCCTTCTGCTGAACCTGCAGGGCACTTTGATGTGTTTTCTGACAAGAGGTGAAAAGTCAGGAGTTCAGTGGAGCACTTCAGTTCATTTCCTTGAAGACCTCAGAGCTTCACACTTCCACTGTGTCAATGACACTTCTATACCCATGCACAAAACACCCATCCACTAAAAATGACTGTCTGATACTAGTTACTGTGTGACTGCTCTAAGCAAATACAAAGGAAATAAATCCTGTAGAGATTTATCACCAAATCAACACTAAATAGCCATTCTTAACAAACAGTTATTGTCTAGCATTAAGCCACATGTGACGTATCTATGCTGCAGTACATCTTGTTGTAATTATGAATTTCAGTTTTTATTTCCCTTCACAGTGAGAAAAAAGAAGATGAAAAATATGTATCTTATTTTGGCAATCTTTACAGCTTTAATTTCAGTCTTTTGCACATAAGTAGTGAGCAGGCGTGCAGACTGATTAAAAAAAGGCAACTCTCTATGGACAAATTTTTTTAACTGTATTTCTCTGTGCAGAGAAATACTTGCCTAAAATCAAGTAATATAAAAATATTAAAGGGTTAAATACTACTAAGTATTATTGTATCTGAGTAAAGAATGACCCAAGAAACAACGAATTCTAAGCTTCCTAGTCATTAATTCTTAAATTGACAAACACCTAGAGGTCTCATGATTTTTGTACTTGACAGTTACCAAAGCTCTCAAAATGAGGGTGCATATAGTGCAAACCATAATTTAAAACAANACAAAATTTAAAAAAAAAAAAAAAAAAAAAACCAAAACAAAAAAACAAACAAGAGAGGGGAAGCATAAAACTCTACCAAACAGGAAATGAACATTAAAAAGTTACTGCACGGCAGAGTACTTCCAAAAATAGTCTACCCAAACAATCATAATATTGCTAATATTATCACTAAGTTACTCAATAGTGCATGTAAATGAATAATACTGCACTTCAATCAATCTTAAGAACACTGCCTATTTTTTTGCAGCAATATGACCAATCTGATAAGTTTAGTTTGAAACCATGGCAGGGGATTGACACACCACCACACACAAGCTTCAGTGAAACCTACTCTGAAAACAAAAATGGAAACATTAAAGGATAACCTCAGAATACACAAAACAGATGCTTCCTGTTCCATTTATCATTAACTTTTTTACATTTAGCATTACAGGTTATGTTCTAGGAAAGGAATAACAAATGAAAACACTATTTTCAGCAAAATTGCTGTGAACAGCTATCACTTTACAAAGATGCAAAAACGCACTGAGAAGATGTTCACCTGGAACTGCAGCTTCAAAATGAATAAGAACAAAAAACCCCACCTTCTCTGTACGTGTTTTTGTCTCTTTGTCATGAACTCAACAGCTTTTCCTAAACTGAAAATACTGTAGCATGAATCCAAGAGTGCTATTTACAGAGAACTGTAAATACAAGACTATGGTCACTAAAACGGTGCTTTTACCTCTATTGCATGTTGAAACTGCTCATGTTCCCTCTGCAACTGTTCTGCCTCCTGCAAAGAGCTAGCAGTGATAAGCCCAGCATTTAACATTGACTCTCCATTTCGGATCCAGCCCAAAACCTGTAACAAAAGAGAAGACCACGAAATGTACAATTCCACTGCCAACCAGCAAAAAAGCACCACTGTAGTGAAAAAAAGCCTTTAGGGTCACATTAGCACTGGAATCGATAACTAAATAATTTGTTAATTCCATACTACAGTGAATTTTACATTGAGTAAGCACAGTGAATGACATTCACTACAATTTTACTAAGCTAACAACTCGTAGCTTGCAGTCAACTACTACATGTTTGTGGTTTCAGTTCACACTCTGAAAAAGGTTGTGCTTCTGAATACAGTTTCTGTCACCTGAAAAGCTGGAACAAGTTACAAGCAATAGTTGCCTAAAAGCCAGTGTCAGTAATGTAACTTGAGGATATACAGCCTAGTAAGAAGTATGCACATAATTTTGGATAGTCATGTTGAGAAAAACATGATCATTGAACGTCGTCCTAACTGCTAAAGATTTTCATTTTTCAGAATGTGCCTTCTTTGACATGTCCACTGAAACTGGAAGAATCCCTGGCTAGGCAGAGGCCTCAGGAAGCCACCTTATACAGCCCTTATCAACAGCAGAACATACAACTTTTTAGACCCCTCCCAAAAGATCTCTACCTTGTGCATTACTCAAGACTCCAATCTCACACTTTCACTAGACTTTTTTTATCGTAGTAAGTCTTTCAACTATCTCTTGCTTTAATTTTAGCTGATTTCATTTCTCCTGCCCACAACCAGGGACAAAAAAAAACCCCAAAAAACCAACAAAACCCCCAGCATTTTCTCCCTCTTCACAGCAGCTTTGTTTATCCCTCTCCTCTCTCCATCAGGAACATTATCTGATTCCTTCCTTTAGACTCCTCTTATCTTGTTGACCACAGTCTCTTCAGTCTCTCCCATGTGAAGTTAGTTGCCTTATTTTTCTAGAACACTGCACTTTTATGAGCTCTCTTCAGTTGATAACCATGACTTTGGTCATAATTTTTCAAATACTGAGTAAAATGGGACATAATTCAGGTTATTCACTGTCATCTGTACAACTCTTCTGTGGAACTGCTGCCCAGCCAGTAACTACCCTCGGATTTACTCAGCTGATTATTCTTTCCAGTACATAATGCTCTGTAATTTTCACTATTAAAACTCACATCCTTCTTAAGGCACAATTCTCCCATACACCAAGATAATTCTGAACTGTAATCCAGGGTCTTCTGATGAACTCAAACCCCTTTTCCAGCTTGTTTTGCCTTTTACTGCAAATTTAAAAGCATAATTTCTAACATGTAGATTTTCTGACTGAGAACATGATCTAGTGGTATCCACATACATATAAATAATTTTTTTGTCATTTTAAAATCTGTTTTCCAATTCACTGAGTCTCTCAATAACTTTTGTTACTGAGTATGTTTTTTCAGCAAGTTATAATTTTTGGTAATGTAGTCTCATATGACATTCTCATAGTAAGTTAAGGCCAGACAGACTGAGCTAAACTATTTTAAAAGCTTTGATACTGCTTTTCCACCCCTCCCAAAAGAGCTGTTACATTGTCGGGGAAAAAAAAGGGGGGTTATCAATGGAAAGCTATGATTAATTAACCTGTATTAGCCTTTTCTCCTTTTGTCACTGTTCAAGTTTAATAGGCTACTTGTTTCAGTATTTTTCCTGGGAACTGTGTTAAACTAGCTGTCCTATAATCCTCCCTTAGCTAGTCCTTTCCCCCTTTTGAGAAGTAGATGTTGAGTTCCAGGCCTCTAGAATCTCATCCAATCTCCTGAAGTTTGGAAACAATAAGCACTAATGTCTATGATATTACTTCAGGCAGTTTTCTAGGTATTCTGCAGTGAATTTCTTTAGGCCCAGTTGATTTGAACTTCACCAGTGTTTCTAACTTTTTCCTACTAACTGATTTTAGACCTTGAACGACTGCTAATAAATATATTAACTAACAAATCAGTTAGCTCTTAACACTAAATATTCTCATCTGGTGATTCACACATGACACTACCAATTAGTGCAGTAATGCACTAGGTTATATTACTAAGTTATCAGGATGATATGACTGTACTTGCAGACTGGAAACGTGGGCAGAACCCAAGAAAACAACCAATTAAAACTTAATTCCTCAAAACCGAAAGGCACATGTGGGTCTACATCCAAAGTACCCTTTGACATGTCTGACAGCTTGAAGCAGCCAGCCTGACACAACATCCATCCCTCAAATCTGCACCACAATCTCACCCTCTGACTTACACTTATCCAGATTGTGATACTGTTGTATTATTAAGGTAGTTCTTCCCACTTCTGTCTACACAATGAATAGCGAACAAGTTTTTTCCACCTTGATAACATGTATGTGAAGTTTCCTATATAAATTCTGCAAGTCTGTAGAAAAAAGTCTGCAGTGTAGAAGGGAGGGCATGATAGCACCTGCCAGACGTGTAACTGGCTGCACATTCTGGCCCTCTGGGGAGAAAGCACTGGGTCAGCTGCAACCTGGCAAGCAAGAGGAAGATGGCTCTGGCTTTGGAACAACCTCTCCTACTGCAAAGGAGACACTAACAGATCACAGCCTGGGGCACACAAAAGGGACCATGAAAGAAGCTGGGAGTTTCTAAGTTGCTAAGGCACCTGGGGATTGTTAACACTCAAGGGAGCAAACCTCAGGAGCAAGAAAAAGGGCAGCTTCTGAGGGAAGCAGATGGGTCCAACAGACTGTAGATAGAAGCTACACTTGGAGAAATAAATTGTCTGCAAGAACACAGAGACAGATGATTTTTTTTAAATCCCTTTTTTATTTCTATTTTGTCTTACAGAAGTACTTCTAGGTTCCTTCTCTACACTAAAAAGTAATTCTTCCAGGTATAACGTAACAAAACACACCTTTTTGGGATTCTTATACATCTAGCCTTCTTCAGAGAATTTTAACAAAGAAGAATGCTTAAAGCAGCACCAATCAAAAGCTCCTCTTGACTTGGCATCCCATTATATACAGCAGAGACGGCTAGAACAGAACACGCCATTTCAAACACAAAGACTTGCCCTCCTGCTTGGTGCAGGTCAAGGGTGCAAGTGCACAAGCTGGTGAAACTCATAGGAGGAAATTTGCTTTCCCCTTCCCTCTGCTCTGACTCAAGGGGAAAATATAAGCACTAGTGAATAGGGAGCCTGTTCTTCTCCCAGGGGTGCTGCCTTCATGGTTTGTTGGCATGTTCCCACCGCCTCCCTGTCTGAGTGGATCACAACCCCCATCTTTCCCCTCACAGCCTTCCTCAGGCTAGAAAAGCATCAGTAGAGCATCAGCAAAGGTGTGGAAAGACACAGAATTTGGGTCACTTGGGACACTCGAAAGGGTGAAATAGGTAGGTCTGTAGATAAATGCTTGATTTAGGATTAGTTTCTTGGACCGATTTTTGACTGTAACTAAACATGATCAAAAGACAACCTGCTTCAGTCTGCTGTCCTAGCTATGTTTTCATATCCATATGGCACTACACGGAGTGCCAGGATACCCTTCCTGAGTAGTATTTTGGGATAGTCAGAGCTCAAGCACCAAGCTGAAAGATGTCCTTGTGAAAACACAAAGCAGCTCCAGGTACTCTTGAGGGCAGAAATATCTGTACCATTGTATGTATATGAATACATTGTTATATATCCAAGAACATATACCATGATCAGAACAGCAGAAAATACTGCACTGAAAAGGCTTAATGAGCATACTGAAACCAATTGGAGTGGGTTTGGAGCTTGGTAGGGATTTTGACCTTAAGCAGAGTAAAGCACTAATTCCACAAAGTGAGTATGTGGGAGTGATTGTAGCAATAAGTAATTCAACAGCTGCATTTTAGGTGATTAATAAAAAAGGTTTGTCTGGCAAACAGGCAAGTAGAGTTCTGGATGAGACAGACATTCTCATAAATACTTCTCTGCCTCCACCTACTCATATGTCCCTGCCCTGCAAAAAAGTGGTCACATTTTCCTTTCTATGTTGTTTTCCCCACATACAGCTGTCCCTTTTTATTCCACTCAGCATTATCTTCCCCCTATCTTCCATGGTTTTTCTACACTGTAATTTTCAATCTAGTTTCGCTCTTTCTGCACCTATTACACACCAAGTTGACAAGCAAACTCTTTGCAGGTTTTCTTTAAACCTCTGTTTGTCTTCTGGCTCTTCTGCTTCCTCCTAGTGCTGAGGCTTGATCTACAAAACTTCAATGCCACAAAGCAGAACTGGTACCCTAGTTAAGGAAGAAGCAATACTGAATGTTTTTGTCTGCTTTCTGCACTTATTTGATAAAAATTCACTAAGCACCAAGTTTCACTACCTAGTACTGAAGACAAGCTTTGCAAGTGTTCGGCTAAATTCCTGCAGTGCTCCAGTCTAACCTCTTCCATTACTACAAGCTACACATTTTTACGTATTTTATATAAACATATAAGTGTGTGTGTATGTGTGTGTGAAAATACAACAGCAGTAATGTTGCTTTGGCAGGAAAATTTAAATGGGAATACTGTTAGAATTCTTGCTGCGGAGACAGTATCCCATCTACACAATAAATATTCTTACATGCAGCTCATCAACAATAAATCTAACAGAAAAATCACAGTAACTGAACAGGAGAAGCATGTGTTCACTGCTTCAGGCAACAAAACACAAACAAAACAGACTGAAGAGGAGGTTTACCACTTCCTTTGACTCACAGGTAAAGCACCTACTGCGACCTGCTGACCTATAAAGTTTTTCCCAGCGCAGAAGAGACAGGAGAAGATCATGCTTCCTGATACTTAATAAAAATTAAAATCAATCAGATATGGTTTTCTGAAAAGGCAACTGAAATCACAAAGCTAGGAGTTACTAGCCTCAAAACATTCCAAAGGTCTCAAAAGAAATCCTATGAGACAATATACTAGCATTCAGTTTGAGTCCCACTCAATTTTTAGGCCTCAGGCTGGGCAAGTATTGCAGGTGAATCTGTACAGTAAAATCTAGAAAAGTAATACACGAACCTTCCGTCAGCTACATGTTCATGTATGTGTGTTTGAAAATTCACACCTATTATGGCATTTAATTCAACATAAAATCCCACTTGATAGAGATGTGTTCTAGAGATATAAAATAGAATATGCTTTTTTCTTCCAAATCCCAGTCTACCAACAAAAGACAGTTGGCTAGGTTAGTGTACTACCTATACCTTTATTATAAGATAAACTTTTCCAGTACTTTCTTAAGAATCTGAATTTGAGCTTCAGTTTCAGTCAGGGCCAGCAGTGGTTTGAAAAAGTTGGAAATTTCTTATAGAATGATCTACAAATCACATACAAAGTGCAACAGTGATATTCCCCTAAAATCCATGATGTTCATCATATGCCTGTTTCTGCCAACATGCAGAACATTTGTTCCAAACACAGATTTTAAACACGTGTGTCTTTCTTGTCACATTTAACTTGCATACAAAGCTAGAGGACCAAGGCACTCACTTTATTGTGGGAGCATGCAATAGAAGTAACTATTTAAATAGTGTCTCTTTGAAATATTACCAAAGTGCTATATTCTATTCTTTTACTGAATATTATTTCACTATCATGGAAATTAACCATTTTTTTCTTACTAACCCATCCCACCCGAACCCACTGATGTACCATAAAGAGATGAGAGTGCCTCAGCTGGCATTCACATTATTTCTTTTTTCCCTTCCTTTGCAGATGTGCACTCTTTTCCTTCATCCTCAAGACAACAAACAATTGAGTACAGAAACTATCCTGATCTGCAACAACTTTATCTCAACCATTCCTCACGTGAAAGGAGGAATCTGTAATTTGCACTTACCAAGATGAGTATGTGCTAAGGCGGATACAGCAGAGTTCAGTAGAGTACACAAAGGCTTGAAATATAACATCAGGTATTTACCTGATGCCTATATTGCACTGTCAGCAGACAAATATCAGGTTTTCGCATTCCTTTAATTCAAGATCACACAGAAACTTTGCATCTGCTACTGCAGAGCAACCAACCACTGCCTGAAAATACTTTGGGAATCTTCTATTCACCTCTCCTAGTCTTAGCTGGATCCCTTTCATATTACTTTGCAATTTGGGAGTTGTCATTCAGTCTCATTATGGGCCACAGTAATACAACAGACTATGGAAAATTCTGTGATGCTGCCAAGTGTGAGCAAGATCAAAAACTCTTACTTTTTCTAGTGTCTTGTTTCTTTTTTAAACTTTCACCTACTGCAGTGGCTTTGCCCACATCTCAAATTCACCAAAGTTTTAGGAGTTTATCAGATAAAGACCTCAAAGCTTGCCACTTTATTGCCAGGAGAAGCAAAATTTTGTTTTTCTTCTCGAGGAAAATAAACGACACTGATAGATACTATGTTATCACTATTTTTAAATGTTTCAAACAATAGACCAAAAAGTATTAGGTCAGTGTGCAGGGACTATGACTGAGCATTGTTATTCATCCCCATACAGATGGTAAAAGCATGAGTTTAACATTAGTTCAAATCACTCTAGACTTCAAATACTTGACTGGTATCTACAGAATATCAGAATAGCTTGGGTTGGAAAGAACCTCGATGACCATTGAGTCCCACCATTAGTCCACCCCTAAAGCATGAGTCTTAGTGTCACATGTACGTGTCTTTTAAATATCTTCAGGGATGGTGCCTCTCTCAATCCTGTGGCAGTCCTTGATAACCCCTTCAGTGAAGAAATTTTTCCTAATATCTAATCTAAACCTCCTCTGGCACAACTTGAGGACTTTTCTTCTTGTCCTATCACCTGCTTCCTGGGTAAAGAACCCAACCCTCACTTTGATACAACCTCTTGTCAGGCAGTTGCAGAGAGTTAATAGGCCCCGCCTTGGGATTACTTTATTCCAGGCTAAACATCCCCAGCTCCCTCAGCTGTTCCCCACGGGACTTGTGCTCTAGTTCCACACAGCAAGATCGACCGGCAATGCAAGTTAAAAAAATGCACTTAATATTAACAGAGGATGAAGTTTCTCACAGGATCAAAGTCGTCCCCCGCTCCCAACGAAAGACTTTATGCAGCAGGAGGTCATTCCCCGCGTGTGTTTTTGGGAGCAGAGCCCCCGCAGGGGGAGGGCACAGCTGTCGGGGGCCGCGGGGCCGTACCTGCTTGACCTCTGCCTGCAGGTGGCGCAGCTGCACGCACTGCTCCAGGTGCTTGCGGTGCTGCTCCGCCGCCACGTCCAGCTCCTGCTGCTTCTCGTGCAGGAACTCCAGCAGGTCCTGCACGCGAGTGGCCATGTCCACGTCTCTGTCGCAGAGCAGCTCCACACCTGCAATCGGGACAGTCCCTTAGGAATGACTCGCAAAGCTTCCGAAGACAAACAGCCCATTTCCACTGTTTAACACTTAATTTTCTAGTTGCTTCTCCAAGTTCAACCTAATCCTTGGAGCATTTGCTTACATAAATATAGGGGTTTGCACTCTTAAGTGAAATGTGATTTTTTTGAAGTCTGATACTTACCCTACGTGACCGTACACATTGAAAGATACCAAGTGAAGGGACATAAGGAACAAAAAAGGAAGACATTACTTGAAAGCTGAAAATCTTTGCTTGACTGCATTGGTCTGACTACCTATAAAACTAATGCTCCCTTATTTACTCTAATTGTACTGATGTCCTGAGTGAAATCCTTTTCTTTAAAAACTAAACACCTTCGAGTGTTGCCAACGCTGATGAAATTATGTTCCATAGTACCAATATGTTCTCATGAACACTATTGAATGATTTGAGTATAAAGGAGTCCACATGTCTCCAGCTTACAGTTAACTAGCATCTCTGTTATTTCCACACATCCCATGCAGAGACAACTGGATAATTCTTACAAAGCCACTGCCCAGAATAGCATGTAGGAGCCATCTTACCAGATGCCTGCACTTCATTGACATACTGCAGCAGATCCTGCCCTTGGTGGATGACATCAAAGGTCAAGTTATTCATGGTCAGGGCTTTGTCTGCGTGATGCTGGAGCCTCTGTTCTGCTATTGTAAGATCTTCAGTGTCAAAGTCATTCATCTGCTGAGAGAGCTCATCATTCCAAGACTCAAGGTCTGAAATTATCTGGGGGAAAAAGGAAGGAGACAATGTTCAATTACCTATTACACAACAGAAAACGGTTTATTTCTAATGTTGCACTGATGTTTGAGGTAGGGAACTCAAGTTGCTCACTGTTGACTGACTTCACCGATCAAGTTTAACATGGTTCAGACACAGGCTGTCTCATCATTGATTTTAAATTCTGGCAAACAATCCAAAAGAATCTCTTTGAGAACTGCTACAGTTCTTCAACCAGTGCTTGCAACACTGTGGGTACCCCTGCCTAATTTAAGGTACTCCATCAACACATTACTTGTGAAACAGATGAAGTTAACACTTTAAAAGGAAAATGTGGATCTGGAACATCTTTTTAATTCTTCAAACTGCACCACGTAATAATTCACACATAGAGAGCCATCTTAGCTTACATTTGTGCAATTCTTGAGCCCTTTTACAAGAAAGCCAGCTCTACTTTTCTGTGGGCAGGAAGCATCAGGCCACGTGCACCTTTGACTTCTGCCAGACAACTGAGAAGCATACTTACCACAACAGGCTGGGTACTCGGTGAACGCAGCAAAACCAAACAGCATACTTTATTACAATATTACTGCAATGCCAGAATTAAATTTGCTTACTGATATCTTTCAGCTAACACTTCAGTTTTTACACTTTATTTCTGGATTTTATTCTTTGCTGTAGGATGTTCAAAGAAGGGTAGCTAAAAGAGTTTTGGGTTTTTTAACACATGTATCACAACACTAAGATCTCCTTCTCTGTCCACAAAAATTTATTTTTCAAATCATTTTATTTTGCAAAGCCTATCTGAAACGTAAAATATTCCTTCTAATTAGGATACAAAAATGGTTTTAAGGCTAACAGATAGTGCTTACAACCCTCATTACCAAAGTGGGTTGAGTTCGTATGGCACAGATTTGATGCATCAGTTACTTGAAAAAAGTCTGCCTAATACACTTATCCCTCCAGCCAATAATCGAACTTTTTCAAGAATTTTTAGCACAGTTTTGGCACCAACTATCGCAGTTCATTGGGAAAGCAAAATTATAGATATCAAGAACCACATATGGCTTAGTTCCAGTGTTCTACAATTTCAGGAGTAGGACAAACTCACGTGAATGGTGCTAAATGACAGTAAAGTACCTATTTATGCATCAAGACACAATAAAAAGAGGACCTGACTAAACGGGCATTAACAATCAAGTATCTAAGTGCATAAATATTTAACCAAAGTCATTTATTGTCACCGAAAGAAAGATGCCACTACCCCTTTTCAAATGGCTGTAATAGCTCCAAAGTTAGTGAGACAGTTAAACAACCAGAGACATTCCAGGAAAACAGGCCTTCTAGAAAAAAGCAGAATGGGGGAGATAGCAAAGTTAAATAATCTGTATAAAACTCCTGTAGTTTGCTAAAATATCTCATGAAGGCTTTTTTCCATTCTGCTCACATGACGCCATAAAAAAAATGGACACATCAAGCAATTAGTATTAACATTACGGCACCACTGAGTTACTTTCTGTTTTAAAGGTGTTCTGCAAAAAATTTTACTTGATTCACTATGTATTCAAGTTTTGCACTATGTCATGATGGGAGATACCAAACAATTAAGGTAGCTATTTGCAATCCCTAAACCTGCTCAGCTACCTCTGCTGAAGTGAAAACAGGCAGTCAGGGGTAACACTGAAAACAGAAAAGCTGATGGTCAAAGTATTCAGGAAGATAGACAGGACAAAGCTTTTAGCCATTGCTTGAAGCTCCTTTCATCTTCCATGTGCTCTAAACATCACACAGTCTGTTTAGGCATTATGAGTGGTTTTCCCTCTAAACACACAAACAGGAGGGTTCACCTCCTACAAAATCCTTAACAAGTTCCCTTCATTTCCTTTTTACTTGGTTCATGCCCAACATGTCTTATCACCTCCCTCTGCTCTTCATGTCCTTTAAAGTGACCTGAAATTTTAAAGAAACTTCAGGTTTTCCTGACAGTCTAGCCAGAGAAATTGCTTATTTTCAGCTCTTGTGCATCTCAGATCTGCTCTTCCCAGCTTCTCTCTGAAACTCTGTTCATTTATTATTAAAAGCAGTGGAGGTCATCTAATGTTTGTTTCTTCATCCACTGCACTAGGGAAGTTCTAAGAAAACAGATTTACCATCTTATTTTCATCCAGGTCAGTTAACAACATTCAAAAGTTACCTTGAAAAAATAACTGTAGTTGGACTTTGTCAAACAGGAATCTGAGCATTAAAGAAGGTTGCAAAACTCCACCATCAAAACACCATCCTTCCCCATCTTTCTGAACACCATTATTCGAAGGACTAAGATTTAACATGGCACATTTACGACACTGTTTTAAAAGCAAAGCCAGTCCATCTCCCTTCAGAACAGATGCCAAAACCTAATCTCTTTTACTAGGGATTTAAGTGGGAATAAAGTAAAAAACACAGTAAGCTCACAATATGACACTACTGTGGCTAAGTGTCAGTATTGTTATAATAATGAAATAGATCATAGCTCCTAAGAGTCACTTCATTTGATAGGAAAAACAACTAGTTCCAAGAGGTCAAAACTGTGTGTTGCCTCAGCCAAGAGGTTTTAGTGATAGTGCCTCCAAAGAACAGCCACAAACAGCCAGTAAGAATTACAGCTTTTCCCATGCTATCTCATACAACCCATGGTTAAGATCATGGTACACACACTGTTTAAAGCCGTTTGAAACACTCTGAACAAGACCAGTACCTTCACTTTCCCCTTCAAAAGATCAGGATGCCCACGATTCAAATAAATAATGCCAGCATGTTTCCACACTGATTCAAAAGGTAAGCAGTCAATGACCATCACAGAGAGTTTCCTAACAAGGGCAGTAATCCTCGTATTTTTTCAGCAGTAATTAGGCGGTTAAAGATGGTCTACTTGTCTATTTCAGCCATGGCACCCACTGTGCAAATCTGAGGGCAAAGTTAATACAAAAATAGCATTCACTAAGCTGTCTCTGCCCACACTCTTCAGTGCTTCCCCTAAAGTTCTGCTTTACAGACAACCCTTTTAGAGCAAGCAGGCTCCCATTTTGCTCGTAAAGTTTTGTCAAGACAATCAGAATTAAACAAAGAAAACAAATGACTAATAGACATCTAAAGTAACTGAATTACAAATTCATACTGCTCTCAGGAAATGGACAACCCAGCATAAACACAGGCTAACAATTTCCCATAGCATGTGTTCAAGAAGTTCCTAGTGCAGATTCTGAGCTGCTTGATATTGCTAAATTCTATTAAATGTAACGGTAACACCGACAGGAAGTGCTCACCAAGACCTGGAAAATATTATCTTCTCAATATTATCAAAAGGAAATATTATCAAAAGGAAAATGGGAAAGGGAGAAGAGTTGGGTGTCTGTGATACCCCAGCATTTTACATCCTCGTCTTTTCAGCAGTGTGATTTAACAGGCATCTTGTAAGTATGGTCCAAAAATAGAGTTGAGATAAAGCTGTGAACTGAAAAGTGTGTGGTATGCTCTGTGTAGAGAGCCCTGGCATAGGCCTCAAGGCATGTAAGTTACAGACAGGCAAAAATGCACAAACTCAGATGAAACAAACACATTTCGGACTGTGTACTTTGCCATCAGTGTTACCATCCCACTGGCTTGGTTCACACACACCTTCCTCACGCTACTAATCACACTAGCAAGGGATTCTTCACCTGCATTATTTTGCTTATTCTTGCCTTTAGTTAATACAGGCATTTACAAAGGAGTCCTTCAAATAGCTCACAAACAATGGCACTAAAAATTATGCTGTGGATAAAGAAGGTCAAGTTTATATAGTAAGAGCAAGGGGCAAAATAGAGACTACTGCAGTAATATCAATTTCAGAAAAGCAGGAGTATCTGAAAACTTGTAGGATAAAAGAAACAAAGTATTTCATCAGCAAATAATAAGGGAAGTGTAAGGAGAAGAAGGGAATTAATCCTGCCAGCAAATCTCACCACTGTCCCCAGAAGCACAGCTGCATGGTATGATCCTGCAGTGCCAGGGGAGCCCTTTGTCCCGTTTTAGCCTGTGTAATTTTGCAAGCAGTAAGAGAAGCTACTACTTGCCTTCGAGAAAAGCTGTCCTCACAGGATGCTCCCCTGAATGAACTGCCCCTACAGCCAAGTCTTAGTTGACTGAACCAGTCACACAAAATCCTGGAGGAAGGAGAAGGTCAAAACAAGGTCTGCAAATTCCTAGCTGGCATCTGGCTCCTCCTCATTATCAAGTTACTTCAGCTGAGCTTCTGCTTTCAAACAACTGACCTGGAACTAGTCCCCACATTTTCTTCCTGGAAGTTTCTGAACAGATGTCTGCCTTCAGGGAGAGGGAAAAGAGAAGCGTGCTTTGCTGAGGAAGCAGAGAAGACATGGTACAGAGACAGCAAAACAGTCAACATTTTGCTGAAGTCACTCTGTAGCCAGGGCCATTTTCTTTCCTGAAGGATTCTCCATCAATCTAAAATAAGCATTATTTTTTTTTCCAAGCCATACAGACAAACTATACCAACTCTTTCAACAAGGTAACTGGTACTTTGCTTTATGTTGTATGTGGCAAAATGTAAAGTATGCCAAGTGTCAGGTTTAGAAAAAGCAAGACCTGTTAAGTGTGTGCAGTTTTGGGCACTACAATATAAAAAAGACATTAATCTACTAGAAAGAATCCAAAGGAGGGCCTCAAAGAGGGTGAATGGTTTGGAGGGGAAGCCGTATGAGGAGCAGCTGCGGTCACTTGGTCTATTCAGCCCGGAGGAGACTGAGGGGAGACCTCATTGCAGTCTACAACTTCCTCACGAGGGGAAGTGGAAGGGCAGGCATGAACATCTTCACTCTTGTTACCAGTGACCGGACTCGAGGAAACAACATGAAGCAGAGCTAGGGGAGGTTTACGTTGGATACCAGGAAAAGGTTCTTCTCCCAGGAGGATAGTTGGGCACTGTAACAGGCTCCCCAAGGAAGTGGTCACAGCACCAAGTCACAGCTGATAGTTCAAGAAGTGTTTAGGAAACACTCCCAGGCACGTGGTGTGACTCTTGGGATGTCCTGTGCAGGGTCAGGAGCTGGACTTGATGATCCTTGTGGGTCCCTTCCAACTCAGTATATTCTATTCTATGATTGTATGAACTTAGGGTTTGCAGCTTTCTGATGCAAAATCCTATGGGCACCACCAACTAACCAGAAGTACTCCTACCTATATAGATGCTGTCCTGCACTGAAGGACTAGAACACATCTGCAAAGCAAGGCTCCTGCAACCAGCCTTTTGCTATTGTAGAATCCTGGCTTATGTAACCTACAGCAGAGAGCAATCGACTTAATCATGAACTTCACTCAAACCTTTATCCTAATTCTTCCATTAAGTTTCTTTGTATGCGTTGCCCCACATGGCTGCCATTCCCTCAAAAAAAAGTGTTTTGAGAACATCTCACAGATATCGAGCACTGTTGATCACTCCTGCAAAGATTGTAAGCATATGTGAGACAGCTACTCTCACACAGTCAAAGTAGAAAACTCTCTGCAGAACACTGTGAATTGCAAAACTGAAAAAAATCCCTTCCTAGTCCTCCTTTACACTAGAGTTGTTGTTACTGTACAGTGCACACTCTCACTTCCTCTACAGGTAAGGATCAAGAAACTGTGTCTGGCTATTCCTGCACTGCACCTCACAATGTGCTTAGCTAAACCAGACTTCAGCCATGACATCAAATCCTGACTTTCAGAAAGGGAAAAAAACCCCAAACCAAAACACTGAAAACCCAATACGCTATCACTAAAAACCTGAGAAGCTTTCTGCCGACTGCCTCTTTACCCTCACATTCATAACCAACAGTTGCAGCTTTTACCATATACGAGCAAATGGGTAAAATTATCACTCTAACTCCTGGTTTTCAGAATCTCAAGAGTCATATAAGTCATTATATACTGAAACAGGATCATTTACCAATGGATAACACTGAACCTTGTGAGGCACCAACTTGTTTCAGTCACTGTGTACAGCACTAGTAGTTTTACAAAGTCATATGAACTTAGCTGAAGCTTTTTAATGCAACTCTGCTAACCTAAGCTCCCTGTGGAGTTTCTTGTCTGTTTGTATACATGTTTCTGCACACAAACAGAAACTTTCCAACTGATGAGCTACAACTCTCCTTCACAGTTTGGATAGGCTCAAAAACTCTTGAAATTTTGCAGGGCGCTATTGAATTATTTTCAGAGGTGGAAAAGAATTTTATTTTTAAAAAATGACGGTCCATAGAACATTCCCAATGATTAGGACAGAATTCCAAATACCATTTGCAGCTGCCAACTGAAAAAAAAAAAAGACTGATGATTTGAAAAAGAAAGAAAAGAGGGGTGTTATTACAAAGCACCAGTTTAGAGGGTTTGTATGAAACCATCTTGCAAGTCTTATTCACATTAACTGCAGGCATACTAGTTATACCAAGGTAGTTTGATATTCAAACTAAACTTACCAGATGAAGCAACCAATGCATTATGATTTTACCACACATTTGCTTAAAGATGCACTGAGAGCCAACCAAAAAGCTCAGGTCTGCTGAGCACTGAGCTCTTCCAACACTTTCACATACAGGACAAAAGCCTTAGTTCAGGTAAGAATTAAGTCTATCAGTCATTTGAGCCACATCCAGTGCAACTACACAATCTCAGCATAAACATTCCTACACAAGAGGAGAAGTGCGCGCAGTGCAAGTCTGAAAGCAAACACTCACATCTATTGCATCTCTTTCAAATATGCGGAGCTGCAGAAACAGCTCGAGTTTGATCTTGCGTTCTTGAAAAAGCTCCTCCATCTGAGACTGGGCCTCATCCAGCTGCTGCAGGACTGTCTCTATGTGGTTGATCGAGCTGTTATGGGGCGTCTTGTTACTAGAAATGGCAGAATCCCTATTCAAAGCAGAGAGAGGGGAGGGGAAGAAAAAACAGCATTGTTGAAAAAGAAAACTTCATACAATTTGGATGCTATACATGACCACAAGATGTAACCCTGCTTCAGATAAGGCTGGTACAAGCCATATTGCATGAAAGCTAAGTCTGTACATCTTTGTGTTCTAGTATTGGAAAAAAACATTAGGAAATTAATTACTTTCATTTTTTTGCCCAATTCAACATGTAAAGACATTCTGTTTACAGAAAGGATAAGATTTGAAAACCAGAGACAAACACTTCCACTATGATAAGGAAGTAGCATATGGTAACGATTTACTTTACTGAATCTTCCTGGCAAGGAAAGAAAATCAAAATTAGCTAATTAAAAAAAATTACTTAATCTTTTACCTGAGTATAAAACCTTCAAATTCAGATATCTTATTCTCCTGCAGCAAATGAGACATGTACCAGATCAGCTGGGAATCAAATTTATTTATTCAGATCATTTTTGAATGAAATGGATGCAAACTTGGCTTTTAGTACAATGAAGTTACTTGTCAGTCTGCAAAACAAATTCAAGTGTCTCTTTATAAAACGGCTGCTGCTCAGAACTCAAAACGCTGTGGAGCCCTGCATGTCAGACTACAAAAACACCTAATTGTTTCTATCAAAAAGGCATCTTATGTCAACAAAATCTCCTTCTTGTGGCAGCAGTGTTTATAAGCTGAGCTTCCTGTAAACAGAGGTTTAGAGACAATCAGTACAGCATGAAGGATCACTGTAGTCCTAATATTTACAAGTTTTATTTATAGGTCATATCTTGTACTCATTATCTCTACCCTCAAAATAGAAAGAGCCTCATAGAACATCAGATGAACACCAGGAGAGATTTAAATAAAAATCTGTTTTACCTTAGTTGCTGTATGAGATCTTCACCTTCTTTTATGACATTGACTGTAACCTGCAGAGTGGTCTGTTGTTGTTGACCGAAACGTTTAATCAGGTCTTGGACAGCCTCCACAGACTCAGCATAGACATCATCAAGCAGTTCTTTCTGTAGCTCTTCAAGCCACGTCCACAGCTAAAGGAGAGGGGAACAAGCAAGAAACATAAGCCCGAGGATCAGGCAGGCAACTATTCTGAATCAATCTCCCTGGACAAGAGAAAACAGAGTGAGGTGGCAGGGAAAAAGAGGATTCGTCTTTCTTCATAGAAAAATCCTTTCCTCATATTAATGAAAACACGCCTTTGTTTCAAAGAAGGTTTTCGCTTCTTGGAAATACCAGGAAAGCTTTATCCGTGTTGCTAAGTCACCCTTTCTTCCCCATTTTCCTTCTAGAGAACTGAGCGTATCCGATTGAGCAGCACAGAGTTCATAGTGAGAATCCCATCTGCAGCTCTGCGCGAGAGTCCCTGGGAGAGAAATGCTATGGTAACACTCTCCGAGAGAAGGGAGGAAGGAAGGAAGGAAGGAAGGGAGATGTATTGTAGCCACCATCAAATTTGCACTGCCAGGCTGACACACTGCACACAGACAACATAACACTTTTCAGTGGCCTTCAAAAAAAGTTAAAAGAAAGGGCATTTCAAAAAACAAAATATAGAGACAAATGAGATTGAAAAGTTTTATTGTTCTGTCATGATGGTGGTTGCCCTCCTGATTTTAATTTCACACTATAACAACAAAAATCACCCTAAGCAATTCTATGTTAATTCAACATTCTTCCTCCCTGTTTCACACATGCACATATCCCTGCTCAAAAATGCCCATGCCCTGTGGCTTACACAAAAACTCCATGATATATGCTGGACAGGTATGACAACTGGTCACGTGAAGAACCTTGTGGCGTTCTTTTCCACAATTTCATGATGGCAACTGTTGCATCCTAAGCTCTGTGTGAAAGTCACTCATCAGCAAACCATTAGCCATCTATTGTGGAAGAGAAAAAAAGCAGCAGCAGCAGCATGGCTGTGTCCTGCAACACTCCCATGAGCAGCACCAACATCACACTGGAACAGCTGCTCTCACAGGAAGCATTCAACCCCGGTCCCTCCTGTCTATTTTACCATCCCATCCCAAATGCTGCAATTCCAAGAACAAGAGTTTGTTTTTTATCCCAAAAGAGTAACTCTGATCTGATAAAAAGTATTAAGGTCTTTTGATGGCATTTCAATCTCTGCCTTTGAAAATTTTAGAGATTTATTGAACCTAATTAAAAGGTTAACACTGTTAAAACCCATAACTAAGCAATCAAAACTGGCTTAATTTCAAAATCTGAGAAACTCGAATATTTCTTTGCTAAACGTTTTCTACAGAAATAGCCATTTTATGCCGCTGTTTATGTACATATGTTCTGATCATAAAGGTTTCCTAAGTACTACATTAAAATAGAAAACTCAGTGAATGATTCCAGATCTTGATTAATTAGTTCCTTTGAAAATTTGTTTTAAAATCAAGTGCTAGTTTGGTATCTCATAGCTTTACATGCTTCCTTGTAGGTTTTGAGTAAACCAAGCTATAGGCTAAGTTTTCACAACTGAGATGAACTAACCAGACTCTTTTCTACAAATCTATTACCCTCTCCTCCCCAAACCAGAAATGTCCGCTCATACACAGCTATTCTGACTACTCATATGCTTCAAAGACAATGCTTGTCACAAACCTGAATGCAGCTCCACAGTTGTAAACACCACAAGCTCAAGGCACAGCAGTCTTTCTTATTAAAAGGAGAACAAATCAATAGAACTTAACAAGTGGGTCAGAAGCACTCGTCAACATTCATTCCAGCATAACCCAATGCAGTTCCAAATGTTTTTTTTTCCAAATGTGTACTTCAGAATGCAACTTTAACTGGGAAACAAACGAAACCTAAGAACAAGAAGCCTGAAAAAACAACCCGAAAATTTTACTCAGTGCCCAGAAAATGTGTATTTATTCCTCTCTTAGCTTGTGAAGTTTATGCCTGAGCCATAAAAATAGGGCATCAAGTTAGAGACCTTCCAAGTGAGCTGGTGTGTACACATAACCAGTACAGCTTGCAACTGTGCAGATACAGATACTTGAGAGCAACACTTTGCTGTTTCCTGCAGTGTGCTTGGTGCTGGCTGGAAGACCTCTACATGCTTACGTATACTCCATGCTTACTGCGCTGCCTACAAAAGGCCAAATTTACACAGATATTTACTACAGAGAAACTGGGATTAAATCATTTTGAGTCTCTCAGACTATAAAAAGTTTGCCCCCTAGGTCCCTTAGAAGTACTTGTACTGCAGCTGAAGACAGGTCTGAGAGCCACTTCAATTTTTAACAACATGCCTTCTGCAGCTGAGTTGTGTCAGACCTCTACAAGGAATACACCTCACCTCTTCATTTCTTATTCTTCACATACACTTCAGCCACTTCCATAACTGGATGGAGTTCTGGCAGAAGCAAAAAAACCTACAAGTGCTTGACTGGTGAGGTACTGTGCATGCAAATAATTCCCTCAAGCTCACCCTGGATGCTGGAGACCAAGCCAACAGAGGACATGCAGACCTTTCCCTCTGCAGAGCCAGTTCAGGGTAACACCACCTGCCTCGAGCAGGAGGACACGGGCACCAGCACAACCAAGTGTTACACTGGCTGGCTTAGTGCCTGGTCAGCATGGCATCACTATAAACATGGTATCTGGCCCCCACCGTACTGAAGGGCTCAAAAATACACTGTGTTTGCCCAGCCCATGAGCTGGACTGTCTGCTGCTTGGGACGCAAAAACATTTTATGAAAACTGCAGAAAGAGAAGGAGAGTAATTAGTATGCATTACTTGCCTAGTTGTGATTCATATGCTGTTGAAAGTGGAACAACTGAAGCCATTTTTGAAGTGACTACACAGCTCTCTGACACTTCCATAGCAAAAGTTACTCTAATACATTACCAACCAAGCTTTTACATTTTTCCACAAAGTAAGTTTCTGACAAACATCTTCCCCTCAAAATAATCTAAGTGTTTATAAACAAAAGTTATAATAAAGTCCCCACAGATGAATAAAACTGTCAGGTTATTAAAGCTGGATAAAAATTCATCCAATGTACTGAGCGAAGCTTAATTCTAATGGGTGGCAGTAGCCAGCTGGCTTCTCTGCAGCTTTCAAACCAGAATGAGCCCTGGATATACTGGAAATTACATAAATTACCTTGTTTTCAGATACAAAATGAAGGTTGAAGACTGTACAAGGTTGCACAGCAAAGCCAAAAGAAAGCAAACAGTTTACAGCAGGGGGTGAACAGAGACTAGAGCTTACCCATACATGTTCAGCAGTGCAGAACTACAGATTTTACAGTGCAATGACTTTCTGAAGTAACACATTATTCCATAAAAGCGAGCTTGGCAACAAAAATCCAGTGGGGAAAAAATCACAAACTCATCATTAAAAAACTATTAACTTTCTCTCAGTGTGAACTTTTGAGCAACTTCCAGTCATGTTTTTTTCTATTCTTTGTAAGAGAAGTAGCATGAAGATACCTAAACAAACCATCAAGTCCTGTGATCTCAGTAAGAACTTTATCCAGCGGCAAGACAGCTCTAACATACGGTGAGAAAACTGCATACATAACTCAATCCAGTCACAGAAGGAGGTTCTTCTCTTTTCATCTGCTCTTTGCATCTTATCAGAATTAAAACTAGAGAGGGAAATAAAATTCTGAATCCCTGACAGGCAAATGTTTCACTCAGCAGATTTTTTTCTTGATCTAAATATAGCACAGACTAAGAAACATCTGCTTGAATGAGCCTGCATCCTGTACTACCTCTTTCCTAAGTTCTTGGGAGCATGCCATTAGTCACTGAGATGGTATTATTTCAATTGTCTACAACATCCTGGAAGTTTCAGTGTTTCCATCATGGGCCTCTATCCATTTAAGTCCCATCTCTGCAATCTCCTGAAAGACTGCAGTTAAATAAGACCCTACTGTATTTTGCTGAATATAAACAGAGAACAATTATATTTTAGTAAATACTTTACCCAAGAGCACAGAGTTGTTTCATTAGGGTAAAATATCCATCACACTCTTTCACAATTTATTTTTTCATTTTTATAATAACGGCTTTTGGATATGCAGTCTGCCTTTTCAGTAGGCTCAGGCAAAGAAAGGCACGCGGTTTCCGCGTGTAAAAACTGCAAATTCCTCTTTCTGTCCCCACCCCCCAGCACAGTGTTGCAGTATGTGCATAACCACAGGCACAGTTGTTGAAGGAGCTATTATTTCTACAGGGCCAAATGTTGCAATACTATTCCCTAACAAGTATGCCTAGGCATAGAAAGGGGCTCATGTGTGTATGTCTGCCTGTAAGCTTTGGCTTTCAGGATATGCAGTGGACAAAATACATGTATTTTTAAAAACAAAAACCTTACAACGTTAAACCCCCTGGAGTTTGTCTTCCAGGGTCTTTCAGTGGCATTTAAGATGTTAAATGCCTGCAGGTTTTTTTCATTAGATATAATTATCTTTAAAAGCTTCAAATACTTCATCTATTCTATGGTTATAAAGGTATCAATTCCAAATTTGGAATAAATTCATCCTTGCAGCAAAACCAAGTTTCCCACATGTTCATAAAATTACATCAACTACTACTACTCTGTTAACATTTGCTCTTTTTCTTAACTGAACAAGAGAAAAATGTCTATACATAGCTTAAGAGAGCATAAAGGCCTACTTCTGCCTCACTTTTGTCAAACACTTAGTGCTGTTTCAGTAACACTTGGACGGAAATTTCATCCCTTTTTCCAAGCAAAGAAACTACCAGTATTGAAAAACTCAAGAGAGAAGAAAAGCTGTGCTGGTAAACTGAATTCCAGTCCTACCAGCAGCAAGCCACTACACCCCTGAGTGTGCAGCCACTGGAAGTGTTTCTCATTTCAGATTTAAAAGCATCCTCCAGAACTCTCAGACTCAAGATGAGCAGCGCATCAAAATATTGACCAGAGTGCACTTTGTATCTGTTGCCAGACCTGTTACATTGACCACTGCTGTGCTATAACAACACAATAAAAACATTAGAGATGCACAAGCCTGAAGGATAAAGCCTTTACATTTAGATGGTGGCATCCAAAAGATGTTCTGCTGCCTGGAAACAGCACACAGTGGAGAAAGCAGCCTTTCTGTGACGTGCAAATTTAACCCGTAGAGGACCAGCACAGAAAGATCAAACACCCAGGAGGGAGATGCAACCAAAGGAGCAGGGTTGTCATCTCAGGGATGAAACAAATGCAAGGGACACCCTCCTACACTGGGCAATGCAGAGGAGAGCATATTTCTGGCAGTGAGTTGTGAGACAAAGTGAGACCATTATCAACAGGCTTTTTTGAATCAAATGCACATGCCTCATAGGTAGATGTGAATGAACGGGCAGCACTGTGGCCAGAGCAAGGCCTCCTCTCCCTTCCCATGCACTGCCATCCTCAAAATGATGCCACCTTCCTTCGAAAGCTTGCACAGACTACTGTTTCATTACCTTGGCTATGAAGGCTTTGTATCTGAAAACTAAGCCAATTCCAGTTCTCTACTCTTTGTTTCAACCTCAGTCTATGCTGGAGCAATGTTTAGTTTGAGTAAGATGAAAAAAGAAGAGACGTGTCTTCTACTAACACCATTAAGCATATTGTGTATACATAAAAAGTGCTCTGAGCTATTTTATAATCAGCTTGTCAGAATACACACAAAAGGCTATATGCAAAAAACCAGCAGGCTCTTAAGAGATCATTCTCTTCCACATACAGTCAGCCTGAACTGCATTCCCACACTTGACTCCAGTTAGGGAAATATCTGTTGCTCTACTTTGGCACTACAACAAACACCTGGCTTGGACAGGATTTCAGTCTTCCCACTCACAGATGCTAAGGGAGCCATTCTGGAGAGAGAGTGTGTGCACATGTGTATGTCTGTGTATGGAAGAATTTGAACTTACACCAAAATGCTGTTCATCTCTGTGTCACACTTAACAGCAGAGATTATTGAGACTCCTGCTCCTGTGTTCTGCACACAATCTTTTATAACTGTTTGTTGCTGTTATCTTTATTTTTAACTGTTATCTTTTACCTGTGCAATTTTTTTCACACCTCAACCCTTGCCATATTATTAAATGTCCAAAGGCACAAAAGCCATAAGGGTTCCACTGTCTTGCGATGGTCTGTTTCAGATGTTTAGTTGCATCTTGCCCATCCTCAGGCTAGGAATCTGTCAAGACACAGTACTTCCAATGCAAAGATCCTGACAGGGGCATTTATGATCCCAAACACTTTTAAAGCTTGCCAGTGCACAGCTTAACTTCAGTACATCACTTACTGAAAAGTCTGGCTTATAGACTGAAATTTCTCACTGTTTGCATGGGAGCTAAAAACCAGTATTCACAACCTTACAACTTTAAAACTAGTAATAAGACAGCAGCATGTAATCACAATTTATAAATAGCAAGCAACTGATTTTCTCAGATCACCACTAAGCAAAATGAGTGATACCATTACATAACACTGTATTTCTGTCATTTCTCAATAGATCCTTTTTTCCCCCAATGAAAAATGTCGTCTATTGAGGTTAGTCTATGAGGAGTCTGAGAACTTATATGATGGTTTTTTGATGTTTGTAAGCCACAAAGAGCTCTACCAGCTTATAACCACCTCACTACAAAACTCCTGGAAATGTTGGAGACAGACAGTATTTTCCATGTGCATCATAACAGGCTGCTGCACACATACTACACAGCTGCTCTGTGCACACATACAGCAAAAGTCTGTTACTTCCAGGAAGAGCTTCTTGTGGTCAGCACACTGCTGAAAGCAGAAACTGTGCTGATTTACTCAGCACGAACAGAGTGAGAGTATTGTGCAGTCACTGAAGGGCCTCCCAGGGAAGCTGGGAAATGTTGCAGGCAAATTCTGTGTCAGGTATAAAGGTTATGTAAATCTACAGGGGAGAAGTGGTATTGGAATACTCTCAACCAAATGAGAAGCATTCATTCAACATGAAGAATTTCTGGGGAAAAGAATAAAACATACTGAAACATCCTACTTCAAAGAAATCAAGGGATTGGAAAGATACTGGAGCCAGATTTCAAAGTCTCAAACAACCAACTCAGACAAAGAGCTTTTCTAAGCTCTGCAGCTCCCTCCAAATTGTCACACACAAACAGGAGTTTAACTTTTGATATCTGTTTTTTTTTTTTACCAGGAAAACAAAAAAAGATACAAGAGACAGAATTCATCCTGAATACTTCAAGGGTAAAATGCATTGGTGGTGTTTTCCTTTGGGTTTTTTTGTGTTTTGGGGGTTGATTAGTTGGTGGGTTGGGTTTTTTGGTCTTGCTTTCTTATCTTTTTTTTTTTTATTTAACAACTAAGGGACCTCTTTCTGGTTCAGCAACTAACCTATTATCCTACTACTTGAACTCCTCTCTTCACTAGCTAACTGTGCACATTAATTTCTTCATAATATGGCAGAAAGGTTATGTTGCTTACAGGTATGCACTAATTTATTCAGCGACTTCCCACATCCTGCAGGACAAACACAATTCCCCTGCCAATAAAGCATGGATGGCTTTCAGGTTAGGGCATTTTTATCTTCCATCTGCTTTGTGATACCTTTTCAGCACTCCACATGCATGTTTGATAACAAACAACATGCTCTTGAAAATAGATCAGAATACAGAAAGCACAGGAGAGCTTTGAGCTTGCTATTTCTTTGCACCTGAACCAAGGACTAGTCTACTAAATATGAACCACCTGCCTCACTCGCTTATCTGTATTTTTTAAGTGGAATGCAAATATATAAAAATACATCCTTCCTTACACAAATAGGCAGTTTTAAAATTTTTCCTTGCTTTACTAGGTATAAAGGTCATCCACATCACAAAGCCAAAAAAAACAATCACCATCAGCCACTATAGTGTTTTTCCCCCAAAGTCCAGACTGCAAGAGGCTTCCATAGTAACAGCTGTGTGTGCTTACAGACTCAAAATAATAGCCATTTTCCCAAAGAAATACATCAAAATACAGAATAAATTTTTTTTCAATAAAACATTATCATCTTAGGGAGCAGTGGCAATGTGCCAGCACATCTGGATCAGCCTCCCAGAATTATTCAACAGTGACTCACACATCAGTCTGCCTTTCAGGTTTTTTTCATTTTTGAAAGCAAGTCCTTTTACACTCTTGGTCTTTCATCACTACAATCAACTGTATTCCACTTAAATACCATTCCAGCTGTTGCTCTTGATGCTAAGAAAAACAGGTAATGAAGAAATATATACAAAAACATGAACACATTTCAGCAGCTGACTGCTCCTGTGCTTCATAACAGATAAAAGACTAGTACTATTTGCTTGAGAAAGTGAAACAAAGAAGCTGCCCCCTAAGAACAGTTTATGAAACAGCATTTATATTTTGTTTGAACAAGCAGAATCCTGTGAGAATATTGGCAAGGAACCATCTAACAGAAAACTGATGGGGGAGCTATGTACTCATGTCTAAAGCTAAAAAGTAATTCAATCCTGACCTCCTTCAAAGACCAACTGCCTTGTGCTTTTGTTTCAACTGCAAAGCAGATGTTTCACTTACAAAAAACTCCCACTCTTATCCTCTAGGAGGTTTTGCTAAAGAAGCTACTTTGAATACTATACTTTGCCACTGAACAGACCATTTCGCAACATACGGTGAAGGGAAGGAAGACACACTGGATCACATGCTGTGATCCAGAAGCTTTTCATATTTTCACTGAGTTTGAACAGTGAGGAGATTTAACATGAGCTCAAAACAGAAACCAAGTAACCTAAGGTTGTCAAAAACCAGAACACCTTACTGATGTTCTTATTCTTGCTGTAGCCTGTTCCATCCTCTCCCATGAGCTTATAAATTCACATGTTCTGTGTTGTGAATTGGAGCAAAAAGCTAATTTTACTGAAAATTAAGTGTGGCTGAATTTTCTTCTTCCTGGTAAATCACTTCAATCTTTGAAGAAGACAAAAATTGCAGACATGAGGCAAACCATTGTCATTATCAGATAAGCTCTTTAGGTTGCAAGGAACTGTCAATATACAAGATAACAGTGTGATCTTCAAAACAGAGAAACAAAGTCTCCCTGGGCAACAGGGTTGCCTTACATAGCCTTATGCTTCTTCCGTACAGTTCAGTCTCCTGAACCATGACAGTCTAACCATGTTCCTGGTAACTCAGACAACAGGAGAGCTGGTTGGATAAAAAACCAGAAGTGCACAGTATCTCCCCCCACAATGCTGACTTTTAGCTGTACCAGTTCCCTGATCTGACCCTCCTCCCTTCCCTGTGACTGAACAAGCATGTGTATTTGCACAGCAAAGGAGGTAGAAGCTGCTTCTGAAAGTAAAAAATCAAAATCAAATCAAATTTTAAAAAATCCTTAAATGGAACCACCATGCTACCCCAGCCCACAATCCACAATGCATTCCAAACCAAAACTCATCATACAGCAGGGATTTTCATGATGTCCTATGGCAAGGCTCTAACAATGAAAGCAACACTGGATAATACTGCATTTAGGGCTTGAAGTTATCACCACAAACTAGCGGAAGTTTTACCTCTTTAACGTGGGTGTGAAATGACACAGACATGTCCAGCAGGATCTTGCGCTGCTCCACACGCCTGACAAAATCCTGTATCCGGTCTTCGAGCTGATGGGCAGCTTGATAAATTTCGTCCGGGTCACACTCCCCAGTCTGAGCAAGCTGTTCTGCTGCTTCTAGGAGCTTATCTGCATTGGTATATGTGTTCTGGAGAGAAATAAGTTAGTTTCACAGGATTAAATGAAAGAAAAGTTAGTCAGTATATTTTAAAGCCACTCCACTAATGAAAACAAAATTACAAAAAGGCCCTTGGAATGTATTTTTCTTTCTTCTTTTCTTAAAGGTAGTACAATATAATCTTACTAAAAATTTTGTTGTATTTCTATATAATTTTTCACTTAACTGTGAATAAATTAATTCCTTAGCTCCTTATTTATGTCCATTCAAATGTCTCCTTGACACATAACTTGGAATTAATATTTTATATTCACATCTAGAATAAAGATCATCCTAAATGCCCTGTTACTTGCAAACTGGCCTGCTTCAACACTGGAAAAATCACTACAGTCAGGGACAGAAGACTGTTCAAATGTGTACTACTAGAGCTGAAAAAATTCTATCTGATGGTAGAAATACTTAACATCAAGTCCACACATCCAGCAGGAAGGTGGAAAGTGACCAAGCACAGAATGAGACCATTTCTCTCCATCCTTAAAAAAGTCAGGCATCCAAAACCCGTGTGCCAAGTGTATCATCATTTGTGAAAAAGCAGCAGCATAGGAAGATTTAGAAGTCAGCTATGGCTGAGCATCTGAGCGGAATACTGTCCCCCAATACATCCTAGGATTAACAAATGCAGATCAGAAGTCCTGTGAGAGACTTGGGTCTAAGCAGAAAAAGAATGGAAGAAGTCTGGTCTCTGATGTGCTAGGAGTGCTATGGTGCAGAGAAGAGACAGGTGTTTAACAACTCTTAAAGCTCTGCATTTGCAGCCTGCCTCAATAGATTTCTCATTAATTCAAAACAGGACTGAGTCCAAACTTTTGTTATACTTTGGGTGCTCTTTTTGAGCCTAACCTCGGGTTTTCATGTTTTAGAATGGTTCTCAAAACTCTCATCAAGGAAGGTTAGAAGGATGTTAACCACTGGAGAAAACAAACTGAAGCCATGTCTGGACTGAAGAAGCTTTGCTCACATCACCCCATTTAAAGATCTGATAGGTCTGCACCACAGACTAAAAAAAGAAAGCATCCTGACAATATAAACTACACCTTTTTCTTTTCCCTTCTGCCCTTCCATGTTCTCCCAACCTCAATTACATCAAGTAAAAACAGTCCTTGCAAAGATAAATAAAGCCTAGGCAAATGTGCTTTTCTTTGCCATAAATATAGTATCACACCTCTAATTAACACTATATTATGCACAAAAATTAAATCCAAGTCTAGCCCTAAAACTGAACTAAAGGGCAGGAAATAAGAGCTCTCCCCCAGGGTATCAGACAAGGCCAGGACAGATTACATAACTCAGTGAAGCTTTCACATGTTTGGGGGGAGTTCCCCCTTAATTTATTATGATCTGTTTATGCAAGGAATTAAACTCATGCTGTTCATTGACTTTGACTATGTAACTCTCAGCCCTTCCTTAACTTTCAGCTTTTTAGTTGCATGGAGAGATAGAGAACCCCTCCCTGGTTTCCCTGGGAAAGCCTGCAGAGACAAACATAGGCTTATCCTATTCAGTGAGGAGCGTGCTACTCCACGCCCCAGACCACTGTCTCAGGCCACTGTCCCAGGCCACGCTGGCCCTGAGCTGTGCTTGGGTGTTCTGCCTTCCGTGGCTGCAGCTCACATGTGTTTAAGGGGCAAGGCCGAAGAGCCTCAAGGCACTCCTCAAACAACAACTACTTCATCAGTCCAGAGCACCACACCCAGCTGCAGATGGCTGAAACAGAAGTTTTCCATTTTAATGAAAACTTTATCTCACATGGGAAGCCTTGTTTACGAATTCCAGGAGTATCATCCGCATTACACAGGCCCAGGCACATCTGAACTCTCTTTCTGTAAAGGGGATGGTGAACTACCTGTGTTTAGAAAAGATCACAGCCTGGATGCTGCTTCAAAAGGGATTTCGATTCTCAAACCTAGCAGCAGGCACATACTTTATTGCTCAAATTTCACTGCCAAGTAGAGCTGGAGTATCAATGTAAGCTGCCCTTTGGAACAGAAATCACATCAGCTAGGTGTTCAGTACTAACTACTGCCTTTCCCAGCTCTCTGCTCACTTCTAAACAGCGCTCAGAGGGAAAAAAGCAGTAATGTGAAGATTTTGAAAATGCTCATCCCAAGGGGAAGCCTCCGGCTGAAAGTTAGGCAAAAAGAGCAAGAGCTCTTCCTTGATACTGCTTATGCCAATTTCCCAAATTGACAAAGGAGCCTTCACGGTGACAAACTTCCTCACGATATCTCCATTAGCACACACTCCCCAAATCCCAGGGGAGAAGGAGCCTTGGAAGAGCTTCAAGACTACCTGTAGTCCATCCCTCTGTGCCCCAAGGTGCAAGTCTTTAATAGGCATTCTTCTCCAAAATAATGAAAAATTCTCCATAACGCAATTTACCGCCTTCCCCAACAACAAATTCCATCATTTTTCTACTCCTTCCATTATGGACTGTTTTCTAAATATTCTTCACAAAGAACAAACATCATATTTTTAGAAAGCATATGAAGTGACACATCACAGAAAACCCAAAGGTTAAATTTCAGACACTAGTGCGGCAATTAGTACCATTGACAATAAATACAGCAACAGAAATGAACGGCGGTATCGACTGCACTTCATACAGTCTGGAGTTTATTGTGGTCCGGAAAGGGAAGAGAGACACGTGGATGGCCAGAGATCAGCAGAGGTATACAAATCATTAAAGGTATAGAAAATAAGATAGATTGCACATTAAGTACAGTGGATACTATCACATTTAAACATCAGACAATACACTTAAAATGAAAAAGCAAAGCACTTTTCATCTAAGGAGCAATTAAATTGCGTAACTCATTGCCACAGAGTCTGGCATACATTCCAAGGTCATAAATGGGTTCAGAAAGTAGCCTAATTAAAGAAAGAAAAGTCCATCAGTGACTATTAAATACTGGTTCTGATGGATCCTTCAGTTCCGACATCAAACAGGCTCAGATAACTGGGAGGGTAAAAGTAACTTTTTAAGCATACAGTCCCTTTTCTTTATGCATCTGGTGATAGCCACAAAATACTGTAAGACATGGACCTTTAATTTGATGTATTGCAACCATTCCATGAGTAAAGTTCAGAACCAGTCCAAATTAATAATCTGCTTTTATAACCTTAAAGGAGATGGGAACTGGTGTTGATAGGGAAATGAAAGGTGCATTTAGACAAGGTTTGGAAGCACTTTTTTTGTGCATCTCTTTCACCAAGAAGACTTATTCATGGAAAAACATCCCACTGATTAATTCTTGCCATACACATTTTGTGGTTTTTGAGCAAAGATTTTTGTCAAAAGCAGACACAGATCATATTTGAAACATGAAAAGCTGACTTAGAATTTCATACAAAAATGCATGGAAAAGTACAACTACAGTATTGACCTTTATCCAGAGCTTTTAAGTTGAAAATTCACGCCCATAAGTGAATCAATTATGTCAAAATTTGGACACTTGACACTTTAAACAGTCTCATGGACACAAAGATGAACATGAAGAGAAGGTGAAAAAAGAAAGAACAAGATGGGTAAGTAGAAATTGAACTGGACAGGCTTTACATGAAAAGAGCAACGCAATTTTACAATAGTGGGTGCAAGTCAAAGTGTGTATGTGTAGCATGTATTTATCATCAGAATTTAGGGAGGATTATTTGCTGAGTCTTGACTATCTAGCTTTTGTAGTGTTACAAAAAGTGTTAAATAAAGAGAAACAAACCTTCATTTCACATGAATTTCAAAGTGACTAATTTGTGAGACCACAGCCCATTGACCGGAACATCTTTTCTATTCGACACATAGCTTATTGTAACATCTCTTTGAATGCTGTTGAGGAACTGGCACCTCATTCATGTTAAAAAAAAATGTGGGAAGAAGCAGAAAGGAGGAAAAAAGAAAAAATAATTTTCACTCCCCTTAAAATAAGGAATTAGCCTTTGACCAGGAACATGTCAACATTACTGTCGGCTCCCTGGATTTGCCAGAGCATTGCCAAGCCAATGACACTTCGCTTAACATTACTTTCTCTCAGCTTTTGACTGGAACTGATTGAAAACCCCTGATAATGCCTAGAGTCCTATTAAAAACAAAGTAAAACAAAATCACAACATAAAGAGCAACCACAACAACAAAAAGCCCAAAATCAAAAACACAACTAAGACCTGGACCAACCAGAAATGTAGGCAGAAGATAAGTCAGCCAAAAGCTACTGATACTTTTACAAGGACAGCAGATTGCTATTTTATACTTGAACATAATCTTCCTTTAACGGCAACAACAGGAATGCCTTTTGGGCTGTTTATATTCAGTTTTACAGCAAGCAAGAGGAGCAACTCAGAGGGTGTGCCTCTCTTGGCAGTAACTCACTACACATTCAAGAGTTAGAGATGAAAAAAATACTTATTAGATCATTTTGTCCATCCTTCTGTCAGTGGAAGATAGTCCCCTGTAGCATATTTAAGTTCTTTGACCAATCTAAGTTTACAGTATCTCCAAAAATAGAACTTCCACCCACTCCCTGAAGAAATAATTTCAAACTCCAGTAACATTCACTTTTAGGAAGTTTTTAGTATGCATTTGCTTTACAATTTTCTGCTTTAAAGTATAATGCAAATTAGCAAGATGGTTTTTTTAACATCCCAGTAACATTTCTATGCACTTCATCCCCTTTTGGCTACTCAAACATTTTCTTCTTCTTTGCCCAAATAATACAGTATTAAGTATGAGATCATTCAGGCTTTGTTAAGTATCTTATGAAAATAGATTCCTGCTTGTCTGACCCAGAAAAATAAGTATTTGCACATGGAATATATTACTTTTTACTAAAAATGGAGTAATAGACATGGATATAGAAAATCCAGCATGTATATATACAAAAGTAACAACACCTAATCTTTTTGAAAATTTTACAGGAAATCCGTTTTGGGGAAGTTTTCTGATGCTATTTCAAGTGCTCAGCCACTGGAGTGCTCTTAGACTGTATTTACAATAAAATTTTATCAAGAGCTTAATATCTTCCACTAAACAGGCAAACTGTAAACAACACTTCTGATGCATCCCCCAAAGTAGGTGTCACTGCCGAGTTCCTGCATATCATGTCAGAATTACCTAATAACACTGTCTTCTGTTTGATTGAAGCACCACTATATCAACCCCACCTTAGGAGATCTTTCTTGATTAATCTTGGAGATATTTTTTGTCTTACCAATCATTAAGACTGGATGGACAGTGCATGTTACTAATGGGGAGGATTCCAGCCTTCAGCTTCCTTCACAGGGTTTTTCTTCACCTGACATCCCCTTTTAGAGGCTAGCAGCTACACCAGCTCCTTGTTAACTTCCCTGCAGTCCTTTGTATCTCTATTTGTTTTGACGTGTTTTGAAGTTGTATCATCAGATCTGCTTAAGGCTAAACTAAGGGTATCAGTGATTCAGAAGAGGAGGGCATATACAAACTCAGTTGTATTTAAAGAAAAAGACCCAAGCCAGGTTGGCCAGTTTGCTGGCTCACCTGGTTTCTTAGGAATCCCCCTTTCCTCTCCATGAGACTGTGGTGAGGATCTGGGAGCTCCTCAAGCTTAAAGTCAGATAGCAGGAATTTCAATTCATCTCCATCCTCTCTTACAAGGTGCACAAAAGTTTAAATCCTAGAATCCCATGAAACTAAGCTACTTTGAAAGGAGAGCTTTCATTCTTCTGTAAATTAATATTTGAAAGCATGCTTTTGAAATAATAATAATAATAATAATAATAATAATAAAAAAATAGTGGCAGAGCAGTTCTGTTGTACTTTAAAGCTCACACTCTCTAGGACTGTGGAAGTTTGTCTTTTTCTTCTCAGAGCTGGAGCATAAAGGAAAAATGACATAAAAACTTGCAACAGAGACAAAATGGTCCATTCCTGGAATGGAATGTTTTGTAGTGGAGCTCCCTCTGCCCAGCTCTTAAAGTGCAAAAGCAGGAATTTTTCATTAATTTCCATGACAAGTGTACAATCTTTCATGTGACTGCTTTT
>WEIT01003891.1:1359-19383 GCA_013389985.1 Dryoscopus gambensis
TAGAAGTCATCAGGCATCTTGTGAACATAAACCCCCCAAAAGACCAAGATTCAGACACTTCCTCTGCCTCTTCCTCCTCCTCCTCTATCCCTCCTCTTCCTCCTGCTCCTCCTCTGTCCCTCTTCCTCCTCCTCTATAGCTCCTCCTTCTCTTGGAATCTCAGCCTCAGTGGTTCCTAGCTTCCAAGCTCAGTCTCACTCTATCTGAACACAATTCATTCCCTGCTCACGTTTTTTTGAGGTCAGCTATAAGATACTTCAAAACTGATTCTGAGTTCTCTATGCTCATTCTACAGTCATTTCATTCAGTCTATCATTCCCCTGGCTTCATAGTTTATGGTGTACTGCATGCCATTCCTAAAGCTGAGAAGGTGGTACTGTCCAAAAGATGACAGAGATAGCCCTGCTGTTTTAGTTTGGTTCAGTTCAGTGCAATTAACTTTATAAGCCCCAGGTGTACTCACGTTGCAGTTTCACATATATCCTGTATGAGTTTCTCGTTGGCAGAAACAATGAACACTGTTGGTCATAAGCAGTTGATATACTGGAACTTAGCCAGAGCTGTGTATAAGTTGTGGATAAATGATCTATAGGTTATGTCACATTCTTCTGTAGTGCTCTGAATGGACAGTAAAAGGCCAGCTCATGATGTCAATATTGGCCAAAGTCCATCTGATAGTCAATAAAAGCAATGTTCTAAAAATTCTGTGTTTGGCCTATCCAGAAAGAGATAAATCATCTAATGCAACAGTCTATGAACAGCATTTCTGGATGAAAGACCTGACAGAATTGTAAATCACTAAAGCTTCTGACGATGGTTCTAATTCAGGAATAGCAGTCCGTTTTCTTGGAAGAGAGTTCATGGGAATAACAAAGACTTATATTTTAGGACACCAGCTGCCTTCAAGCTTAAGTAAGGCATATGGGACGAATGTCTTATTTTTGTCCAGCCTGCTGGGATGACAAAACCCAATTGGCCAACAAGATGTTGCTTCCAGGGAGGGATATGGAACCAGTTCTGCTATGCTGGCACAATTCCCATGAGGCAAAAGATGTCATTCTGGGAAGTGGTGCCAGAAGCCAACAGACAACCTCCTTTTTCTTCACTTCTACTTGCAATGTGTGTAGGGGAGAAAAAGAGTGACTTTGCCAACACAGGTATCAGAAAAACTGCTGGGGAGACCAGTTGTTGTCCCAAGAGACGAGCATGGGGGCACAGCAACTTCTCAAATTTATCCCTTCACATTTTCTTTTGGCTGTCATAACCTTATTTTACTACTTTACCCTGGATTTTGCCTATAGTTTTGCCAGTGTCTACACATGAATCATTCTTTTCAGTCAGGAAAGGTCCAGCAAGCTTCTCCTAAGAAGGCTCTGCCCCCTTAAAACTTCTCATTTGATTTTCTATCCACATGGGGAGTGATACGTTCAGTATCATTTATTCATCCAAAATTTGGTAAGTATATTTGATCTAACAAGTGCTTTATCTATTCAGTGTCCTGTTGAAAAGGTCTACTGAGTCCTTTCCATCCCTCTGAGACACAAATATTTAATATAAAGCAGAATATGCATGACTGGGTTTGGGAATATTTTGTGACACTAATGCTCATTATATGTGGCCTATGCCAAAAATTCCCTTATTTTAATATTTTGTCATAAATCATCAATTGCTGTTATGCATCTATTTTACTTCATAAATGCGTAATGAATGGTCTCTGGGTTAGACTGAATTTGACTTTTGTAGCTCATTAAAATCAAAAGAAGTGAGGTAAAAGGAGAACAATACTTAACAATAATTCTTCTGGCTCAGAAAAATATTGAAAAAGATGCTGATGTTTAAAAAATTATTTTCTTAATTTAATAGATATTTCAGAATTGTGAAGCAATAGTTTTCCATGCAAAAGAAAATAAATAATATAGTATGCAATATGTAGCTGTGTGTCAATTTGAATGAATATTATGTTGTTTTCTAAATCACATAAAAATACAGGTCTTGCCCAGCAAAGTGTACTAGCTTGTACAGTCCCTGGATGAATTCAGCTAGTCTCCCTAAACCATCTGTCATTACTAGAAGACAAGCTTAAGCTTTGTTGGACTAGGCTTACTTGAAGAGCCAACATTCTCCGTCCTGCCCCATCTCCTAATTTAATTTTTGATTCTTTTTCTTTCTTTTATTTTTTTTCCCCTGTTAGGCTTGCTTTTTTCCTTTTTTCCTTTTTTCCTTTTTTCCTTTTTCTTTTTTCTCTTTTTTTTTTCCCTTTTTCCTTTTTTTTTTTAACCTCAAGATCACTTATGGAATAAAGTGCCCGGGTGGTTTTGCAATTCAACTCTTGCTCCTGTCCCTCAGCATTCTAACATTGCAATACCTTGGTACACTGAGTGGTTATGAGATTTTTGTGATCCAGTGAATAAAAAGGATATTTCTCTTCCTTTGAAGTAAGGTTTCCTGTTTCTTCTGTGGACTTTTCAATATCTTGTAGGATCACTATCATGGGAAAGTACTGCAAGTAATCGCCTTTGCAGTGTGTCAGATGCAGTCCATCAATATCTTGGCCTTTGTTAATCCTCCTAGACAGTTCCAAAGCTGTAGGACTGAGATCAGAACTGAAGCCTGGAAACAAGATAGTCAATAGTTTCATATCGTTCTTTTGGTACTTGTAGAGATGTAAACACAGGTCTACATTAGAAAACAACCCTTCTGTGATCTGAAATGCTCTTGCCTTCCAACATGCAACTCAAAATATCTGTTATCCCAATTTTGTTTGCAGGGAGCAACAAAGAATTAGAAATTCCTCCAAAGAATGGGCTACTTGTAAATGTAGCATACAGAAAAGCAGCACAGGCTCCCTATCTTTGTACTTCAAACATACTCATGTTTTCCCAGTCTGAAGGAGAGGCCCCCATCTGTAGCAGCCCCCTTTCTATGTGTGCTGGGGTTGAGTTGATAAAAACCCGTATTTATGGGTTTGGGCTGGGGTTGAGTTGACTTTCTTCACAGTAGCTGGTATGGGACAATGCTTAGAATTTGTGTTGGAAACAGTGCTGATAACACAGGGATGTTTAGTTTTTGCTGAGCAGGGCTTTCACTGAGTGGAGGCCTTTTCTGCCTCAGCATGTAGGCTGAGGATGCACAGGGAGCTGTTCAGGGACAAGCCAGGACAGCTGACCCCAAGTGACCAAAGGGATATTCAGTGACATATGGCATCACCTTCAGCATATAAAGCTGGGAGAAGAAGGAGGATGGGGGGACTTGTGGAGTGATGGCATTTATATTCCCAAGTAATACTTCCTACTTTCCTGGGGGTGGCTGAACACATGTCTATCCATGGGAAGCAGTGAATGAATTCCTTGGTTTGCTTTGCTTGCTTATGTGACTTTTTCTTTACCTATTGAACTCTCTTTATCTCAACCCACAAATTTTCTCACTTTTACTGTCATATTTTCTCTCCCATCCGGGCAGGGGGAAGTGAGCAAGCAGCTGTGTGGGACTTAATTGCCAAGTGGGATTAAACTACAACACCATGGAACAATCTGCTGAAAGAGACACTGCTGGTTTTGGGAACAAATGTGTCTGGTTCAAAATGAAAACGTTGTACACTGTTTTTCAGGACTTTTTCTGAAAACTAATTACTAGATAAAATAAATATGATTATTGCTGTTTTTAGGAGAGACAGATGAGACGAACACCTTGATTTTGTGGCCATTTCACATGTCCATTTGACATAGTTTAAAACGACCATCTCTGGGACAGCCACAACACAGCCTGCAAGAGCTGTGTGGACAATTATCAGCATTAGTGACTCTAATCCATGAAGCAATGCTTTGCCATGGGCACTCAGAGTCAACCCTAGGAAGCCAATGTCACTGCTTATATTGCTAGAGGGCTGTGAGTATGCAGCCCTCATCTCTCCCGTACTTTTGGAGAACACAGAAGCATGCTTGAGCCCCAGAAGAGGCTGCCAGCAGCAGCAGCGGAGGACAGCAGGAATGCCAAGCTGCTGCTGAGTGCTCTTGAGCCCAGGACAGCAGAGCTCTCAAGCTGTGATTACCTCTTGGACCCAGCCACATATCTGTCCTCCCACAGAGTTCAGATACAGACTTTCTTCTTATTTCCAGTAAAGGAAAAGGCTGCAGGCAGAAATGTATTCATAAACATAAGCTTTAGTCCTCAAATCCCTCCTGAACTGACTGTTCTTATGACTTCTGCCTGCAAGACCTCTGCTGTCCCTTCTCTCTTTCTCTTGCCTCAAAGAAAAGCTCAGTGTTTTATACTTCTGAGTTAATGAGTCGGCCCAGCTGACCTGACTGTCAGGATGAATCAGCAGTTAGTTCTGCACCTCCATGCCATACTGACATTCTCTCTCAAGTGGATTTGGCATCATTTAATCATATTTTTTTCTGTATTAGTCCAGATTCTCTCATACCTTAGAAGCGTAAGTTGATCATTAGTGTTGTTTCACTTAAGGTGGGTCTCATAGCCCAGCTTCAGCCTAGGTACTAGATGGATTTTGTTCTTCGTAATATCCTGAGTCAACAGCTACTGGTCGATGGGCAACTTTTTCTGCTCTTTTGCATATCTCTAAAGAGGATTCCAGAGTGGAAGCCTACATTTAAAACCGATTCCTATTTAAATTCCACATAATTTTTATTAGCAAATATAGATAAAATTAAAACTTAAATACTAGCAACTCACATCCATCCCTGCATTTATTATAATTCAGGAAATTATTTATATTAAATAAACATTAATATCTCTGTAGTACATGTGAATTGCTAAAGGCAAATGTCTGAACCAGGTAATTCAGGAGTTATGGGGTCCTAGATCTGAATCTGCAGATGTTTTGAGTGAGTTAAAAAGCTATGGACCCTTCTGCAACTGCAGGGGTAATATTTTCTGCATTTCTATTTGTTTAGTTACTTAAATTCAGTGGCTAATTTATTCATAGCTCAGAAAATTTTGGCTGCTGAAAAATGGCATAGCTTATTATCCCTCTTCCAATCCATAAATATAAATGAGGTGTAACAGGATGAGATCTGGTAGTTCTAAAATCATGACAGACATGACGATCAGAAACTATTAGTACAATTTGTTAACTGCAGACAATACTTCCTTGTTTAATGAATCAATTAGTTTTAAAACTCATTTCAATAAATGAATGTTTTCCCCAAGTAACCAGCTATTTAAGGTGGTTTAATTTAACTAAAACAAACAATTTTATAATGCTAGGTTTGTGCTTTTAATTGATTTGCAAATTCCATCCAATTGCATCTTGACAAGAAACACAAATATGAGCATTATCATAAGAGGGTAAATAGTAAATGTATCTATCACCATTTTTCTAAATTACTTGCTAATCATAATTCATCTAAATGTATATCAGGCTATACCCTGACTAAATGCTTATAATATATTTACGTCACTAAAATAAGTACTTTACTTAGCATACAAGCTGTATTTAGGTGAAAAGCAACACTCTCCCACGGTTACTAATCAGGAGGGTTCAATATTCCTTTAAGAAGGTGACTAATAAGCAAAAATGCAAACCAAGATTAAAATTGATTATTTTAAACTAATTTTCCTGTTTTCTGCTTTAAATGATGATTAAAATTGGTAATCCACAGTAGTCAACTCCTGCTTTTTATTAGAAACACATCTTTAATTGGTTTTTTTGTGGCAGAATACATCACAAATGAAGAGAAAATCACTTGTTGTGATAATCTATCTATGTGGTAATTTTGAAGCACAAAGGACCCTTTTACTGTTTTGGGGAAATTCTCCCAAATGGAAGTTAGTGGGTAAGCATCTCTTAGGACTGGCACCAATCCAACATGATATCATTATGCTAGTTAATTGAAACCCAGCTTTAAGATCATTTACATGTATGTAATTCTTTAATTACCTAGAACTCTTTTTAACATTAACACAACATCCTGCAATATTATTCACATTTCTTTCATTACTATGGATGCTTACAAATACCATTGCATATGGAAAGCTGCCAACTTCACTTGAGCCACTGAATTTTTCTGTCCATCATGTAATTTTCTTGACGTACATTCACATAATAGAGGCATTTTAAAGGAGTAAATGATGGTAACCTGCATTTTACTGCTTGAAAGAAAAACCTTTTTCATCTCAGTTGTCCCCTAATCACCTCTGTAAGAGAATCTCTTCAGCAGCCCTTCTCCCCTTTCCACTTGCTCTTGTGAAGTGAAAGACAGTCAAACTCTTGTCAGTTAAGGACTGAAGTGACACCTCTGAAGATTGCTGAAGACTGTAACCTCCAATAGACCCACCTTATAACAATAATAGGGTTAACAAAAATTCAAAATTACTGTCACCGTCTTGATAAGAGTCAAAATATATGGCATGAGTGTCCTGCTCAAATTTCAGCTTCCTTCCTCAGGTTGCTCAATGGAACCATGAAAATGCTTTATCAGGCAGGTATTCTTCATATGAAAGGCATAATAGCAAATGCAGTACATAAAATGGGTAAGTTCAGCGTACTCCAAAGAGGCAAAATAAACCCCACTGCAAGACAATCAGTACATCTCTGCTGCACCTGCAGTGGAAGACACATTAAATGAAGAAGTACAAGTGCCCTAAGCACAGAACCACATCGTGCCTGCCCCTTTGCCCTGACTTTTCCTGTTGGAGTGGTGGGCTTGGAGACAGGAGAACTTTGTTATGGGGAACCTTTTACTTCTCTGTCCAAAACTCACACGGGGTCCACAGAGACCTCAGTACCATTGCACTCAGGTGCTGCAGAACGAACTCCTATCTGCTACTACTCCATGGGCATTCTTCTTTTTCCCTGTAGCTAGCCAGCCTTGGAGAGTGACTTGCATCTTGGCTTTTCTTGAACAGAAGAGACTAAAAGAGAATGCTTTAATTTTGGGGGAAAGAACACAGTATCAAAGTGCCCCAGTGTTTTTCCCATTGCTCCCAGCAAATGATCAGAAGTCTTGCATCAATCACAAAGAGAAATCACTGAAGCAATATCAGAGTATTTCTCATGAGCTCCCGTTCCATCCCAGCCATCTGTACCTGGTCTGTACTTAAAACTATCCCTTCATTACATCAATCCCTCTTCAACGTAGATGCACATCTCCTACTTTGTAGGAGACAGTTCCCCTTAAACAAAGACTCAGGTGCAATTCACTGAAGCAGAAAAGAGGAAATTACACCCTGGATACTAGCTGCTTTAAATTTTCAGGAAAAAATTATTAACATTTAAATAATCTTGCCCTCTAGGCCATACACAACTACACTTCAAAGACAAGTAAACAAGAGGTTGCTCCACAACTTGCATCTGAATGCAAGGGAAGACTGGCACATGACCTCTGCAGCTCTGTGCTGGTGATATTTAATTTTTAGAGTAAGGAAAGAGGCATTTTTGTCCACATATACTTACAGCCCAGCCTGGGTCATAAATTAAAAGTCAGCCCTAAAAGTCCTTTGCAATGTTATTCAGATGGGTGTAATAAAAAGAGTAATGGCTTTTGCAATGATCTGTCTTGGTGTACAGGAAACAGAAATGTTACTGAATGTCCTGTATGTGTCTTACCATATCTATGAAAATATTCAGAATAGGAGCTATTTTATGCAAACTAGCTCATCCCCAGAAAATTCTGCTTTTTCCTCTGTCTCTTCTATCTTCATATCTTCAGCCTAATATTTAACAGAAATCTAAAAGAAAACTGGAATATTCTTCTGATAGGAAATTCTAGAATTTTGATACTTGATTTGTGTATAAATACCTAATGGGGGGCAGGAGCAAGTGAAAAAGAGAGAGGCAGTGGTGCCTAGCAAGAGGACAAGAGGCAACTGGCACAAACTTACGAACAGGAAATTCAGCGAAAGGAGTTTACTGTGAGAGTGGTCAAACACTGACTGACTGGCACAGGTTGCCCAGAGAAATTGTGGAGTTTTCAGCCTTAGGTATGTTCAACATCCAATTGAATGTTACACTGAGCAATCTGTTCTAGCCTGCACCTATTTCTGACCAGAGAACTCTAAGGGTCTCTCCCAGCTTCACCTGCTCCATGATTTCAGTCTCAGCAAGTTTCTAAGGCAACACAGCAAAATAGTCCACTGCAAGATTTACAGCTGAAATAATCACGTCAGTACTCTTGCACAGAAGCAGTCTCGTGTGTTGAATCTAACTGATAAATTTGTTTTGAAATCTTTTTGGTATTAAATTACAATTACCCCTTTACTTGTGATTATCTTGGGGTAAAGTATTCCTGTTATTAGCTTCCTGTATCAATCCATCGTTTATTTTTATATCATGTGTCTTGTTAACATACGGCAAAACTAAACTATGGGACAAAGACATATATGATAGAATACCCACACTGTAATTTTAAGAGCTTGGAAAAATTTTCTGTGAGTCAGAAGTAAATATTTTTGTTTGGTTCAAGAAACTAAAATATTTTAAATTCAACATGCAAAATGACTAAAGCTATATAATTTCAATTTTCCTGATAGAAAAAAAAATTAATATCTGGAAGCATAATTCTATTCCCTGTAGTTTGTAGAGACTATATTTCCCTCAGAAAAAAACCCCACATAGATACAAGCTACTATAAACACTGTGTTTGCAAAGTGCAGTGGGAGACTGTCACAATCATTTCTGAAATCCTATTGCCTACTGTGTCATGGAAAAGGGGTCACTTCAAATTTTGTAACTCCCACAGAGGTCTATGAAGAAAAAAATATTGGGGGGTAGGGGGTGTCAATATCCCAATCTTGTTGTGACCTGAAAGAGCTTGGTTATGTTGTATGTGGCAGAAGTTAGGAGCTAATAATAAGCTAGATCACCTATCCCATCTGGCAGCTCACATGTAAAATATTTTTTCCTGTCCACACGGACAAAAAAATCTAAGAATCAGTGGAGAATACACATCCCAATGAAAAATGACAATTCAAATAGCTCCACAGCCAGATAAGTTGCCACAGTCCTGCTCCCTGCTCTGACGCTTTGCAGGATGGCACTATTCCTTCTGCTGTAGTAGCACAAGGAGGTCACCCCAGTCAAAAGCAGCCCAGCAAAACAAAGAGAAGATCATTTTTCAAGCTGATCCATTCCCTGAACAGCAACTGCACATTCACAGGGAAGTCAGCAGGACCACAGAGCCAGAGAGCACAAGGAGCAATGACAGCCTCAAACAGATCAGCCTAAGTGGCCGCTGAGCGGGTCTCTGTTGCACAAAACTCTGTGTGTGTGTAAGGGAGACCTTTATCTTTTCAAAGCAAAGAGCTGTTAATTAACTGGGCAAGTACTGGCACTGGGACTGAGTGAGAGAACTGGCACCTCTCAGGAAATGATATTTAGTTCAGTTAAGAGAGAAATCGTGGTGAGGAGGATTAAATCTGTGTGTACCTCCTGGAGGACTTCAGATGGACTCTAAAAGCTAGCATCCACAAGGGGTTTTCTCCACAGCACACAACCCAAGGTGTTAAATAAACACAAGTCCAGGATTCTTAATGAGGTGTACATGAGAAAAAGCTGCAGCAGGTTAGTTGAACTGAGGGACAGATCTTCCTGTTTGAGTCTCTGGGAAGGCAAATGACACATAGCTCCTCTGCTTCTGTCTTTTAAAACTGTGCTGCTTACCTCGGATGTGCACAGTCACAGCATTTTCCTTGTACCTTGCCTGAGTCATTCATGATCTCAGGGCTCCAGCACAGCATGGCATTTCTCACCCAAAGGCATGGCCAAGCTCCAAACTGTGACACAAAACAACCACACGAGCATCCCCGCTCCCAGCCTCTTCCCTGGAGTGAGCAAAGGGCAGTAGAGCAGCTGCTGCTGCGGCTGCAGTCCTGATGGTACAGTGTGTGTCTGTGGGCATTTTCCACATCCTTCATGCACAGTATCTTTTTCAAATAGTAGAATCCCTTATCTTCTGTGTTCATAAGCATATACAGTTTTTTGGAAATGGAATAAAAATCTCTAAGTACCTCAGAGAGACAAAAAATACTCAGCAATTGATCTTTTGTGACATTTATGTACACAACTAAAGATCAGCCACCACCTATTAAACATAATATACATTGTAGATATATTTTATTCCCCTGATATTCTTGAGGAATGAAACTGCTTCTTAGGACAGGTGTGAGAAATGAAAAGTGCTTGGATTGTGTAGAGAAAGATGGTTCTGAATAACATTAAATTTTAATAACTTGTGAGTTTTGTTATCAACAGAGCAGCAGTAGATGTGAGAAAGTAGGAATAAGAACCACATGGAAATCTTTTTGCACATATTGCTCCTGTTTACTTTCATTTTTTCTCCCACCAATCTTTTTGAGGGATATTGCTGACTCCAAGTCTTCTGCTGCTGTGAGTCACATTGTGTTGATCACCTGCCAGCATCCAGGAGATCTCTAGGCAAGTGGCATATGCAGTCTGGGAATAAGATCTGTTTGAAGGGAAAAGCCAGCCTCTCTTGTAATTATTTTTTCTCCAGCAAAGCAAGCAGAAGTAGGGATGATTTTTCTATGGCAGAGCTACCTAATTCAAAACACATCTCCCTTTTTTCACTGCTTAATAATAAAGAAATACAGTACTGGTCTACTTCCTAGCCGGAATTCAAACAAAAACAGGCTTGGTTATTGATTGTTCTTGTATAACCAGCTGCTACAATTATCTTCTTCCATCCTGTTAATCTAAAGAGAAAAACAGGCAACTCCCAATTACACACTAGCGATACAGGAAATCTACACAACATGGGATGTGATGTTCCATTCTAACAGCTGGAGTTCACTTGACCAGCTGTGTGCTGAAGATCAGAGCAAGCTGACAATTGTTTAAACACATCTTCTTGTTCAGCTGGTCAATTATTCACAGGTACAGCAAAGCAAGAAAATGGTTTCTGTTAGTGTGACGTGTGCATACACATCTATCAATGGCTTGCAGTGATATCCGTGGCTATTTCTTCCCTCCTCTGTGCCCTTGGCTTTCCTTCCACTCCTCGCTCTTTGATAGCCCAGGTTCACATGGTCTGAGTAGCCTCCTATTGCTGTGTGATGTGGAGCATGAGACCCTTGATCTCGGCTGAGTCCTCTAGGTTCTGCTGTTCACAATTAAGGAATAGCTGCATTTTCTTCCCTGCTGAAGGCTACACTATCCTCCTTCCCTTGCAGGAAGGGTGCTAAGATGGAGCTCCAGGTAAGTTAAACTGTCCCCACCCTGCCACGGCCCCTCTGAACAGCTCAGGGCAGCCCACTGAAAGTTTGGCCCAGGATGAGCATCTCAGCATCTTTATGTACTCAGTAACTCTTGAAAATCAGAGCAGGAACAGTATTTTATCTTTAAACTCATGGCCCACCTAACGCTCCTTTAAAAAACAGACATTATAAAATGTCTGTTGCCTTGCTTAACACAGCTTTTGTAAGTTCATTAGTGTTACAGTGTTCACCTTCTGCAGTGTTGACAACCAGAGACAAAGAGGCCTATACAATTTTTTTGAAGACCTGTTTTGACACAAAAAATCCCTATTAATTCACAATATTAATTTATTGCAGTCTCACACCTCAGCAGGAGGTCCTGTCATTGATAAGACTGAAAGCTCACTTATGTTTGTTTGAAGGTTTTGCAAAGCTTTTTACCTTTTTAATTTATTATTTAGGGAATACTGTAAGCGCAAAAGATTCTTTATGAAATACAGTAGAAGACAAGGTCTCTGTCACCAAAAATCCTGTGATCTACTTCAAATACAATACATGTAACACCAGTTTAGATGCAACTGTGTGCAAACATGTCAGTTGTGTGGGAAAAACAAAATACAGGTTTTCATTAAAAGGCAAAAAAGACTTAAACTCTCAGAAGACCTCCACTGATTTTCTTTCTTTTGAAATCATGCGATGATACATACTCACAGGTCTGTTTTTACACTAAAGCATTATTGAAAGCTGGCAGCATAGCACATTTTTTGCAACACTGCACTAAGAGGCCAAAAGTTGAGCCTATTAAAAAGAAGAGAAATCCATACTGAGGCAATAGATTTCATATTTAAGTGTACTATGATTACAGAAACAAATAAAAAAGGCTTCTTGTCCTACATACATACTAGATGCAAGACTTCTAAAGGAAAAAAAATAGTCCTGAAGGTTTAATTGCATTTGTTGACTTGAAAGAGTGATTTCATGACAGTAACATGAGGAAACTGCTGTTCTAACTCCACTGTTCCACAAAGCTCTTTTCTGCTGTACTCTCTCCAGACCTGTAATAGTTATTATGCTTGATAGCTCCTCTTGCTAGAGGTTAGGATTTGGGGGTATGCGTGTGCTGCTTCTGTTCTTCAGACTTTTTTTCACTTCAAATCACAGTTTATGCTGACTATTAATTGTGAATGTGCATCACACATTTAACCCTTAAAGACATGTCAACTACATTACAAGATTATATAATATTTATTATGTTGTGATATATTATATACATCATAATATATTGTAAACAGTCTTATCACAACCAATGGGAAAATTTTCAAACACTCACATCCTGCAAAACACAGCACAAAAGAGAAGAGCTGGGGCAGAGAAATTGTTCTAATGAACTACTCCTGAATCAGAAAAAATGCACTATTAAGTGGTCTGATATTATATTAACAGCAATATTGAATTAAAAATTTGGACAGCTGAAATCCCTTCCCAAGACTGAAAATAAATATGGCAAACAACTCTTGCCAACATATCATTATTCGCTGTTAAGTGGCAAAAAAAGACATCAGAATACCAATGGCTTCACCTCTCTGATATATTCTTGAGAACTGTTTTTGTTTGCATTTAGATAAAAATGATATTTTTTTGGGAAAAGGCTGCATTGTGCTCCCTCTTTAGGAGCAGATTTTCCTGGATTTCATATGAAGTAGCAGGTTATTAGGAGTTAAGATGCCGTGAGTTCCAAAGGTCACAAATTTTTCATTCAAACTAATAATGGGCCCTGCTACAGACAAATGTATTAAAAAAAGAGACAAAAACCTGAAATCCAAACCAAACCCCTCCACCTTTCCCTGTGTTAGAAACAACCATTTTTACTTTATGTTCAATAGAGGTACATCTTCAGTGGTTTTGCATTAGAAATACTGTTTGTTTGTTTGTTTGTTTGTTTGCATGGACACCAGTGACCAGCTTCTTCTCTAATATTAGAGTAGCAGAGGTGCAATGTAATTCTATTAAGGAAATTAAAGTAACTATAGCTGCCTACAGCTCTAATGTCCACCCTCCTAATAAAACTTCTCTGTAGGTTTTTATCTGTTCTTTCAATTTTAACAGGCAGAAACGTATATACTGAAGAAACCTAAACCATAAGACAAAATACTTTAGATAGAGTCAGTTTTATCAAGCAATCATTTTGCTGATCACCAGAGCACAATTACATGAATATATAAAGATTTAATTTTGTTCTTGCACAGCAGTGGGAAGTTTGGATGTAAATGAGCATTGCAAAAGGTTACTATGGGACAGAAAATGTGTCAATTAGGCTAGTTCAACGTAACCTGAAGATCGTGGTGCAAACCATCATAAAGGGTCTTTACACCATATAGCTGGACTTCTGACCCTTTTGTGACAATAATAAGGCTGAACACAGCATTGTAAGCAAGGAAAGGAAGGACATCTGGGATATAATTTTCTGTTAGTCTTACTGCAATCAGCTGTGTGAATATAATGTTCTTTTCAGTACCTGTTTACCTTTTTTTAAAAGGTGGACTGTCAGAAATGTAGTAAGCTTTGGAATAGCTGCATTGTATCTAATATTTTGAACAAGAACCTGTAAAATGTTATTTTTCTCGGGAAAGATCCAAGAAGACACTGAATTGTATTCCTGGCTGTCTGGCATGGAAACAATCTTAATTTGAGCTTGTCACAGATTTGCTGTTACACACACGTACCCCTTTGTTTTGTTGTTTTAGGGCCGTCAACACAGGAAGACAAACTACCTGTTTACCTTGAACCAGCTGTTTGACCAAGAGAATACTAAAGCACCTGACCTTTATAATAAAGTTTGGATGAAGAAAAACCTAATTCTCAAGTACTATGTCAGATGCACACCCCAGGAGTTGGGACCAGTCCTAAGAGAGATCAGAGATCATACTTCTGAACTTGTACAATTTTAAAAGACTAATAATTTACTCCTGATATGCATTTTCTGCCTCTCTGCTAAATTGTTTTAATCAGTTTCTCACTCTCTAATCCTTAATTTTCTTAATAACTTCTTGTGAGAAACTCTGCCTTGTCTTAACACCATCTTTTTTATCTGCACAATTAAGATTAAATTATCAGATTTAATCACATATTACTCACATTACACAGATTTGGATATCATTCACAAGGATCCCTATCGAATCTAAAAACCTTACCAAAATCAACAGAGTTGGGATTTTTTTTATAAGTGATAACAAATAAGGACACAGGCAGTACTGACTTGGCATGGAACAGAAGTAGGCACCAACTGGCATTAATATTCCTGATGCTTTGAGCTTCTGACCTTGTGCATTTTGACTGGCTGGCCATTTTGGTGCTTGTATTACGATTAATGAGCTTGTTAAATAGCAGGAGGGTATACAAAGGTGAGGAATTTTGAGAATTTCAGACTTCAGAAAAATCTTTGAAATTTAACTGACAGCTCAATCTTCTGGGAGAAAAATATTAGTAACTAGAAACAGGTTAAGACATGACTTGCACAATTCATTTGCTTTGTGACCTCATTGAGCTTCATCACAAAAATTACAAGAAGACAGTTTTCATAAAATTCTGCTGCTCATAGACAATGGTTTTAAAGGCTCAGAATTCATGCTGAAAGAATGGTCTGTAGGTGTAATGAGAAGATCAAACTGGAAAAAAGTTTATAATCTTAGTTGTAAAACCTAAGAACTGACTTTTTTACACCTTTATTTCTTTCTAGAACACAGAATAATAGCGAAAATTATAATTTTTCAAGCATACTCAACGGACTGAGTTTGTTAACTTGTTAGTATTTATTGAGTAACGGAAGAATAAACTTCATTCTTTGTATCAAGCTTCACATCTTAAAGAACAGCATGTAAGTTTTTTAAAGGAGTCATAAAGACCAGGTCTAGAACTATTTATCATGTTTTAATTTCCCCTTTCAAAATAACATCAGTCATGACATCAGTACTGAACTATTAAGTGTAATATATTTCATCTGGTACTTTCACCTTTTATCATGGTAGTATGGTCCACTGGTGTGTTGATACAAAGCAATCCCATAGACTCATAGTAGCATTTTATCCTAGTAGAAATTCCTGCCAAGAGTAGAAAAGCAAAACATAGAATAATATTTCTAATGGACGTGTCTGAACTTTTATTTGATTTTACCATTTCTGTGTATGTTTTAGGGCAAATACAGTGCTTACAGAAATGCAATGCACGAAGTTTCTAGTGTCTGGTGAGAATGCCTCACCAGTCTTGAACAATTCTGTACAAAGAACACATGATCACTGTCCTTGAAGTGACAAATCTAATCTAAGGTCTATATTTTGCTCAACTTCTGGTTAGTTTTGATGAATCACAGCAGACCAGTAGGTATCATTAAAACACAAACCATCACAAATTATATTTGCAGTTCTGCTTCCTGAAACATAAGATCCCACAGCAAGATGAAATTTCTATTCTAAATTATCACACACTCATCATAGCACTGTAATCTGTGATTAAAGTTTTAATCTATGTATGTTATCTTTGTTTTCTACAATAACTTTCCAACTAAGAGCAAAGCCCTTATCTCTCAGATGGACAGATTAAGAGAACAGCAAAAGGGTGGGCAAGCTCTGCAATTATATCATTACATCAATAACAAGAGGAAAATCAATTGCTTCAATAAAATAAAAAAAAATTTTTAGTTAATTATATCACAGAGTTTATGATTTCAAAGTATTTTCTTTGAATTTTCCTGTCCTTGAAGAACTCAATTTTTCTTAGGCCACAGAAAAAAGAAGGCTCTTCTCTACATTATTTTCAACATAGGCAAGTAATCCCAGAATCACAGAACCAATTACGCTGGAACAGACCATACCCTATACAGGTGGTGTATGGTCATAGGTTGAGTCCAGCCAAATAGACCATGGCAGTGAGTGCCATGTCCAGTCTTTCCCTAAACACCTCCAGGGACTCCACTACCTCCCCAAGCAGCCCATTCTAATGTCTAATCACCCTTTCTGTGAAGAAATTCTTCCTAATGTCCAAGTTAAACCTCCCCGGGCACAACTTAAGACTATGTCCTCTCATCCTGCTGTTGGCTGCCTGGGAGAAGAGACTGATCCCCACCTGGATACACCTTCTTGCCAGCTTGTTGTAGAGAGCAATAAGGTCTCCCCTGAGCCTCCTTCAGGTCCCTCAGCTGGTCCTCATCAGACTTTTGCTTCAGACCCTTCATCAGCTTTGCTGCCCTTCTCTGGACAAGCTCCAGAACCTCAATGTCCCTCCTGAGTTGAGGGGCCCAGAACTGGAGACAAAACTCAAGAGGTGACCTCACCGTGCCTGGTCTAATGAGCTATTGAAAACTTCTCCCAGTACGTTCTCATGAAATTTCCGTCTTGGTTTCTGATACAAATAATTTTACACAAGTTCAGATACATTATCCTAGATGTGCTAAGCAATATGAACAGGGTTTTTTAAACTTCAGATTGGAAGGACTAAGACCTCCTTAAAGAACAAACTAAAAAACTGATAAAACTGTCACAGTTCATCTTCCTGAAGCAAGCATTTTCTCTTCTACTTAGTAAACTGCCAGCATTTTATGATAGTCTATTCAAAAGACAAGATTCTTTCCATCTTTCATAGACATTAGATATTCCATCATATTCATTAAACACAAGAAGAGAGTAAAAAATATTCTTTGTCACCATCGTCTTTCCCTTCCTCCAGCAAGCTCTATAGAGGGAGTGTCCATGTGGTTTTCCTGTGGAGCTGGGTATCTCAATTCTTTCCTGTCAACATGGATTTCTTAACTGACTGGTGCAGGTAAATGATAAATGTTTGTTGTATCTATATTTGGAGTGAGGGTTTATGCACAAAGCTTACCCCACCTCTGCGCCTCCAAAATATGTCCTATATGGTGCTGTACAATGATTTTTGATTTCAAGAGCAAGAAGCAAAGGAAAACAGTAATGCTTGCCCTTTTCAGTATTTACATCAAAACCAAACAGGCTATGATTTATGGAGAGAAACTGTATTTGTGTACATGACTCCAAAAGTCTTTGAAGTGTTTCTAGCAAACTCTTGTGAAATAGATCCTTATCAAGCAGCAAAGATGGAATTTTCAGTTCTACTAACACTTTAAGCTGATAATCCATTTGGAGGAAAAGTATGTCTAAATTTCTGTTGTAGTTAAGTAGCCCTCCCCTCTGGCTTTGTAGGGCTCAGATGCCTGCTGTGCTTACTCCAAATCAGCAAACCTAAAAAAATCTCATCTGCCTGCTCTAGATTCCCAGGAATTTGTATTCTGAAAGTTGGATTTTTCAGTATTGCTTCATACATATCCCTACAGAAAGCATGCTTCAGGGTTAGGGATTTCACCTAAGAAATTTCTTTATAAAGAAATTTTTCCTCTACCCCCTGGCTTACATCTCCATGTTTTAGAAACCACCAGAACCCAAAGTAGCAGAGGACTTTCATGTTTGCTTATGGCTAGAAAATCTAGTTTGTGAGACCCTGGTGTCTTTTTGCTATTTCTGCTTATTGTTGCTGTTTAATGAGCAAAACAAAAATCCACCCAGACACCTGGCAGAACTTCTCCAGTTATTCCAGATTACAACATTTTTGTTTCTCTTTTTGGCCTGCTTTTGTTTGAAAGACATGAAGACTCGCTGAACTTTACTCTTTAACAAGTCTGTTTCTAAACAAACAGGTGGCATTTCTCCCTTTTCCCATCCTACTTGGAAGAGCAGCCTTCATCCTTGCTGCTTGTGTGACTTACTACTGTTCCCATCACAGACAACTTCTTTAACAAAACATATTGCATTTATTTAGCATCTTCCTACCAAAAAAAAAAAAAAAAAA
>WEIT01003891.1:19438-31196 GCA_013389985.1 Dryoscopus gambensis
TATAAGCAGACTTGTTGAGGATTTTTCTGTCATGAGTTTCCAAAGACATACAAATGGAAATCATAGCTCTTTGAAAATTCTAGTCCCTGGGATTTAGGATAAAACCAACAGAACAAAACATTCTCCTTCAGTTTTCACAAGAAAAAGTTGAAACAAAATTGGTGATATTCTAAAATTTAAACTTTTCTGGTTTCCCAGACAAAGTGAATTGTTTTTTTCTGCCATCAGTTCAGTCTGCCTGTCTATCTGATCTATCTGCCTGTCTCCCAGGAGCAGCAGGCTGGTTGTCTGTGGCACATATTCCTTCTCTTTGGTAGTGCTTCCTGTTTGGACTACTGCTTCTAAGATAAACTGCACTGTCCCATCTGCCTTCTGCACTAATTCAAGTATTTTAATTAGAAAATTATTTAAACCAGCTTTTAAAGATACTCAGTCCAGCAAAACACTGAAAACCACTCCTCTCACAAAAAGTCAAAAGGCAATTTAGGAAATCAGTAAAAGCAGTCGAGATGTCTAGTTTTAAACTCTTAAGCCAGCACTGAATTTTTCCTATAATTAATTAGGAAAGATATAGATGCCTTTTGCAAGGATAAACAGTAGTAACATTATAAAATTTGGTATAAATTTCCTGTCTGAGAAACTGTGTTTAAATACTTTCTTGGACAATTAAGTGGTCTTGCCAGTTCACAAAATGAGTTTTGAACAATTAGAGTGGTTAATGGCACTATCATTGTTATTTACTAAAAGTATTCTTTCACTTCTGTGTCACACAATTGCCTGTTTATGTTTTAATATTGACTGCATTAATTTTTCTAGTGTTCATTGTGAAAGTGGATATAGATAAGTCTATGGAGAAATCAAGCATCTATTGTTTCATAGAAGTACTCCGTTAAATATTCCAGATGCTTTACGATATATCTTGGGTGCTTGGCATAAGTGAGCACATGCCAGGGCACTTCTTCCCACCACCCTCCTCTATGTTTGTGTATGAAGATGTGGATGCATACCTGAATCCCCTCAAAAGAAATGCCACCACCATGCTGTCCACCTCAACAGGAACGGAGGCAAAAGTCTCATGGAGTCCTGGACAGGTTGGTCCTTTCCAATGTAACAGCTTTAGATACATTTAAAGATATTAAAACTAAATGAGATTTGATCCTTCCCCAGAGGCAGCTACAGAGATGCTGTGTCAGCTCTCAGAGCGTAGAAACATGAGGTGTGAGTTAGTTGCCCAGATGATGCAATTGTGCTGAGCCTGCAGACCAACTGCCTTAGAGGACTTCATGGTGAGCGACTGATTTATACTGTTCCATGAAGAATGATTTAGAGTAAGGTTTTTATTTAAGAGTGAAAACACTTTGAAAAATGTATGATGCAATTTAGAAGACAGAAGATCTAATTAGTCTGGTCAGTTTACTACTGCTCTAGAGATAACCACAATATGCTAAATTAGAAAAAACAAGGGAAACAATATTCTCCTGAAGAATGCTCATTCAGCAGTATATCCAGAAGGTGATCTGACCTCCTTTGAATAAAGTTGGATCTCCCTAGATGGACAGTATACAGTATTTTTGTACATCTTGTAGGAATCATAAAGAGATACCTTTTCCAGAAAGTCTGAGCAGCTGGTCTGACTTGGTGTTTGAAAGCACCATCAAATACAAGGTCTGCAAGGCAGGCAGTTATTTGTCAATGAGCATCAAACACAAGTATTAACTGCAGGCACTGAGGACCACCTTTCCCAAAAGCAACCTGTCAGCCTCCGCTGCAGTCTATCACAAATAATCATCTGACAGAAACACAGTATCATGCCACATCTGTTCTAATATACGTCTTTTTAAATGATAGGGTAAATTTTTGCTTGTGTTTCAAATAATCTAACACCAGCAACGAATTTCAGACCAAAGAATTTTGTATACAGGAAGAATCAAGCATGCTTCTTAACCCTTCGCATAGGCCCTTCCCAAAAAAATGCACATATACATTGAGTATTAATAATTTCCAGTTACATTTAAGCTGTGTTCAAGATAATTTGCATTTGAAGGGTAAGGACTTCCTACTGTGCAGAGGAGGTGCATCATATTCCCAGGGCTGAACAAGATTCATCCACCCTAGCTGTAGATGGAAATGGAAGGACCTGGTTGATCTCTCACTTTTATGTCCTTCACTTGCTCGAAACTTTCTAATTTCCATCTCTACAACCATGGGCAGGTTGGTCTGATCTCTTGCTGGCCATATGAAAGGAAGATTGGGCCTACTTCTATCTGTCATATCATGTATTCACATAAGGCAGGAAGAGTACGGGTGGGAGTGAGGCATATCATCAAGAGATATTGACATTTATGATCAATACTGAAAAATATGCTGAACGTGAATTTGATTTGGAGTCTGTTTAAACCTCACCATGTCTCTGTCTTAATGTACAATTAGTAGGGTGAAAACATGATGATTTTACATGATGGCTCCATTTTACTCACTTACAAAAATTCTCTTTTAAGAAAATACTTTGGGATGATATTTAAAACGTACATGTATGTATATCTAAGCAGATGCCAAAAGCATTTATGAGAACTTTAAAAAGACTAAACTCCTGAATGTCTTTTGACTCAATAGGAATTAAATCGTCATGAACTTTAAAAAAAATCCTCCTTCATGATTCTTTTCACATTTAAGAGCATAACAATTAGACGTTAGCCAAAATATTTTCTGTTGAATTTTCAAGAGTAGTATAAAAAAGTGGATGACTGAAAGGTCGCAAATAAACACTTACTGGCTATGGCAATGACTCAGTAGAAACCTTGGATTAGACTTTCATGGCCTGTCGCGGCTGTTTGAGCCATCATGTTCCACCTTCCATGGGCGTATCTTGTCTGATAAGCCATGGCATACGTTATTGTTTTATATGATATGCATGTGTCACTGTGAGGAAGAGCGATCCGCTCATTTGTCTTGATTACTATGCTCATTGCATAGCTAAAATCAGTGAGATTAGTGTTCCTCTTTTTTAGTGAAGAAAGAAAATGTGCCTGAGCAAAGCAGAATGAGAGAGAGGCCATCTCCCTTGCATGTCCACGGCCTCTCTGAGCAAACACAGGCCCACAGTCTGCAGGAAAAAGGGAAAAGTGAATCAAGGAGCCTTGCACCAACTGTGAACTATTTCTTAGTGTAAAAGCACAGTAACAACTAGCTGTTTCACGTTATTTGCTTCTTGCCTTAGATGAAAACAAAAATATAATAAACAATTCAGGGGAAATCAGGGACTTTGACAGTAAAAGAAATCTTGAAACATTTTCTCCTTCTGTCAAAAAAGGAAAACCTTTCTTTTTGATTTAATCACAACCAATTGCACTTGGTGGCATTTTTTTATTATTTGGCAGCTGAACTAAGAAATCAGTTGTTGTTCTATATATTGTACAGTACAGTACATTGCTGCACCATTCTGAATACCTTTTAAGTTATGGCACTTACCTCCTGAGGTAGATTTACAGAAATGGGGGGTTGTATTTTTCTTTCTAAGTCAATAAAATTCCAAGGGAAGGAGGAATGTTTTATGTGACAGAAATTCCCAGACTGAAATCCCTAGACCTTTCCATTAATTTATCAACCAAGCAGAATTTATGAGGAACCTAAATTGGAAATGAGATGTGTATCTTAATGGTCTGTTTCCCCTGTAAGCAAATGAATAAATAAATAAATCACACTACTCTCGTGGACAAAATGCAAAGTTACTTCCATGTTTCTATTCAAGCTCTAAATACTTGCAAATCATGATGTGAACACGGGAAAAGAAGGGTGATAGAAAATGTCATATACTCATGATTCAGTGTGCAAGAAAAAAATCCACTTGTTCATAAAATGGAAAGTAATAAGGATCATTAAAAGGATAAAACACTTTAAGGAACAAATCACAGATTTTAGAACCCTCTATACTGCTTGGCTTAAGATGTAGAGAATCTTACTCAGCAGGTGCAGAATGCTGCACCCCACATACATTAAAAAAGCAGTGTAACTCATTATTACCATGGGGCTTTGTAGCATTGGGGAAGAAAGCCAACGGACCCTCGTTATATGTTGAAAGAAAACCAATTTATTGTCAGAAATCACCCCCTCTTTACACCCTTAATTTCCACCGACACGGCCGAAGCCACGCGGAAGCCTAACAGAACTGAACACCAGAAGGGCACCCATTGGCTGGCACAGCCGCGGTGCTGCTGCCCACGCGTCCTATCGCCCAATCAGCTTCCCGCTTGTAGGACGGCCACGCGTTCCTCCAGCCAATCACAGTCTCCCTTCCAGCTGTCACTCAACTGCCTCTGACTCCTCAGCCAACTTCCAAGCGCCCAGCCTGCAGCGGTGCCTTTCCTGCAGGGCCTTCTGCGGAGTGCAAGCCTTAGCCACTGTAACAAATATAGCCCCATATTCCACAGGGCTTTCAGGTCAAAACAATTTGGTGTATCTAGATTTCCACGATAAATTAATATTAGAATTGAAATCCTGAGTTAACAAGGATGTGTATGATGACCTAACCATAAGAAATGACTGCAGGGAGCTGTAGCAAGAAATCATGTCACATCTACATCTCCATAACTCATAAAATTAAAAATGTAATCTACTTTTACAAAAAAGTTGCTATTCCAAAATATTTTTTTTTAATTGCTGGCTTTCCAGGAACATAATCTTTTATACTATAGCTGATCAAATGTAAATATGTTTCTATAACTAGAATGCTTGGAACCTGCTAAGAAAATTGACCTCCAAACCTCACTTACGAAAACTGGACATATATGGGTGCTCCACACCAACACAGAGCATGTTCATGTAATGCTTACATTATAAGGATAGTGCTAACAACATAAACTGAAATTAAACCTTTTCCCAACTCATCTGCATCTGAACAGTCATAAATTGAAATATGTGTAGAAGTGATGCACTCAATCAGTTTCAGCTCGAGTCCCCCACCTGATTATATTATGCATGTCAATATACATTCTCTTAATTAAATGTGGTTCAGTGAACACTTGTCATAAGAAAAAGGGAGACTATTGTCCTATTATTGCTACCCTAGATATTACTAGGAAAACAATAGAAAGTAAATTAATGGGGGAAAACAACAAATAAAGACAAAGGTGCTGTGTTATGTTATAGTGTTCTCCTACGCTGAGAAAACAAGCAGAAAACAAAAAGGCTCATTATTTTTCCCTTGATCACTAACTCTGGAGCTTAAAGCCACAAAAAAATGCATAGTACCTCTGAGGAAAACCAAATGCTACACTTAACCATGTATCACAAATCATCATAAACAACAGGAAGGCACTTGCTGGAAAACTGCAGTTTCAGAGTTGAAGAGTAGCACTGAGCCCAAGGCTTTCTACCACCTTCAGTTCTCTCAATTTCACATGTGCCTGATGTGGTTTCTGCACAACACACAAGGATTTGTGCTTTGATTTGGTTTTATTTTTTGCTTTCTTTTTTCTCAGTTCTCTTAACTTTCCTTGTCCTTTTCTACCTCTTTTCTAACCAGTCTGTCACAGTGACATCCACTGAAGTCATCACACAGTGGTCATTGGCGCTCACAGCACATAAATGGATTCCACAGGGGAATGTTTTCATCAATATGATTTGGTAGTGAAGGGTTACCACACAAAGACTGAGTTTGCAAGACTGCAAAGAGCTGATAATGGTGTTCGAGAGCTTTAATCACATTTCTGGCTTTCACTCAGGGAAATGCAGATCCTTGGAGAAGAAGATGTGATAGACTGGAAGAGTCACTGGGCACTGGCATAGAATCTGAGTCAGGAGGGGAAAAAGTATCTACAGTTGGTTTGTGTTATTTCTTTTCCCTCTCAGAGTCAGGATATGGATTAAATAGGACTTATGTTTCAGAGGGAATAAAACATTCTCTGGGCTGCTGGCGAGCATTTGCTGCATTGCTACAGACAGGAGTTAGATAATCCCAGGTATTTATTCCCAAAATAGCTGGATGCACATGGTAAAGAGACTCCTATTTTAGCCCATTTTGATGATTTGATCAATTCTGGACCTGGGAGTAGAAGGAGGACCTGAGAAACATACCAGCCAGTCACCCTCATCTTCAGTCCTGGAAAGGTGATGGAACAGATCATTATGGAGGTAATCACCAAGCACATAGAAGAAGAGGTCATCATGAGTAGTTAGCATGAATTCACCAAGGAGAAGTTACGCTTGATCAATCTGATAGCCATCTATGATGACATGGCAGGATGGGTCGATGGGAGGAGAGCAGTGGATGTTGTCTGACTTCAGCAAGGTTTTTGACGCTCTCGCATAGCAACCTTATACGTAACCTCAGAAAATGTGGCTTGGATAAATGGAGAGTGAGGTGGATCAAGAACTGGCTGAATGGCAGAGCTCAGAGGGTTGTGATGAGTGGAGTAGAATCCAGTTGGAGGCCTGTAGTCAGTGCCATTCCCCAGGGATTAACACCGGGTCCAGTCTTATTCAACTTGTTTGTCAACAACCTGGATGAAGGGATAGAAACAACCCAAGCGAGTTTGCTGATGGTACAAAACTGGGGGGACTGGCTGATACACCTGAAGGCTCTGCTGCCATTCCGTGGGACCTGGATAGGCTGGAGAGATGGGCAGAGAGAAACCTAATGAGATTCAACAAGGACAGGTGCAGGGTCCTGTGCATGGGGAGGAATAACCTCAAGTACCAGCACAGACTGGGGACTGCACCTGGAGAGCAGCTCTGCTGAGGAGGACTGGCAGTACTGGTGGATGACAAGCTGACCATGAGCCAGCAGTGCCCTTGTGGCCAGGAGAGCCAATGGGATCCCGGGGTGCACTGGGAAGAGCGTGGCCAGCAGGGTGAGGGAGGTGATCCTCCCCCCTACTCAGCCCTAGTGAGCCACATCTGGGGGTATTGTGTTCAATTCTGGTCTCCACAGTTTAAGAAAGAGAAAAACCTACTGAAGAGGGTCCAGTGGAGGGCCACAATGGTGATGAGGAATCTGGAGCATCTCTATTATGAGGAGAGACTGCAGGAGCTGGGCCTGTTTAGTTTAGAGAAAAGAAGACTGAGAGGGAACCTCATAAATACATACAAATATCTCAAAGGCAGGTGCCAAGAGGATGGTGCTAGACTCTTTTCTGTGGTGCTCAGTGATAAGACAAGGAGTAATGTGCATAAGCTAAAGCACAAGAAATTCCAACTCAGCATGAGGAAGAACTTCTTTACACTGAGCGTAGCAGAACACTGGAACAGGCTGCTCAGGGGTGTCATGGATTTTCCCACTCTGGAGACATTCAAAACCTACCTGGATGTGCTCCTGTGTAACCAGGTCTAAGTGACCCCACCTTGGTAGGGGGTTTGGACTATGTGATCTCCAGAGGTCACTTCCAACCCTAACAATTCCATGATTCTGTAATATTATTTAGAAAAAGAACATTTAAATGCTCCTTCATACACAGAAGCAAATTTAAAAAAAAAAACAAATAAAAAGCGTTGAAATGATATTTGGAGCAGATCACACTGGAACACAAATCGGACTCCCTTGTGTTGTGGTGACTGCAGTCAAGCTTGTACAGATAAATATGATGATGACTGATGGCTCTGCATCTTGCCTTCCAGAAACCCTGCCAAGTCCTACTGACACTCTCTGCCCGCTCTCCTCTGAGCTCCTCCAGTCTTAACAACCCTGAAGTCTCAACAGATTGGAGAAGTTTGCATTCCAATCAATTGAAGCATATATATTTTTGTCTTATTTAGTTGGTTTTTTTTACATTCATGAATGATCTTCCATTAGACTACAATGGTTTCTTATATATTTGCACAGTAATTTTTGAAAACATAAGCCTGAGATATTTCACAAATGCATAGTGTGATTTTCACCAAATCACAAGAAAATTAATAGCTATTTGCTTCTAAATGAAACTCAGAAAGATGGTCCCCATCCCACCTGCAAACAGCTGCAAAAAGCAGCACATTGCCAAGAAAACATGATATCATATATGAAAGAAGAGCCACAGGCAGTGGAAAGTAAATGAGTAAATCTTAGGGTGTACTTTTTTTCAGTATAGAGCTATATGAAGTAAAAGCACAAACAAATAAATGGGAAAATAAAAATTTGATTAAACTACCATGAGAAAACTTCTTGCCTTTTTGTTTTTTAATAATGACTAATATTTCTTACTCCCATTGTGGAAGATAGAGACCAATGAATGGAGGAGAATGAAGTAAATTTCTATTTTAATCAGTGCATATTTCTTAAAGTAAACTTCTTTACTGAAATTGGTCAAGGCAGCAAAATAGCAAATATGCAAACTGAGATATAGGAAATTCTAGTTTTAATATAGATGAAAAGAGCTTTTAGTCTTCAACCTTATTTCTTTGAAGCAAAGGAACATGGTAGAATGCTTGTCTAGCACACCGGGAACATCCACATCTCTACCTTGGCACTTTCTCTGCACTGAGGAAGACATTCATGAAAAATTATCTAAACCTTCACAATGATCTTCTTTGTACAGGAAAGCCAGTCACTACTGAGGATTTGACAATAACCTATTTTTTCCAGCAGCTCAACTCTGTGTTTTGGTATGGCATTTATTTTTAATTTTCTTTCTAAGGGCAGCTAAGTGGTGGGCTTGGGAGACATAGGAAGGTCCTAGAGACAACATTCAGTGTAATTTTGTTATCTACTAGGCCTTCTGAGCCTATATGTTTTCCAAATTCAGTTTGTGTCAGTGAAGACTGAGCAGAAAAGCAGCTACACAAACAGATACCTGCCCCACTATATTGTCAGCAGCTTTTGGTCTTGCCAGGAACAAGAGAATCATTAGCAAAGACTAAATGCAGATGTATTGAGCAAGAAAAGATAGGAAAACCCCCCCATATATTCAATCTTCACTACTCAAATAAGCAATTTACACAGATAATGCGTCTCTAGTTCCCCAGGCTACAAACCATGTCTGATATCATGTTAGTTCATATGACTGCTGTAAGCCATCTAGGTTTCCCACCACATTTATCATGTTAAATCCAGAGCAATTATTTCTCAGTCTTCACATACGACCTACTTTTCCACATAAGACAAACCTTTTGCAAAACAGTCGCTTAAGAGTGATAAGAAACTTCAGACTTTGCTGATGTTTTCAAACAGGATCCTAATTTAAGCTATTTCTGGTGATAGCATTTTCTTATTTTCTTTGTTCTTTCTTTCTTTCAGTCAGTGTCAACATTTAGTCACATGAAACCCACACTAAATGCAAACAATCTTAATCCAGTGCTAACACAGAGGGCCTTTCCTCCATTGGCTTTTCAGGGACTGAATAGCAGGAAAGTTCCTAGAATTTTAATAGCTGTCATGGGGGTGCCTCTTCCAAAAATTTTCCTCCCTGCACTATAAGCAAAATAAATGACTGTTCTGATAATTTTAAAGTTGCCTGACAAGCACTATTAGGGTCCTTTCTCCCCTATTCTTAAAATCAGGAAAATGTGCTTTTCCATTGACCTTCCCAGGTTAATCCAAATTCCCCGTCTGCAAGAACATCTGGAGGAAATTAAATGCAATAACACAAATCTTTCTAAATGGTTTGAGTTGATGCTTCCATAAAAGTCCTATTTCATTTATGTTTCTGTATTTCCCATGTCTTTCCACTCTCTTGTTCACGGACAATAAAAGATATTACATACATCTATCAAAACACATTTAAGAGCTAAGGAAGCAGGGCATGTACACCCAGTCTGGCCTAAACTGGCGAAAAAAATATCCCAAACCAAACAGTGCATACAACTTACATGAACTGTTAGATTTTAAAGCCTGAGGTAGGCTCTGTGACACGCAATCACAGAAAGAACTCTCAATCTTTTCACACAAAACCCTCAGACTTGGCCAAAGTTTCTTTCTTCCAGAATGAGTTTTCCATGTACCAGCTTGTTCATGACTTTTCATTGGTTCTGTTACCCCTTCATCCTTTTTCCTCTGCCATCACCCCCAGTATCTAACTGCTTTCTCAGCCCAATCCTATTAAAAGGTTTAAAATTTGACTTAAATAGGATATGAGTCATTCAACATTAAATGCAGATTGCTTCTCCATCTACATCTCTGCTCATGTCTTTACACAGGATAGCAGATAGAACCTAATCTTCTACATAGAAAATTCATATAATAATCTAAAAGTAGTAACTCATGCAGTTCAAATTTTTTTATGGGATAAATTACAAAAATTATGCAGATAGAAACACTACTTGCCTTTTTCCATTCAGAAAATTTGCTGTTGCCTCCCCTGAGATAACAAATCCAAGATCTTGATTAGAAAAAAAGAGGAAGTATCTATATTTCTCTTTCCCCTCTTTAGCCACACAGGTCTCACAGTGGCTACTAAAAAGATCCACCTGAAATGAGTAACACTAGTGTTGTATTGTGACAGATCAAGCACATCTCAGTTTTAAAAATTTCTTATTTACTAGCTGATAGTGAAGCAGATGCCCACAACTGATGGTTCCATATTTTGTCTTTAAGGGCTACTGAATTGAAATTTAGAGAAAAGCAGCCTTGCTGTTGTATTTTTATAGTGATGCCATGACATCTGGAATACAGGTCAGTCAATTTTACTTAGTTAATACTCCCCTATGGCAATCCACCCCAAAAGCAGATCAATTACAATTACACAATTGGGCTAAAAGTCTGTGAGAGGAATGTGTGACCTGATAGTTAAAATCAACCAAAAACAAACAAAGAAACCTTATTTCTAGTGAGGAAAGTGCAAGAGTTCACATGAAAGGATACTTTTCTTAGTTCCCTCTTTTTATCTCCTTCTTTTGTATCATTATTAAAGACTAGGATCATCACTTCAGCCTCAAGCTACCGCTTGCAGGATCCGGATGGGGACTAACTCTGTGTTCAGTCACATGGCCTTCCTGTTTTCATGCTGCTGGTCTGATGGCAGCCGGTTAAAAATTTCTTGCCTGTGGATGTGTAGTGGTAGATGCCTTAATGCATATGTGCAAATTTTAAGGCATAGATTTCTAAGAATGAGTTGGAGTGAAGTCAAATATTCTGTACTGGTACCCCACAGATTGGAGCAGAAAATTTTCCATTATGGAAAAAAATTACAAAAATGTCAAGGCAGAGCAGCACTGGACAAACTTCCTTGATGATACGAAAACTAGTTTTTCACTGAACAGGGTCAATTGGTATTTTTACAAAATGAAATTTTTATTTAAGATTAATTTTTCTACTAAGATTTGTCTCAGTTTTAAAGAAATACATTATTTCAATTTGGAATTCCAGAAATATTTAATAATACACTATTTTTAAACTACTAGCATTAATTTTGGTTGGGAACTAAGAATCCGTAGAGCACAATCTGCATTGCAAAGATTCTATTTTTTTTTCTCTCTAATGACTTTCTAAATATTTTAATTTTAATATTTTTTTCCTTTCTCAATATTCAAATTGCTAGCACTTTTACTAAAATGCCACTATGGTTTAAAAAAAAGAATCTGAGTACATTTTAAATGTATTAAAATCATTAAGTCATGCTACTCAGTACAAATTGAAATGGTGGGGTTTTTTCTGCACCAAAATTTGGGGGGGTTTTGTGTATTATGTTTCTGGTTTTGGCCTCAGCACTGTCTTATCACAATGAGTTTTAGAGCCTTATATTCGCTTTCCTGGGTTTTTCCCGGTCGAGCTCACAAGGAAGAGGCAGCGCAGCTACGTCTCCCAAGCGTCCTCGCCGCTCAGCCAGCAGCAGAGGAAACGCAGGGGAGAATC
>WEIT01003892.1:2235-44700 GCA_013389985.1 Dryoscopus gambensis
AGCTCTCCATTCACCTTCTCAGTCTAATGCCCTTTCTGACACTTTTCCATCTGAAGTTCAACCTTTTAAACAAAGGTCACGATCAGTATTATAGATAATATTCCAGATAAGACTTTACTTTCCTTTCTCTCATGAAAAGATTATGTACTTTATAGTCTGACAGTAGTCTCACTGAGAATGTCAGGATTTTGCACAGGTCAGAGAGGAGTCTCCCTACTTATTAGAGCTGTAGATACTCACTCCTTCACTTTGTCTCTTGATTTCAATTACCTGTGATAATATGCATAAATATTTTTTTCTCTACAGGAACAAAGGTGAACTAAAAATTATTTTATTAATTTGTGAAGGATCATTCTTTCCTATTTTTTATCCTAAATGTTATGCAAGATTAAAATCACATGTACTATATGAACTATATGTACTATATAAACATAAATGTTCTTAATAGAAAATACAAAGCAGCCATCCATGATCAATAACTAACAAAGCAAACAGAAACTTATTTAAAAATTTTAAATAATTTAAACATTTTAAACACATATTACAAAAGGGTTGAGTTCATTGTTTTCTGTGTCAAAAATTGCTAAATTTTCATAATGATCTATTTTTGGTAAAATAATTTTAGTAATAAAACTAGTTTTAAGAAATACCTGACTTATGTACCTAGAATTAAGAAGAATACAGCTTTTAAGTGCATGGTATATTACTTTCAGAATGTCATATTTTGCTCTGAAAGATAAAGAAATATAGCTCCCCACTTGGTTTCATTGTATGTCACACTAGTGGAGTTAAATCATAGGAAAGTGAGTCAAATAAAAATTTCTATAGAAATTCATAGAATTACTTGTAATATAAGATACAGCCCTCTGAGTGATCTCCTACCTATATTGAAATCTGTGGGATTTTGTCCCTTGACATGGTGAGAGAGATTTTTCAACTTACGTGTCTCATAATTGGGGTTTATGGCTGCTTTCTGTGAAAGGCAAAGTCACAACATTTAATTTATTTACCTTATATTAAAAAAAAAATACCCTCTTCTCATTTACATACCTAACCAAGAACAGCTAAGGCTTGCATAAAAGACAAATACAGGATGAACACTGTGGCAAAGAGAAAAGTCACACCAGGATGCATGTGGAAAAATGCTGAAATGAAAAATAAAGGTGCAATTGCATGAATAGCTAATGTAATTTCTACTTACACAGTAAGGAAGTCAATAATAATAATAATAACCACCCCCAGATGGGTTGTTAATGAATTGCTAACTACTTGCAACAGCAGTGGAATATTTTTAATGTCTCTGCTCCTGAGTATTCAGGCCCAGGACAGACCAGCACAGAATCTTTGCATCATTTGCATCCTTAAGGAGAGGACTTTGGCAAACAGCCGTAAGTGGGGAAGGGGTTAAGGGTTGTGCCAATGGTCTGGGGGTTGTACCTCTGTGGGGGTAGTGATGCTTAGTTCTGTCTCATCGCAGACACAGTAGTATGAATGAAACATGTTCTGATTGGGATTTTTTTTTCCTCTGATGGTGGAAGTTTTCTTCTTTCTCTGAATTAAATCATGTTTCATTATATATTCCACTTGTGAGGGAGAGGTCTGGATGGTAAACAATTGTAGACGGAAAAGATTTAGGCCACACAATATTATTTGTATAAATTGAAAAAATTCCCTTAACACTAGGCTTTTTCAAGACAATATTTACACTGTATCAACCATTCCTGTCAAAGATAGTGAAGTGATTTCAGGTACATTTTCAAATGCATCATTTTCTTTTGCCAACCAGTCTTATGCCAATCTAGATAATCTCTGAAGTGAAGCCTAAATTACAGAATACAAGAAAGGTATCCCTCTGTTCTTATCCTTTCTAGAAAAAGACCAGCATCTGAGAATCTTTAATGCTTATAAATAGGAAAAAATATTAAATATAGTCTTCACCTTCATGTCCTGACTGCAGTGGAAAAAGGTCAGTGCTGAGCTGCAGAGCTGACACTGCATATTACACCATTATGCTGTAAACAACTGTATACAGGTTTACTTGAAAACTGTAGTATTTAGTTCTCTACTTGTGGGAGAATATATAATGCCTGTAAGAAAAAGCAGACATCAGGTAGCAATTTCTTCTATTTGCTCTTTTTTGTTACTGGATCTGGTTCCCCCATCCCCATATTTCAAATAGGAGTAGAAGGAGCCATAGGTAGAAAAACATGGAGATCATGTCCCTTGCAGGTTACACCTAAATATTTGCGTACAAGATGAAAGGGCCAAAGAGGGACCCATCACTGATTTTCTACAGTTAACTTCATTTAAAATGAAGCAACCCTGTATAGAAAAAAGCTCACCTAATTTTTGAAAACCATTTCTCCTAGAAATAAAATATGTCTGGGTCTTTTTAAAATACTTTTGGTTAATGAAAACCACTATCAAAGAATTTCAGAATAAGAATTGGACTAGGTGTGAATTAGACTGTGAAGGTGTAAGGTAATCTATCATAGCAATAAATAAATGGAAAAAAAATCAAGAAATAACACCCAGTAACCTTGTCACCTTATAGAGGGTGTTTAAAGCAAACTCTCTGCCAAAATGTTTTGCAAAATTTGTGCAGCCAGTGCAATATCACTGGCTTCAGCAATGGTGAAACACTTGTGCTGTCTGAATCATCTAAAATGCTTTTCAGGAGTGTAGGAAAAATATCAATTAAGCCCCTACAGGCTTTCAGAATTGGCATTGCTCTTGTTGGTGCAATTAACAGATACAACTGATTGTAGAAAATGTAGTCTGGACAGGACAAACTCTAGTTTCTAGACAAGGAGTTTAATGCATCAGTTGTGCCAGGTAGCCAAGAGAAAGAAAAGTAATGATTTTGGGTCCTCAGTAGAATTTATTTTCAAGTTACAGATGGCTTCAGATGGGCTTATGGGTTGGGTTTTTTTCCCCAATGAATAAGATGGCTTTAGGACACACAGGAAAGTCTCTAAATTAAATTGATATCACTTGAGCCACAAGGTAACAGAAAGATGGTGTGGTTTGAAGTGCATGGTGGTCTAAACAATGTAGCTGCTGATTCACCAGCTGGCTGCTAGGCTAGAATCATCTCACTTGGCACTGAAAGAAAGCACTTATAAAAATTATTAGTATGATTATGACATAATTTTAAAAAAATATTACCGTATCTACTGAGGTGTTGAAAAGAAAGATTAGAATTAAAATTGTGGAAGGGCAATAGACATTTAAAAGAAAGATTACAGTTAAGTTGTGACAAAGAGAAGATTAGAATTCTCAGCCTTTGTCACAATAAGAGTTGAGTGGGTCAGTGGTAGCCCCAGAATTGAAACCTCTGTGTAATGGAAATTCTGCAGTGTGTTGTGTCAATGGATAAAGAGCTGTGCCTGAGCAAAATATTGTCCTTTTTCCACTTCCAGGGCAGCAAAGGATGTACATATCAGTGACCTATTCTGAGTACAGTTAGCAAAAGAATTTCAAAACAAGTTTTCAACACAGACTAATGTAGCCTTGGAACTATCAAAAATAGCTTGTGCTTTGATTTTTTTTTTTTTACCTTGTGTACGTAGCAGCTAAAGGATTTACATAATTATCCTGGTAACAGCATAGGAAACAATTGTATAACCCACTTATGGAAGGTGAGGAAGAGCTGTGCTGTACTCCAAAAGGTTAGCTGGGCCCTGTCTAGGTTATGCTGAGAATGACTTCAGTGCCCAGGTAGTACTAGGATTAACATGAAAGAGGTATGTGGCCAACTTCTACTGGCAAGTTCCAAAACTGACATCCAAGCTGAACAGCAGAATTCCAGTGTGATTCCGGAGCTGACAGTTGAATATTCTACACTGGATTTCATAATTGCATTGATAGAAGTAAAATTTTATTTGGCAAGTTTATTGCACTCTGAACTTTAAGTAGTATTATCACTGCTGTTTACTTAATCTGCTGGCCTCTTCTGAGATTTGATTTAATTATTTTACATCTCACATTTGCTGCCAAGGTCTTTTTGGGAAAAAGTTGCTTGAAAATTGCCAATTTGAAATACTTCCACATGTTCTTATAAACAAGCAGCTGTATAAAATGTGATAAAATACTGTACAACCCTAGATTGTCCATATTTTCTGCTTTTATTTTTCACTTGAGCATTATATTTTCATATTTTTTCTGCTATAGCAATCTCTACTAGATTAGATTAGACTAGTAGATTATTATTCTTTATATGAAAGACCAGTAATATTAAGGGATTGTTTTGTATTTTAAAATACATATTAGCTCATTGTGATTAAAATGTGATTACATAGAAATCCTACGCTCCCCATTGCCTCATTTTCCATGGTGGTGTTTTCCTCCGTGCCGTTTTAATCCCTGCGTCTACCTGCATGGATAGCACCTTCAGGCATTTGTACATCCTTGAATCATCTTTGCCTTTTCTCTGGTGTCTATGATTTGCCAAATACTGGAAGAGTTATAACCTGCCATTCTAAAAGACAGACACAGTTGTGTTTTCTTTTCCTCTGCCTTTTTTATTTCTCAGGTAGTCGGCAGTGAACAAAGTTAAATGTAAAATTGCACAAAGCACTGAGTATGAGAGCGCAGTTCCAAAGGGGGGTCCAGTATGGCAGCGGGTGTTTCTTTAGGAGTGATCAGTCTGACCATCCACACTTGTACCTGGTTGCCACCTCCAGCAAATGAAACAGTCGGAGGAGTCCGGACTGATGAGTAGGCAGAGTGCCACCTGGACACATGGTCATAAGTTTGGTCAGGAAAGGAGCCATGTCTGAGCAGCAAATGCATTTGCTGGATCCTGGATGGCAGAACATGGCATCCCAAACAGCTATCCACATTGAGGCAATGCAGCAGTGCATAGGAGAAAATGAAAATGCAAATCTAACTTTTGGCTGTGTTTGTTTAGAAAACGCCTATTTATCTGCATTGAGATTTTGACTCTTACATTTTGACTCTTGACAGCACATTAATCATAGTGCTGCACAGAGAAACGTTACAGACCCCTGAGAACCCTCTATTACTTATTAAACAGAGGAAAAAATGACAGATCCAGTTAAAATAGTAACAGTTCCATTTTTGCTGTGATGCTGGAAATGTATTGGCTTTTGCATAAGGCATAACAATAACCAAAGCCCCTTCAGAGGTGTCTCCTTTCTCTGCTGTGAGGTCACAAGGAAAAGCATCCTTTGGCCCTTTTATTATGGCATCAAAACACGTTCCAACACCCTGCTGTGGGCAGGGACATCTTCCTTTAAACCAGGTTTCTCAGAGTCCCATCCAACCCTGTCTTGAATCCTCCCAGGGGTGGGACATTCACAGCTTCTCTGGGCAACCTGTGCAGGGCCTCAGCACCTCACAGGGAAGAATTTCTTCTGTACCTCTAACCTAAACCTACCCGCTTTCATTTTGAATCCATTCCCCTTTTTTTGTCACTGTATGTTCTTTAAAAAGTCCCTCTCCAGCTCTCTTGGAGCCCCTGTGGGTACTGAAAAGCTGCTGTAATGTCTCCATGCAGCCCTCTCTTGCTGGTCAGGCTTCTTTTGATGCAGCCCTGGATGAGGTTGGCTTTCTGGGCTGCAAGCACATGTTGCCAGGTCCTGCTGAACTTTTTGTATACCAACACCTCCAAGTCCTTCTCATGGCCGCTCCGAATCCTTTCTCTGCTCTGCCTGTACCTGTGGCTTGGCGTTGCCTGACCCCAGGTGCAGGACTCTGGCCTTTTTGAATTGCATAAGGTTCTCCCAGGTGCACCTCTCGAGCCTCTCAGGGTCCCCTGCATGCCATCCCTTCCCTCCAGTGTGTCACTGCACTGCACAGCTTGGTGTGGTTGGGTCTGGGATGCCAGTAAGATCCCTGCCCTGCAGGTGTGTGCATGTCTCTGGCTCCTCTTCTTTATTCCCTGAGCCACGTTCATTTGCAGAGTCATTTAAGATGGACCCCTGATGAAGCTGACCTCCTGGCCGGAGTTGCTGGAATTCCTTTGTGCTGTCCTTCACATGCTCTCCTGCTGATCTGTGATCCCTTTCCAGGGCCTGGGCATCAATTGCTGGCATTGTCATCAGACTGGTGGGAGTTGGATGGATTGAGGTTCTCCTCAATTTCAAAATTCAATTTCATTCCAGAGAGGTTTAAATTTAGCTACCAATCCACTGTGTTGCTTGAGTTAATATAGTCCACCAGAATCTACAAGAGATTTCTCTACTGAATAAATACATAGGGAGGATATGGCACAGATCTGCCCAGTCTGAGCAAGAAGATGCCTGGCCACTGGAGTTAGGATAGGATATCTGGGTTGCTCCATGATATGTATATAGCATTTAAGGTAGGGTTTAGGTCGTAGCACATTTTAGAAGTTCATTATGCAGGCTATAGGTTCTGTCTGTAGCTACGGGGGAGAAGTAAGTACTTTCAGGAGGCAATTAACATCCCCTTAGCACAGAGGTCTCCAGTAGCATACTTGACTCCGGAGGTCTTTCTCTTATTCTCTTTCCCCCTGTTCCTCTCTCTGTTAACTTCTGGTTTAACTACAAAACTAGCTAAGCCCAGGTTCCTAAATTTCAGTCAAATTAAATTATGTGACATGTAGCTTTAGAGAACTTAGAATTTGGTATGTATATCATCAATCACTTCTTGAGTTAAAGTGTCTTGGGATCAACTGAATAGAAATCGTTACTTTTCCTGAAGTTATGTCATATTTTTTGCCATAACTTTTAAGAATTCTTTCCTCCCTTGAGCATTTCATTTTATTTAAGATTGCCCACCAAACTACTAATTGGACTGTATTTCATTTGTTTAGGTTATTCTTGTATGGACATATTGACATCAACAACATTTGCTCCACTATTCAAATTTGCATAATGATGCATGCATGAGATTTGTAAGGCTATTATGCAATAATAAGCTTGTATTTCCATAATTATGTCATAAGCAATTCTGCCATGAGTAGTGTCAGTGAAGTCAAATAGGAATGACATTACAGTCATAAAACATGAGAAAAACACTTGTCCGCAATAATATTAGTAATGACCTTACAGCTTCTGGTGCCCCAAGTGAAACTGAGTTATTGCAAACTGCATGATTTTATGTGTGGTATAAGAGGGTTTATTAAAGTGAGTTTTTGATCGCGAGATTTCCATAGGCACCATTGCAAAAAAAAGTTCATCCTTCTGTTGAAACCTCTGGACAAAACTGGAAGAAGCTGGTAGTTTCTGTGATGAACTTCAGTGAGCCCAGATCATGGTATCCTGAGCTGTTGTAAGGAAGATGGGATGAAATTTAGAAGTGATTTTTTTTTTTTAAGATGAATCTTCTCTAACTGATAAATAAAACATTACTTGTATCCCTTTCTCCTTCCTTTTTTCACCTTTTGCTGCTTTACAGAAGGCTAGTTGGACAATGGAGTTTGAATTCTTTGGGATAGACCTATTTGTAATTTAAGAAGTTGTACAGGCAGTACTGCCAGGCTTGTATATGTTTTTCTTTTCTTGGATTATGAGAATGCTCTCTTTAGCTCAAAGGTTGGCTTAAGTGAAACAAATCAGAATGCCAACTTTACCGGTTTTTTCTTTTATCATTTTCTTTTTAGCCTTTTTTATAAACACCAGAAAAATAAAAATGTGGAGGCTCTACCAGCAACCAACAGGTTTTAGAGAGAGAAGGTGAACGGAGCAGGAAATGTTTAATAACAGTTAGCTGAATAATCAGCTGACCTGCACATCTGAGTGCTCCTTTCACACAGATAATGCAGGCAGTTTATTTTAAATATTGTTACCATATCAGATCATTGCTTACACAAGCATGTTTTTTTATTTAGTTTTTATATAGCATTTTTGATTATACTTCTGTACTTTAGCATTTAACCAGAATAGTAATTTGTAGTCATGAATCAGTAGTATTTGAAGGTCATTTTAAGACACTAATATATTATGTAATACAACAAAATAAGAACTAATTTTTAGTCAAGCTTATCTTAATTGTATGTATTAATATACTTGTCTGTAAATAATTACCGTGGTTTTGAATGTTGTGCTGTATTTTTGTCCTTAATATACCATATTTCATTATCAAATGACCATTTGAATATTATAACAACAACAGTCCCAGAATTTTTATAGTGAAAAGCAAGTGTGATAGAACACGCATCGGCATGATGTCATTGAAAAAGTCAGTAATGTTGATGCTGTTTGGGTAAAGAGATGTTCCTGTTCAAAGTATTAAAAAGTCTCAGAGAAATCTTCTGAGCCTTATTATCAACCACTCTTAAATTACTCTAAACAAAGATATAGTAAATGAATAATACAATAAAAGGACCAATCCCTTTGAGATTGGGACACATCTATTGGTACACATGGCTAGACACGTCTATGTTGGACAAACATGAGAATTAACATTTAAATCTGTGTATTCACATGTGCATTTAATCTCAACAGAAACCAAACTGTCCATGCAACTGATCATGTAGATTTTTATTGTGTTATGGCCATTTATTTCTATGTATGAAATTGGTTATACTGACTGAAAAAATGCAATTCATCCATACACTTATGTCTGTTGTCTGATTCTGTCTGTTGCCTGTAAGGAACAAACTACGTATATAAAGAAATGACAGATTGGAACTAAGTGCACATTTCTCTCAGTGTTCCAATAAAAGCTTTTTGAACCAAGGGCACAGACTGCCTGACCAGTGAGCCGTGTGATAAAGCACAAGCAGTGCAGGAAATGAAAACCCTGGGAGTAGCAGATGATGTGGGCAGGAGGCACAGGTATTTCACTCAACTCTATCTGGTTCACTCCCCAGGCTCTCAAAGAAAACTTAAACATTATTTACTCAACCATGTGCTAGTTAAAACCAATATCTCTAGACCATCTGTTCAGGAAGATGACCTCATGCAACTTTCTGCCCCAACATTACGTCAATGTAATTCTGACTAATCAATCTCTGCTTGATCACATTGTCTTACCTATAGAGAAGAAAAAGGTCGACTTAGATTTAGCTGGGTGTTTCAGCATCATGTTTTGAAAAACAGTAAGACCCTTAGTTGTGATAAAGTAGCTTGGCTCTCCTGGATGATGGGAGCTTCGCTGATATATGCCAGATGAAGGGCTTGGCCATGTATATTCAATACATCAAGGTATAATTTTGCAATTTTTCACTATGAAATGTGTTCCTTTTCAAAACACTCTTCAGAGGTATCAACATTTTTTGGATCTTCACGCTTTTCTCAGATCTAACTATCTATTATATTCCAGTTACATATTCAGATTAAAATGGGGTTGTTTTTACAATAAAATATTGTGGTGCAGTAAAATGGCTAAAGTACTTCTGCATGGTACCAACTTTTCAGTGTGAAGTGCAGTTATGCATCATGGACCTTGTATGTCAAAGTGGCTGTTGGTTATAACCAAAGAATCTTGCAAATAAATAAATAAATTACAAGGTAGCAAAACAGTTCAGTGTGTCAGCATAGGATTTTCTGAAGGGAAAGAAGTGCAAATATTGAACAATGGTCTTTCAAATCCATTGTGTGAGTGCTTAGGTTTCCAGGAGTTTAGCACCACAATGGATGCCTGATGAACACCTAGAACTGAGCCAGGAGTTCTGATCAATTCTACTTCATCTAATCAGGTTGATGTTGGGTATTTAATCTGTGGATGTACTCAGTATCCAAACTGATGAGAATTCATTCATTAAATTGCCTTTTCTCCAGATTTTATATTCTGCTTGTTTTGTCAGATCCAGCTTAAATGTACGTGCATTAATCTTACTTTAACGGTGAGGAGGATTTGATTCAATGTTCCCCTTGAAATGTTGTGAAAGCCTGGGTAGACATTCTAGCACTGAACATGGTTTTACTGAGCATTTTCACATGTTCCTGTCACTTCTGTTTATTCATTCACACCTTTGCTCCTTTCTGATATAGTTCCTGTTTGTTGCCAGGCAACTCTGGCTGTATTATGCAGGTTCTGCAGTACACCCAGAACTAAATTGCAGTGCACTGTAAAGCAATAACTGATGGTAGGCTGTACTTTTTTCTTAATCACACCACACCTTTGTTTTCCACCTGTTTGTTTTTGTGTTGTTCATCTGAAGGCTGAAAACTCAGATCTGTACTCAACAGAAAAAGATTGATCAGGAACAAAATGAAATGTGGAAAAAATTGAAAGGCATATTTATGTTTAATCTTGAATCTTCTAAATTACTTTTGAGGTGTGCCATTGTCTTTTGAGGCATCACTTTTTTTTGATGTGTGTTTTGATGTGTGTTTTCACACTTCTCAGCTTAACTGTGTTACATCAGATTGTTAGTGAGCATCAGCACTACCTAGAGACAGGCAGAGATACCAGGGAGCTGAACAATCTCTTTTTATTTACATTGTTGTGAAACTTCAGAGATTGTGTGTATGTGTTTTTATAGCACTGTGATATGTGGAGCTGGTGGCTGGGGTTGCTCTATCCATTAGAGCTATAAACTTCTTTAGTGAATCTGGACAGGGCATCGCAGGGAAAACATTTGGTATAAGATCCTGGAAAGTCTTTCTGAAAAGACAAATAAGAAAGCAAATTTACAGTTGCTGTCAATGAATACATGTCTAATGCTGAGGAGAATAAATCTCACACATGGGAATTCATTTACATACTATTAAAGTTGACATGTTAATATCAAAGCATTAAAATATGTAAATAGCATAAGCATGCACAAAATCCTAATTACTGCTTTACATTATCAACTCATTTACTCTCTGATATTTATGACTGTTCAGCTGTGTCAGCAAGCAATTATAAAAATCTACTACAACTTGATGGTAATGCATTTCTGTGTATTTCCTTTTTGCAAAAACATTCTTCCAGTCCTGAAAGAGAACAGCATGGAAAAGACTCATATTGCTGAGTGTCCTTTTTGCATGAACAACATATGCTTTGAGTTTCTAGTGGTTCAGTGGTCTTTCTTTTATATTGCTTACCAAAAAAGGCAGATTTATATGCAGGCTAATGAGAACTGACATTTCTTACGCTCTCTGCTACAGTTACAGTGCAAATTTAATCCATTGCAGGTGTTATATCATTACAAAATAAGCTGGAGGCATATGAGCACTGAGGAAAAACTTTACAGTTATTATCATGGAAAAAGATGCTTCGTTTTATAAAGCATTGTACCTTTTCAGTCATAAAGTCTTTACAGCAGGGAAGAAATTTGTCATAAAATCTGTACCGCCAACCTGTAATAAGACAGTCTCTTTTTTTCCCCCTCCCAATAACTTCAAACAGCTATTGAAAGCAGACAGCAGTGATGTGATATTTCTTGATTTCCCTAGAAGTGTCTGAATTTTGATCATGCTTTAAATTAAATGGAAATTTCTTTGGCAATGTAATATTGCTATTGTGATGAGTCTCTTGATTTATAAAAAGAAACATTTCATGTCAAAGCAACTTGAGATGTACCCAATTCTGTTATGTCAGTTCTTTAGTGGTCTTAAAGAGCTGTTGTGTAGAAAAAACCTAAATCACAGAATTATAGCATAGCTTTTGTTGGAAGAGGCCTCAAAATCATCTCGTTCCAGACCCCCTGCCATGTGCAGGGACATCTTCCACTAGACCAGGTTGCTCAGAGCCCGTCCAACCTGGTCTTGGACACTTCCAGGAATGGACCAGCCACAGCTTCTCTGGGCAACCTGTGCCATGGCCTCCCCACCCTCGCAGGGAAGGGCTTCCACCTAACACCTAATCCAAACGTCCCCTCTCTGTCAGTGGGAAGTCATTTCAGCTTGTCCTCTCAGTACATGCTCTTGTAAAAAGTCCCACTCCATCTTTCCTGTCCTGCTCCCTTCAGGTACTGGAAAGCTGCAATTATTTCATCCCAAACCTTCTCTTTTCCAGGCTGAACAATCCTAATTCCCTCAGCTTTTACTTGTAGGAGGAAAGTCCCTCCCTCTGATCATCTTGGTAGTTTCCTCTAAACTTGTTACAACAATTCCTTCCTGCAGTTCTGAGACTTTGTATAGAAAATATTACCATTACAATTAGAGTTTTATACGTGTTAGAAAACTGAGTTGAACTCTTAATTTGAAAAATTTACTTTTACTTTAATTGGGAAAAATACTTTTTTTTGAAAAAAAGGTGTTCTGAAATAATTTTAATTATTACTTGGTCAGAGAGGGTTTCTGTAAACCAGTCAATTCTTTTTGCTTTCCTCTGAGTAAACATTAAGGGAGTGAAATTGTGGAGGATTAGAGCTGTAATCTGAGCCTATGGTGTTGCTGTGGAACTGATGTGGTAAAGGAAGTAAAGGGAGCAAAGCGATTGACAGAAACAACTTCTATTAAAGAGGAAGTTAGACTCAAAAGGCTCAGGAAAAACTATTTTAAGCCAAGGGCAGATGACACAAGACTCAGAATTTAATGAGCCTTAAATGCCATAGAATATGCTGCATGTACAGTTATAGAATGAAGTGTGTACAGTTGCATATCTTCATTTTTTAAGAGCCCTCAATGCTCACACATATAAATTTAGTCATAAGGAGCTCAGAAATTAAGCCCAAACCATTTCAGGTTTAGCCATCATCTCTTCCAGGTTAGATTTAATTTTAACTGTGGCAGTTTCAAGCTCAGTTTTCCTAACACCACAGATCACTTCCAAGGAATATCATTTTGCGTCCCCTCACTGGCAGGGTACAGGTGGGGGTTGACTCCCAGGTGGCCCCAGCAGTAGCTGAGTATCTGTGAGCAGTGCAAACTCATCTCAGTGCTGTGCCTTGGAAATTTCCTCTCCAGCATGCGACTGCCTCTTGCCAGTGCTCCCTTTCTTTGCTCTTCCTCACTTGCTGGCTTCCTCTGCAGAGATTTTGATCAGCCACAGTTTCCACTGATGTGTTATTTTGGTTCCTCTGTGTGTTTGTGTTAGGGCTGCATTCAGGTCTCCAAGTAACAGTTCTGTGCCATTTTTGTACTTAAGTGCCAGAGAGTTGAGACGGATTTAGATGCTTGCTCTCTGTTTTGGTAGACCTTGTGTGCCAGTGCAGATGATGGAGAGAGAAAGGTACTTTATATTGAGACCCCTGGAATGCAATCATGCCCTATGATCTCAGGTAACTGTCTCTATGGTTCTTTTAAATTTATATTGTGTTGGAGACACTAACATCCATCCTGTTTCTGATGGCAGTATTCCAAACAAAGCTTATTCCTATTTTAGATCATCTGAAAATACTGACTTTGAGGTATATAATAATCTATTAGTGCAATAAATTTATTTTATCAACAATAATTTTTCAAAGAATGCTATTTCAATGGGATGAAATTCTCTATTTCTCATTACAGGCTGAGCTTGACTAGCCATTACAGCTGCAATGAGAAAGAAAACAAAATTCAGAAACACTGAAATTTTCTTGTGCTACTTTTCAAATATTTTGATTTTAAAATTCAAAATTACTTTTTCAATTCCAAATTGATACAATTTACAGAATAGATGTAGGAAAATAATAATAATAATTTTTTAAAAGCTATTTCACCTCAGGACAAAGAAAACATTTCTGATAATCAGAATTTATTTTCCATTTTGTCATTCAACTGCTAAGCCAAAATGTACATCAGCTGCTCCGCTTCTTTATGCTTCTAATTTTTACATTTTGCCTTGAACTAATACCCTGATCTGATCCAGTCTGAAATGCATATTGTACCCAAGCTAAATGATTGCAAACCTTTGTAACAGAACAGAAATAACAGAGATACTTAAGGTTCTGCTTTTACTGGCTGTAGACTGAGGGCTTCCTAATTACATCACAGTACTTTACAAAAATACCTACTGGTCCGAGTGGTCATTGCTGCTGGGGCAGCTCCTGTGCTGGCCCTGCCCGGGCTGCAGGGAGGGTCCGTGGCTGCTCCCTCGGAGCCATCTGGCAGCGAGTGCCTGCCCGGAGCCGGCCCGGTGCCAGCCCGGGACCACTGCTGCTCCTCCTGGCCCCAGATCCTGTGCGGTCCTGGGACGTGGGCAGCAGGGAGGAAAGTCTTTCATCCACGCCTGTCTCTGCTCTGCCACTGTGCATTGTGGAGAGCGAGCAGGGGGTAGCCTCTGGATATCAGCTATTTGTAATGGAAATAATGGTGGGCTGGTTTTGGGGTGGATTAAATGATAATTTTTCCATTTGTCCTTCAGGAATGGAATAGAAACTCATTAGTAAATTAAGAAGAATATGTATTTCAGCACCCAAAATGAGGGGAAATCATTACAAAAATGTGGAAATCTATTTTGGGCGTATGTATAGCTTATTGGCTATACATTAAATGCTTTATGTGTGCACTGGTCTTCCACACAGGTCTCAGTTCACGTTTCAGACTAAGAAAAAAAGCAGTGCTGGTGTGGAGATGAAGGGGGACAAAAAGTGATGGTGAGGTTGAAGGATGGGTCATTTTATGCTCTAAATGTGTGTTGCCAGTTCTACGTACATCAAAAAGAGTGAAGCATCAAGACTGTAAATTAAATACATGAGAAGCACAAAGTTGAAACATACTGGTCAGAACTGAGGATGGGAAGAGAAATGAGAGGTCCTTTATTTGCTTACTGTAAAATGGGGAGCACAAAGGTTAGTCTAGTACTTGTAATTTTTTTCCTTTCCCATCTTCTTTTGTTCAATATGCATATACTAATAGTGGTTTGGGGTTTTGATTTTTGTTTGTTTGTTTGTTGTACACACCGACCTTTCTTTTCTCTCTTTAAAAACCCCACGTATTGTGAAATAGAAAGCTACTTTTGCCTGTGTGTACTCTGCCATTATTTTGTGGGGTCTTGTTTTTCTGCAGTAGTAGACAGACGGAAAGTATATGACTTCTGTAATAAATAGTACAAATGAGATGCTACCAAATGAAAAAACCCTGGAAACTGGGAGAAAAAAGACAGCTTGCAATCTCCCCTGAAGTCATGCAGTTATGAAAATAAATATTCTTCACAAATATATGAATTATAGATAGAGCTTGAGTCTTTGCTGAAGTGGTTTTGGCTTTTCTTACCCCATCTCAAGATCTCATATTAATAACTCCAAATCTGTGTATTGTTAGGTGTGTAAATGTTAGATGTGTAGCTGGACTAGAAGAATTAACACAGGGAGATGGAATTTCTCATATAATCTTGTGCACATCTCACATTCCACTTTTGTCACCTATTCCAAACTAGATCCTATTTTTCTAAGAGGGCAGTTTTGCCCTCTCATTTTGCCCTATAGTACAACCCTGACATTCTGTATGTTTGTTTAATGGGACATCACCTGAGTTTGTAGAAAGGGAAATAGGCCCCCTAACTTTTGTAGTGTGTAATATTTGCAATGCACTTTGCTGATAGCAGTTAATTAATTACCTGGTTTTGAGATTAAGTGGGAATTATTATTCATCTGCAATGGATATGGGCCATGGAGAAATAGAGAGCTGAGTGAAACTACACAATAATTCTGTGATACGAAAAAGATTAAATTTGCAAGGCCTTTGTCTCCAGTCCTGTGAGAAACTTGTGCACACCCTAAACTTTAGGCATCTATTTATGTCCTTGCCTGTTCAGTAGGCCATGAAATCCTATACTGTGAGCAGCGTGTATCTCATCATACTCACTGTCTGCTATAAAAAATAAATTTAAAATATCACTTCTGAAAGCAAAGCAAGGTAAAATCTTCGGAATTGTTGTACTGGGTGCATTAGGAACAAATCCCCTCTGACAGTGATTCATTGCTTGACCTTGCTAAATTTTTTGCCTATAGCTCAAAAATAGGTGCACTGTGAACTGCATTTTGGCCTTTATCTCACAGAATTTCTCTATGGATTTACCCGAATTCAGCTCAAAGTCTTGTTCTGAGTAGATTGTAACACAGATAAATGCAGTTTAATGAAAAAGAAGTTGATCTTTAGTAATAAATTAGCAACTTGTCTTGATATTAGTGGCTGAAATGTTGCATGTAAGTTAGTACATGATGCTTACTAGGAGAAATTTAAATAACTTGTGTACTAAATGGTTTCCAGCTGGGTATTTCTTCCCATGGCTGGGTTAGTGCTCCATTTTTTTAGCAGGCAAAATAGAAGATCAGGTTATGAAATTAATTTAACTGAAATTGAATAAAGAAATAAAATATATATTTTTAAGTTCTAGACTATCAAAAATACATTATTGTTATTAATGTGTGTTTGTGTTGTTCCAAGAAGGGAATTGAAATTGTAATTCTTAGTTCTGCCACCGTATAACCTGAGATTTTGAAGGGAATTCTCCATTGGTTTCCTGCTATTTGTTTAGTGATATTGCCATGTGCTTGAGAAGAGTGACAAACAAAGAGGGATTTTAATATTTGTATGACTTAGGCTTACTATGTGGTGTTTATCTTTTTAACTTAACCTCAAGGTACAGAAAAATACTTCTCTTGCTGTTGTGGTTGGGAGTCCTGCCAGGGCTCAGGGGTTGGTGGTGGGATATCATCTTGGCTACCTCCAAATGGCTGTTGACATTAATCTGTTGCCAAATGGATGAAAAAATCTCCTTATGTATAAAACCAGATTAGGTGATATAAGCAAGGATGCAGATAAAAGATGGCCAAGTGAAAATATTAATGAAAAATTAAGTGGGCTGACTTACTGTCCTTGGTTGAGTTATTTATTCTCTGTTTTTTCTGTAGACAATTTGTCATTTTTTAATATGGGAGCAAATAGGGAAGGAGCTCTTGGCGTTCTTCAGTATGTGAGAAATTGTATAACAGAACTCAATGTTTTGATGCAAAGTGTTTTTTTCAATGATGAAATTCAAATGTTTTCCATAAGTTACCATTTGATGTAGAAATAACTGGGAAAAAAACCAGCTCAAAACCTTTTATGGATTTTTTTTTTTTTTAAAGTATAGTCTGTATTTGAGAGGTCTGTGCATGCTTGGAGGCTGGTCAGACTTCCAATGAGCTTCTGAAGTTTTGGTCATTCAGTTGTATTTTGCTTTCACTTATCATTTGTGTGAGAAGACTAGACTATATCTGTCTAAAATATATGTAATAAACCTGGGGAAAAAAATCAGTGAAAAATATTGTATCACCCTGTTTCATATCTGTTTTCAGTAGTAAGAATCTTTCCTTGATATGTGGAAATTTTTAGCTAAAATCAGAAGACATTCAGGTCTGCCAGTGAAGCAAGTGTGCATAAGGCCCAGTTGTGTTCAGTTCCTAAAGCTCACTGAAATTCTTCAAAGAGGTGAAGTGAACATAGAATTTTAGATATTTTGTAAAACTTCACTGAAACATAATTTGGAATGTATTTCCTCATTTTGCTGTAAGAGTGTAAAACTTTGTGATGATTTATAATCATAAAATCATGATCAGCATTCATGAAAATTCACACAGACCTACTGTGTGATGATTTGATCCTATTCTAAATTGTTTTCTCCCATAACTCATCATTTATTTCAGTTCAAAGATAAATTACAATTAATATCCTCTGTCTGCCCTAAAGTGTAGAATTTTTATGCCCCCAAGCAGCAGAATCCTGAATGTTGAATTCCATTGGTGCTCAGAAGCAGGATTTCTGATTTAGTGATGGTGTATCAATAGCCCCAATTGTTTAATATGAGATTAAAAACCTATTAAACTTGGCTTTTATTTTTAAATAGTGTGCTAAACCTGTAGTCATGTACGGACTATAAATAATACATCTTTTTCTTAGTTAATGCAATAAAAATGCCCAAGTACCATTTTTTTTCAAAATCCCTGCGGCCCAACTGCTCCTAGCCTGTACGTCGCTGGATTGTTTGATGCAAAAGCATCGCACTGGATGGCCTTGGGAGCAAAGCCAGCAGCTTCCCTCTTTCCCTCTGTGCTCCCATCCTGGGGCCATATAGTGCAGGCCCGAGGTTGTTACCAGCATGGCAAAGGGTTTTCTGTTTCTGGGAACGTGAAAATATTTTAATCCATTTAGAAACAGCCAGAAACATCAATTTTTTGCTTGTCCATGACTTTAACTAGATATGAGGGTGCTCAGATCTTTTTATAAATAAACCTTGGGTTTTGTGTATCAGCTTTAGTTTAATAGGGGGCATTGGCTGCAGTATTGCTGAAAAGGCAAAGTTTTTTTAAAGGACTGATGCTAGCAGACCAGTGTTTAAATAAAGGCAGTCAGATATGACCATTGGTAACTTGTCTGTTTTGCTGTTGGTCTTAGAGCAACAGTCTGTATGAAAACTCAGCCTTTGCTACTGATACATGAACTTTTACAGGGTGAAAAGCCAAAGTATCTATAAAAGACTTTCATACTAATCCAACTGTGATGAATCCTGACAAATGCTGTGAGGACTTCTTACAAACTTTGCAATATGGTCTTTGAATTCTGCATTTGAATATTTACATTCAGCATTATTACTGCTTGTCACATGCTAGTAGACCAAATTAAGTTCATGACTACGGACTGGGTCTGTTATCTAAATGTGCAAGTAATCCTTTTGTGACAGAAACTGTTATTTAAGATCACACAAGGAAAAATGAAATCAAAGATTGTTTTTACTCACACTTCATCCTTGCTGACTTTGTAAGTCTCTGCTGGGTGTTTCGTTCTGCTTTTCCACAGTTTCCGCAGGTCTTTATTATTTGCAGATTTAGTTAGAACAGCCTCTCTGATCTTAAATCCATATACCCTTAAACAAGTTGCAAATGCAAGTAACCATAAAGGAGGGAAAAATCCTGGAACTCCAGAAGAAGTTGTGTTTTAATACTCTATTGGCATGCTGCCTATTGACTGTGCTGCAAGCAGTTTGCCAGGAGTTGAAGGTGCTGATCTTTTGCTAATTTGTAGAAAAATTTTTCATACAACTCATCTCAAATTATTAGTAAAGCAAGAAAAATTGTTGTGAATTAAATAAGTCATGAGAAATTGTGTCACATAAACAAAGTTAGAAAACATTAAAATTGTTCAAAGAGAAGAAAAATGTTTTCTGTTGATTTACTACAGCAGCCTGAACAGATGTGGTAGTCCTAATGGCCTTCTGTAGAATATAAACACTAAAACAACTTTTGTTCTGACAATTTTTAAAGTACTGTGAACTGTGGTTAGGGATACCAAGAAGTAGATGAAAGAACTTCAGCTGGAGGCAGTTTAGAGAACAATTGCAATACAACTGTGTGCAATATCTCACTTTAAGGTAGAGGCGCAGAATACGTAACCAGTGCTCTCAGTATTCTGAAGAACTGGGCCTTCAACATCTGATTACTGCTTTCTTTATCTCCAACTTCTGCTATGAAAGTGCTGATCATTAACCTTGTTTCAATTAAATAAAAGTGATCACCTGGCCTGAGTGCAACTCAAAATGCATCTGCCAACACTTTTAACTGAGCAAGCACTTAATCATATTGCTTCAACTTTGCTCTGAAAGATGCTGAGCTGCTCTGCTTTTCACATCCATGGCTTGAATGGTTCTAGGAAACAAAAAGTGGTTTTGACATTACCTTCTCTGAAACATTTCCTGAGTGTTCTACCTGGTTCCACTTTGTGGAAACGACAAATGGTTTTGGAAACCAAACCTATTCTTTCGGATTATTCAGTAGCTTAAACACAGCTTCTTTCAGACACCTGCCTGTGTGGACACTGGCTTTAGTTTGTCTTTTCGAGAGCATCTGATGGTGGCAATGTGTTACATTTTGTGCTTCTCTCTCTTGGGTTGCATTTTCTCTTAGGTTCTCCAAACAAAGTGTCATTTGTGTGCAGACTGTGCAGCAGAAGCAAAGTACTGTTTGCTTTTGGAGTTTAGAATATGTGCAGACCTGGGCAATAGCTGTAAAGACCTTAAAAAGCATCTGGGGAGGTGTTATTGTTCTGGAGTGTTCCCTGGACATTGGTGGCAAAATCCTCCAAGAGATGTGTTTCTGGGTGGCAGTTTGTGCCCAAAAATTATATTGTACACAGCTCCAACTTTCCTCTAAGCCTGCTTTGAGCTTGAATTATATCTTCCTATCCTTTCTCCCTGCCTATCATCTCATTCCCCACTGACGTTTGCCTTTGGCAGCATGCCCTGCCCAAGAAGCCACTGACCTGTTCAATCTCTTTTGCTTTAAAGGCCACCATCAAGACAGTCTGAAGTTGTCTGTCGTCTGAACTAAAAAAAATTTCTACTTCCTGAACCCTGAAGTGCCAAAGAAACTCAACCAGCTCTGCAACTTTTGTTGCCTTGTAAATGAATCTAAAAATTGTGGATGTGGGGTAATATCTTCCCTTATGAATTTTGTTAGACTTACTGTGATGTGGACCTGGTGATTTTTTTATTCTTTTTTTTTTTTTTTTTTTTTAAATGAAGAATTCATTTCACAAGCTTGACTTTCAGTCCATGGATTTTTCTGGCTAGATTGTAGCCACATTTTCAGATATTAATTTCTGCTTTTGTGAGCATTGTTAACTTTGGCTTGAAAATTATACCAGAACGATTCTTAGTTCAGACACAGTTTAGTAAAAGTTTCATTAAGGGGAAAAAAAAAAAAAAGAGAATGAAAGAAATAGAGAGAAGAAATCCCGGCTGGTGTCCTTATAATCACGCAGTGTCCATGGCTGGGAGCCGTGGTTCAGCCACATTTTGGCAGTTGAACTGCAGGGCCTTGTTGGACTGAGGCTGCCTTTGCTTCACTACAAAAGACCAGTCTTAATGTATTTCTTCATATTCCAAAGCAAATTCTTTGTCTTCAGTGGTGTCCCAGGAATGCATGCATTTGTTCACAAGCTATAGCTCTGACACGTTTACCTAGTTGGGCAATGGCTCTGAATGGAGTCATACAAAACTGAAACAGAATAATTTTCAATTTTGTTTATTTGACACTGTATGATATCACTGTAGTTGTTCTTTCTATTCCACTACCACAATAAAACTGTAGACAATACCCTACAGGAAACTTTTATACATAGTGAAAGGGCTTTTATTTTTAGAAGACTATAGTTCTCCACTTGGTGGCCTGCCTGTTAAAAGCAAACAGTTTAGAACACAGCTCAAACCAAACATTGAATACTGGCTATGCCACTCTTGATTCAGGGGAAATTGATTTCTGCAGTCTAATCTGCTACATTGCACACGGAAAATTTGTTACTGTGTTTTATATACATAATATATTTCTCAATAGTTATTCTGCTGAACATAACGGTAAATAAAACATTTCCTTACAGGCATTGAACAATAGGTATGTGGCTGGGTCTGAGCATGAAATCAGTCTGCATGTCTTTTGCAGGCAGATAACAACTCAGTCTGCCAATGTTCTTAGCTGACTGGGTGAAATGGAGGGAGACGGGATAGCAGCAAATCCAGAATAAGCACTTCTCCAGAGGTGGGGGGTACCGTTTCCTCCTGGTGTTAATGTGGTTTTATCAACTTGGCTCAGATGAAATGGGAAAGGAAAGAACATCATGTGTGTATGAAATACTGCACTGGAATATTTGGAGATGAAGTGATGAGGAAGAAAGTGAAAGCCTTGAAACTTAAACCGGGGAAAGAGGGGAAGATGTAGATCTAGGTCTGAAAAAATGACAGACTGTTTAGTGGTATTGATAGTGGAGAAAGGAGGTGAAGAGCACTGGAAACTGAACTTAAAAACCTTTGGATATAGAACAGTTCATTGCAGGGCATAGCCCTCCCTGTGGGAGGCTGGACTCCTGGACATTGCCATTTGGGATTGCAAAATAATTCATAAACGCTTACTAACTACAAGAGGAAAAAGGGAATTTTCAAGCATTTGTTCTTCTTTGTGGCATTTTACTTTGCCATAATGTCTATACTTCAACTTGTAGTGGTAAATGTTAAAAATATTTATGTTGGAGCTATTCTGGTGGATGCCTTTACTGTCCTGAATTTTGCTAAATCAAATACATGAATATTTAATATTCCTAAATATTTCTACAAAGCCTATAGCTACTTTCAGGGTAAAATTCAATTGCCTCTGGCTCACACTGAAAAGAAGCTTCCTTTTAAAACATCTATTCTTAGAAAACAGTGCTATAGAGCACAGAGCAGTGGAATTGCTATGCATAATGTTAGGCCAATTTCTTTTTGCCTTTAGGTGATATGACCAGCTGACATTTCAGCACAAGGATCCTTCAGAGCAATATAGAGAATTTGATGTGACAGTGTCTCTGAGTCAAGCACTGAGCTTAAAAAAGTATTCATTATATATACAACATATGTACTAGCCTCGCATGTAATCAAAGAGTTTCTCTGGCTTGTTTCCACATGTAGTTGTCTCTTTTTTTTGTCCTCATTTTTATTTTGACTGATGCATACTTAAATGATCACACTTCCCATACACACACCACCCCCATGCCTGCACTTTGCAGGCGGTGCCTCGTGCATTGCCACTTCTGCTTCCCCACCTCTCGTGTTTCAGTCGGATTGATTCTCTTGCCAGGAGTGTCAGCTGAGGCAATATTGTAAGTGCAGGAGAGCTAGCAGCTCCTTGCTTCTGAGAGGGTGATAGCAGGAAATGTCATAGTCTGTCCTCATCAGCTTGGATTAGAGCTGGATGGAATATTTGGCCAATGCACTAAAGACAAAGCAGAGCATGTTGGAAACTTGCAGTTTGGACAGTTACGTCGGCAAAGGAACTAGCAAATAAGTCTTTATGGAGAAAAGAATTAGACAACCTGAGTTGACTCCCCCTAAATAAAAATACATTTTGCTTTGGTGGATTTTTGTTTGTTTGGTTGGTTTTTTCTTTTTCTTTTTTTTTTTCTTCTATGAAAATACTCTTCACCTAATATTCCTGAAAACAGATAATGAAAGGAAGTAATCTTTAGGATGTTGGATTTGAAAGTTTCTTCCAATAATGGGATTGAGACACATTATTTCTCCACAACAAAATCTTACCGTATTGCTTTCTTGAGTTCGAGGTTTGTTATTTCCAAGTCCCTCTTGGGTTCATTTGAGAAACATGGTGGGTTCTTCTGCTTTCCCAGAGGAAAAAACATTTTTTCTGACTAGTGGAGGGCAGAAAAGATGCAAATCTAGAGAAGTTACTGAAAAGTATGGGTTTCATCTTTGTAGTTTGGAAATCTTCATTTTGGTTAACCCTGCAGTATCTGGGTGAGAAAGGGCCCTTCAGTGGTTGGAGATGTTTTCCCTTTGCTTCTGTGAACACCAGAATAGCATCCGGGTGACTGCAGGTGACAATCCCTGTAGGAGAACATACCACTGCTGCGACCTTCTAGTCAGCTCCAACTGGGTCACTGATTCACTTTGATTACAGTGTTATCCATTTTCCATGTTAAATAATTTATGTGTTATTTATGTATTGCATTGTAACAAAGCCATTACTTTTTGATCTCTAAGGCTGATGTCGCTTCTTTTTGAAGAAGCAGAAAGTCTGAAAGTTATAAATGATCACGAGCTGTAACAATGCTCTACTGTACAGATGCTTTAAAATAAACCAATGGGACAGAGCATTCTGTAAATTTAATGGCACATCACTTAAAACATCAAACAATTACAAGATGTAAGTTGAAATAAAAATTACACCTTTGCAGGTTAAGTAAAGAATGGCTAATAAAATTGTAACAGACATACATTATACAGCATGGGGTTCATAATGAATAATTGCTAGGTTATTAGTGCTTAACAGATTAAGGGTACTTCCATTTATTACTGTGCTCCACTAAGGATGAGCATTAATTTTTTTTCAAAGCAAATTCACTGGAAACAGACAGTTTAAAATTTATGCTTGTAATGATTGCTACATGGTCCATTAAGACCACCTCTAAGTGAGCTTAATTTGTAGCAGATAAATGTACATGTCTACATATTTTTCAATGTAGTTTATGGTGCATCCTGCACAGCTGTGCCCAACTGATTAAATCCTCACAAAATTTAAATAGGAAACCCATTACATAGACAGTATTATATCCATTTATCATACACACATTTTCAATTTAGCTCTCTAAGTCTTTGTGCAGGATATTTTCACTGTTTCATTAAATATGTATAGCAAGGCCGTTTTCTCTTCTGGTTTGTTTTGTGCTTTTGTTTTCTGGTTTGTTTGGATCCTACTTTTCCATTCTCTCAACAAATAATTAAGAACTTCAGCAAATTGAACATTATCTACAACAATTATCTCAGTAATGATCCTAGATGTGACAGTCACTTAAAATCCTGGATCTAGAGAGCTCTGACCTAGGGAAAGGAAGCATTGCTTATAACCACTATGTAGGGAAAGGTGATTGGTACTGATACCTTCACTTCTCTCTCTGAATGGATACTGGACTCTGGATTTGTCTGGAGAGATAGATGTGCTAGATGCTGATAAATGTTGGGATTACAGATGTTTCTCTCCTTTCTTCAGGATTTCCCATTACTGAACTCTGGGCACCTCCCGATTTTGTTAAAATCCCTTCTAGAATCCCATTCTGAACTGTCCAGCTTTATCTTTGCTTTAGGTGTTTTGAGTCTCATATAAACCATAGTTCTGGCTTATAGAAATAGGATTAGAAGCATTTTTCTGATTTTAGAGATGATTTTACAGAACAAATTTGGCTGCTCTGAGTTATTTGAAATCTCTCTTATTGTCTTTGACCGTAGAGTAACTTAAAGGTGTCGACTTCACTTGCCCCGAGCCCTATGTAAAATAGATGGGATGAATTCCCTGTCAGCCAAATACTGCTCTACTTGGTTCAGACCCACAGAATTTTCTCTGGAACTGGTAAAAGTCATGTTCATCATATTCTGTGGTCTGCCAAGGTGAGCCTCTGCAACAGGGCACAGGTTTATTAAGGTCAATAGAGCCTGCACTGACAGAACAGAGCAAAATAAGGGACAACTTTTGTTTAAGGCATAGGACTAGCTTTGTTTTTATGAGAGTAACAATAGGGAAACAAGAATTTAAAAGAACAAGAATAAATAATTCTTGTTCATTTGTGTCTGCAATCCCTAATTAAATGCCAGAGACAGATTCTGTGCTCTTCTACAAACTGAACAAAGAAACAGAGCCACAAGGAACTGCTGACCTCCAAAATCTTCAAGAATTGACAATTTACTATGAAAAGAAATGGCTGTTTAAATACTGCCTTTTGGTAGGTGGCTCTATTTTCTTGATATGTGTATAAAACTAAATCAGATGGTGATTTTTTTTTAGCAAACATGGGTATTTTAGAGAGAAATTTAAAGGATTTGGTAATTTTGCTTTTCTCATTGGTGTGAATAGTGACAATGACTTATTACCAACAACTTTTTGTCTATCTTTGAAGCCACTAAAGGATTTTTTTTCCCCCAGAGTTAAGTGTCAGTCCCTGTTCCACAGAAACACCAAAACTGGTAGGCATGTGAATTAGTTTAAAAGCATTTCAGATGATAGAAACTATTTTATATTCCTGTATTCTGAAATTTGTTTCAGTGTATTAGAATTTTGAGTGTATATTAACAAAGGAAATGATTGAATTTTTCTCTGATCAAGATGAAAATTCTGGTGTAACACTTTGCCAACTTGCATGATATTTCCATAGGATTTTAATGTGGGCTGGAGCTGGTCCTGATGTTTTTCAGAGCTTTTCACACATTTGCTCTGCTCAAGCCCCTTGTTTTGACTTCTCATTTCACTTATTTTCCTTTTAAAAAGCCAAGTTGTCTGTGGGAAGGAAATACGATTCCCAGCTAAGAACACTCAGACAGTGCCCATCTGTTCTTCCAAACATCAGCTTCAGCATAAATACAAGTACAGACAGTTAGAGCTACGCCATCCTTGGAATGTAGTGGGGAATGAACTTCCAAAATCTTAGAGAGAGAGTGGAAAGGTCTTAGGAGATTTTAAGGGAAAAGAAGATGTCCTTCATGTGATAATGGGGGGTAAGAAGCAAACACGGTTAAAATGCTGAGGAATTATTTAATTACTGCAAATACTCAGGTGCTCTGGGGGCAGACCCCACACCTACACGCAGTGCTGCTGCCTCGGGGCGGGGACTGAAAACACTTGGGGAACCAAATGCCTCTTGTAAAATAAGAAAGTGCATCTCTGAATAAGCCCTATGCATGTGATATTATGGACTTACCATCTTAGAAGAGTAGATAAATGCTTAGGAACAGAGAAGTCAACCCATGGAAAAAATGTCCTAGATACTCATTTCTGTTCAAACATCACACAGATAAAGAAGCTGGCTGAGCTGAGCTCAGCTCTCGAACCAGCCATAAGCGAGGTCAGTTTGTAAAGACCTCTGTGAGAATTTGAACATCAAGACCGGTGTCCCAGTTCATTCAGAGACATCTGTTACAGTGTTCATTTTTTTCAGTAGGAATCAGTTGTGACCAGTAATGTGCTGTCTCCATGATCTGCACAGTAGGTGGGTTCTTCAAAACATGAAAACAAGTATGTCATCACAGGTGTGGAAATAATTTTACAAGTGTATCTGATATTATTTCTAGATTTCAGGGAGAGAATGTTTTAAAGGATAAAGAATTCTAGGTAATGAGTTGCTTGCAGGTGAAGTCTAAAAGAGGAAACCTATTAACTAGGAATATTAGTGGCTATCCAGTGTCTGGTGATAGTTTTTTTCAGGGAAGCACAAAATTATATATTTTGGCTCTGCACAAGTTTTTTGGAGCCTTGCTTGTGATATCAAGGAATTGTTGTCTGTGGGATTCCGGTGTATGTATACTCACTCACTTCATCTACATAAAAAAGATATTTGTGCTTGTGATGAAACTGTTCTTTTCATGGTTAATGGATAAACGTTTCAACAGAAGTGTTTATTCAAAAAGGCAAAACAGTGCAACTAAATGAACCTGAGGAGGTTTGTGTCACAATCTGTTATCCTGAAACCCCACCAAGACAAACTTACTTCAGGGGAGTCTGTTTTATTTTGCTGCTGGCAGCAAAATGATTAGTTGCAGAATAATCTTATAGAGAGCTTGTTGCTGATAAAAAAGAATTAGACTGCTCCCTGTGTCGTACTTTCAGAATAATCTTCCTCACACATTTTAATTTTTGAGGAATAGCTAAAGCATTAATACAATATTGTTAAATAATCATTATACTTGAAATTATTAATGTAGCTAATTATAGGTATCTAAGAATCTGCCAGCCCTTCAGTCTAAGGTTAACCTTTTTGCAATAAATAAATGTATGAAAAAGACAAACTAGCTGCCTCTCAGAACACAGAGGACTGTATAATGATTTCCGGAATATTTCCAGAGCCATGCAAGAATAATTGGTAACCAGTTTACAAGCAGGAAAATGACCCTTAATCTACTGAGGATGTTAAAAGCAATAACATTTTGGATCCAAATTACATTAAGTACTTAAACATTTCAATTCTGGGTGCTTGGCTGAACCATAGCCCCTATTCCATCTTAACTCAACCTTTATAGTTTAAATTAATTTATCAAAGTATGGCCAATTCAGGATGCAGTTTAAGGTGACACTGTAGTCCCAGCAGAGTGAAAAGTAGGATCTTGCCTTAAAGCTGAGCAAACAATTCAAGCAAATTCAGTGAAAGAAGAAAAAATTTATGTCACAATTAGAATAAATATAGAAAATATTTTCTGCACAAGAAAGGGACAAGTGCAGTTAGCAGTAGTTCTTAACAGGTTTTTTACAATGGGGATATTTTTTATCCTCCAAATGATAACCAATTAAAATATCTTCATGACAGAAGCTGACCTTCATGAAAATACCTTTTGTCCTTAGAAGCAGGAGGTTTGATTATCATAGTTACCACAGCACACATAAAATACCTGGCTTGGAAAGCAGAATGAATCATGTTTAATTAAACTTTGTTTCAATGGAGTTGACTTGCAGAAAAATTGGAAAGGACTTTCAAATTTTGACCAAAAAATAAATCTTCAAATATTGCATCACTGCTCTAGAGAAGATTTTTGAAGCTGTAATTAGAACTATTTAGGATTTTAGAGCCTTTGTAGTGCTTTATGGTGTATGAAAATGTTTGTGGTTTATAACATATTGCATTAACTGGAGGTGTCATGAGTTGTATTCTTTGGGCTCCCCTGTGTGTCACATGACTTCTGATTATTTCTTCTAAAGTTTTTCTTTTCCTTTCAAAGTATATTGTGTTTAAACTCTAATTATTGCATTATGTGCCAAAACATTGCAATCACTGCTCATATGGGGGAAATATGAAATGTTTTCACATAACTCTGCAATGTGATATTAAACAGATTCAATACAAATTTAATACAAACATAATAAAACCAAGTTCCTCTAGATTTAAGTCTCCTTAGAACATGAATTATTTTTATTTAGATTGAAAAATGAAAAAAACCCCACCATTTCTTCCTGTATTGCTCAGCTGTTCTTCTCTGTTTGTTTCCAAATCCTTCTTTAGAAGCCTTTTTTTCCTCTGAAACCTTGGTGATCATCTCTCCTTTGATTTATTTCTTTCTGAATCATTGTCCCAGATCGTGTGTGCCTGCAAGGGTTAGTGAGCTGCTTGGAGTGGGTCCCCGTCTGTGTCTTTTAGGGGCTCTTTACCATTGTGTGCCAACAGTTTTGCCCTCTGTTTTGGCCATGTGTAAAAGGCACAGTGCAGAAAGTACTTTGGGTATGCCGTGTGCATAAATACAGCGTATGAACAGGGCTCAAGAAGGTGATCCATAATAACCCACCTTCTGAGCAGGGAGCTGTCCAACTGGGAACAATTTTGTGATGTTGCCATGCTCTGGAGTATGTTTATCTTTCCTTACAAATTCTTGGGTCACAAAAAATGCACAGAGCTGGTGAGTCTCTGTGCAAGAGAAAGCAGAAGGGAGAAGAATGAAGTATTGGCTGGGTGGTAGTGAAAGGAAAATGCTTTCAGGTCCTAAACTTGTAAATTATTTACATTTGGACAAAAAATACAACTTTGTGTTAAAGGTCTGGATCCAATATTGCCCCTTGAATTTATCAGCTTCCATTTCCTAATTTCCAGTGACTGTGAGCTGTGGAAGTTTATGGACTTACATGCTGGCACTTACATACCCCAGCAGCTTCTGGACAATTGCCAGCTGCTGGGTATTCTGAGTAACCGAGTCCCTGTAAGGCAGCGGGGCAGAGGGGCTGGTTCTGGCTGTTGCATTGGTGCGGGCACATCCGGACACATGCAGTCAAAAACTGGTCACTGCTCAAGTCCCTTGTGGCCAGTGTCATTCATCTTCTAAAAGCTTCTCTTTAGAAGCATGTTCTTATTAAGTTCCCTTTGGCAAGATGAGCAATTTTTTCTGCTATATTTTGTGGCTCATCCTTTGAGTCATTCTTTAAGGAATGCTCTGGGCTGAAATCCTATTTGCACTATTAACTTTTATTCTGTAATAACTCATTTAAAAACACCGGATAGTCTCTAAATAGGTGTTTTATTAATGTTTTGTTAAAAAATAATAAATTCTGTTCCTATTAAGTCAGGATTCTGCAGCCTCTGCAATGTAACCTTGACATTTCAAAACTCTTTTAAAGGCCTTGCAGAGCCTTCCTGACAGATTGAAGGGTTTATTGTTCTATCAAAGGATACACTCAGAGGAACTCCTGATTTTTTTACTCAAGTGCTAATGTCTTAACTCTGCTTGCACCTCAGATCTGAGTTCTGTATAAATGTATAATAAATATATAGTGTATATAACTATATTTAGACTCTTCAGAAAGAAAAATGGCTTACAAAATCTAATGAGCTTTTCCTTTTCATTCTGCCTGAATAGTTTCAGTTATTTGATTTTAAATCCATTGTTTTCTCTGATTAATTTTGCAGTATAGGTATTGAAATTTGATGTAGCTCTCTGAATAAACATTCTGCTTGGAAGAGGCAGGTCACTGATACTCCTTAGTCAGGCTGTTTTCTGTATGCAGTTCAGATGGAACTCAGGGTAGTGAAAAGTTAATGAAATCACCCAAAATCTCATGAGAAGAGTGCAAATGAATTTGTGCTGACATATATGAACTTGTTAGCCCATGGACAGACTCAGTGCTTCAGCTCGGTGTTTATTTAATCCAGACAGAAATCATACTGCCTGTGGAACTTTGTGAGGAGGAGGCATTTTTCTCAATTCCCTTTTACCTAGGTATATGGCATTTCTATCTTTGCTACCAAACACAAATTTAGCTTCTTATAACACCCTCCTTGAGCAGTGATTGAGTCCCACTAAAATACAGCTTCTGACTCAAAGTTTAACACTGTGCTTCTACTGCTGTAGCCAATATGTTGCTGTGAAAACTCTTGGTGAGTACTTATCTGGAATTATTGAAGGACTCGACCTTCTTCTGTGAAGTATTAGCAACATTATTGAGTTCTTTTTTAATAGTGTTTTTGTTATCTCTGCCCTTGTAAGTCGCATCTTGCAAATGTTATAGCTTATTAGTTTATATGTTATTTCCATTGCAATTACAGCCAGAACAGGAATGCGTTTTTACCTTTTTGGCACACTGTCACCTGCATAATTTTTAGATCCTCATTGCTCCTTATTAGAGGTTTTTTAAGCCCTCAGCTCTCACTGGATATCAAAGCATGCTTACGATATAAACTAGCTAAAGTTTATGGAAGGATGTTCTTGCATTGGTGACTGTCTTTGGTGTTTTATTGGGGTTTGTGTGTGTTTGATTTCTTAGGTTAGTTAAGTGTAATATAAATGTACATAAATATCTGACATCTTGTACAGCCTCTGCTGGAATAGCTTCATGACTCTGCCAGAATATGTGAGATCTCTGCATATTCTCCCTCACCTCCAGTAGGGTGCCACCTTCTTCTGGTGTTTTCTTCCACTGGCCTAGATCAAATAGGATATGATGGAATGTGTGAGATGAGTAGCTTTGTCTGAGAAGAACTTGGGGATCTTTAAAAAAACCCCAAACTACTGGAAGATAAAGTGAAGCAGATGAAAATTATTGATGGGGCCCTGAGAAGATGATTTTAAAGAAAATGGTGATTTGCCTCATTTATTTCAATTTTCATTTTGCTTATGTTCTGCTTGGTGTCTGTGTGCCCTCTGTGTGTATTACCCAAGCACGTCATAATCATAATAATTCCCAGCCTATGGAAAGCTTTGACAAGCAGCTCGTCCACACAGGAAGTCATGTGGCTTCAACGTTCTTGGAACACATGTGGCATCAGTGCTTTTAGTCTGAGAGAAGGACATATGGATTAAAATTGTAAACTCAAACATTAGGAGAAACTGGTCAGAATGTATGGTTGCAGAGCCCTCTAGCACAATCAATGATACAAAATTATCTTTGTATACTATTCAATCATATTTAGGTTTTTTAAGATGCTGTAGTAGTGGTTTATTTTCATTTCAGGACAATTAAAATGTTTTGAAAATATTATAAAATTTAAATTTTAAAATAATTCTAGTAAAAACTGATTGCTGTCACTCTGAACCAGCTCTGTCCGACTTCCCCCAAAAATAGTGACTAGAGACCAGACTATACCTTTTCTAACATTGTCAGTGGATTTCCTGGTGTATAATTAAAAGCAAAATGTGGCCATTTAATTCCCTAAACAGCAATAAAAATAGTGAGCTCTGAAGAGTATATATTTGGAGTATAAATCATTGATTTTCCTTTTAAATTGGATTTATAAGACTATTGTTAGTAATATCATTTCCTTTTTCACTGCATCCTTGAGAGTGGGTGTTTAGATGCACTATTACAAGAGCTACTTATTGTAATATCCTTTCTGAGTAAAGGCAGGCAGCCTGTGCTGATTGCTTTAGAGACACTCTGCGATGTAATATAAAATGTCACTTCAGCCTGTTCATAAAGACCTGAGTTTCCAAATGTTCAGTGCATTACAATAAGTTTTGGGTTGGGCTAAATTGCACTATTGATTTTTCTGCAATTAGGTTTTAATGAATTGTATTCACTGAAGTTTACATTTGTCGAGGGACTTCAAAGATTGGATTGTGATCATTTAATTCACTTTTTTTGTGTGTGTGTGTGTATCTAACAGTAGAGACCTCCTGGAAATATTTTCTAAGTATCAGTATTTTTGTGTTAGCTTGCAGCATCTACTTTTCTCCGGTATAATACTAATAAAATATGTAAGATTATAGGAATTTGGCTTGCTCAAGATCAGTTGAAGCATTCCACATCTTAGAAATTTATGTTTTCTTACTGTTTGCTCCCCTGCATCTTTTGGATTAAACCGCTTGACTGAAACTGGTCAATAAAGGTTTTGTTGGACTTTTGTTCTTTTATGGTAGCTTCTATTCATTGAGCACTGAAAAGCTGTTTTTCCTTGTTAATGCTTAATCAAATAGCATGGCAGCAGATTATCCCCTGTTCTGATACAATGACACACACCGTGTTCCAGGAGATTTTCTTACGCTGTTTTATTAAATTATGTGCTTTTGTAATAGAAACACATGTTCTACACCAGTCCCAAAATGCTGATTTAATGATGCTTATACAGCTTAGTTTATTCTTCAAGTGTCAGGGTCTCTGCTCTAACTTTGTATTTATGATCCATTTCACTCTCCTAATGGAAAATCAAATATTTTCTTTTTTTGAGATAGATAGTTTAAGAGTCCCTAAGCAATTAGGGATTAGGAAATTAGTGATTCTGTATCTATGTGTGAGAGTTTCCTTTCTCTTTATGCTAATATACCAGATTTTCCCCGTGCTGGACAGTGGTCATGAATAAGTTTTTCTGCATGTACTCGTGGGTCAGAAGGGTTTTCCTGTGGGCTGAGGCGAGGCTGGATGGGTCAGTGAGCCCTTCAGGGTAGGACAGCATCACCTCTGCTCTGGGCAGCCACTGCTCTTTGTCGGAGTTGCTCAGCACTTCACTGCACTTGACTGGGCCTTCTCTCTCCTAATGCAATTACAGCTAATCCCAACAGCAGATTAACTCCTTCTTCCAGCTGCAGCAGTATCTTTCTGCCTATGAAATAGAATTTTTCAGCCATCAATGTGTCCTGTTTGCCACCTTCAAGCAGAGGTGCTGCTCTCAGAGTCTGCCTAGCCCAGGAGCAGCTTTGCAGCCTTAGGGATAAAGCAAAGCTAAAGCATCCCACAGGGATGTGGCATATTAGCTTGACTTAGCTCCATAGCTTTTGTATTAGAATTTTGGGATGTAAAACTGGTTTGCAATACAGAGAAATTGATCTGCAAGTGGCTGCAAGTGGCTGGATGGAGGGACCTTCATGATTTCTTTGATGCTGACCTGCTCTGTGACATTGAGTAAATAAGTCACTGAATCCTGCTGTGCTATATACCTTTATTTTACCTTTTATATTCAATCTGAAATGTTTCAATCTTTCATACCAAAAAATCAAATATTTCTTGGAAGAAAAAAAAAAGATTCCAGCTTGTGTTTTATTCTGCACTTGCTTAGATAAGAATCACTCAAATTAGACACAAAAACATTCACAATAATTCTAGCTTGCCATATTTTACCATTTAATTTCAATAAACATATTAATCTACAGGTTTTTTTCTTTCAAACTAAATGTTAGACATACCTTCAGTTTCTTTTTAGATTTAGCCAACCCCCTGTGAATTTATGCTGCTCTCCTTAGCTGGGAATCCGTTATCTCTTCCAGAACTATTTGGGCATAAGAGCCTGAATTAGGCAATTAAAAAAGACACAGAGCGTTTACAACTGTGCCTCAATACTACTTCTAAATTTGTGCTCGGCCATTTCCACATAGAAATATGCACTTAGCACGTGTGACTGTGCAGATTAAAACCAACAATTTAGGTTTATGGTGTGAGTGCACCTGCATGTAAGCCTTTATTTTAAAATTTGGTCATGCACAACTTGGCTTTTTAATTAGGTTTTCTTTTTTGTCTTTGACAAAAATTTGCATATGCATATATTTGCATATTTTGTCTCTATTTTTAGGAAGCGTGACTGTAAATTGAACTTACAGAATGGTAGGGTACAGTTTGGATATATCCAAGTATGTAACTTATGTAAATAAAAACAAGGATATGTATCCCAAAGTGAAAACTCAGGTCTGGCTAAAATGTGGAAAATTTTTTTGCCCTTTGGCTAAGGAAGAAAAGAATATTCAGATCATAAGAATGTGCTCTTTGTGCTTCCTCATTTTTTCCTCTAGAATACCTTTTCTTTAAAATACAGCAGATCTTGTTATCACTATCAGAATGTTTAATACTGATGTTAATTTCCTCTCTGTCTATGAAATAGTTTACCAGTAATATTGGTTGCAGTCATGGCGTAAGAGGCACTTGTGAAGAATAGTGATAGGCTTTTTATTTGTTGAGATATTGGCAGCTGTTTACAAGCAGTGCTGGTAGCGATGGTTTTTGTTCTTCAGAATGGGCTATTTAGTGAAAAGGAAAATAAATATTACAGATAAGCAACTCATTCTGCTCAGTTGATGAATGAATTTCCAAACAGGCTAACCTTGAGTTTCCATACATATAACTTTTAACCTCCTGAAAACTATAAAAGTGTGGTGTCTTCCAGTGAAGTGAAACATGTCAGAATGAAATTGAAGGAAGGATGGAAGTGAGAGGAAAACAATGCAACAACAAAAAAATATGAAGAAAACCCTAATTCCCCATCAAATAAAATCTAGAAATCATAGAATTAAAAAAGTACTATATAAACAAAATTTACTTACATTATTACCTTGTCTACTCCTGTGTCAATACAGAAGAGTTCTTCACAGCAAATTTCCAAGTGTTTAATCCATTTTAAAATACTAAATGACAGTGTTTCACAAGGATGCTTAGAAGACTATTACATGGTCAGATACATCTAATTATCAGTATTTCCTTTCCAAATTCAGCCTTTGCTCTGTTGCATCCTATTATTCCTACCCCATGAGCCACATTAAATAGGTTTTTTCCTCTTCCTTGGGATGTTTGTGCCTCAGACACTTAAGGATCATTGATCCCTTATCTTAGAAATAGTTAAGAAGAGGAAACACTGCTCCAATGGTACAAGATGCAGAGATACAGCATTTTTAAATGGCTGGATATTTTTTTCTTACACTACACTGCCATGATTTTGAATAATATGCAGTATTAAAGTATGCATCATTTTCCTCCTTAATTTTTGAGTTAAACTGGATTTTTTAAATTTGATCTTTTCAATTAACTTGTGTTACAATGGTTGGATCAGGCTGGGGATTTTCAAAATGTAAAAGTTGGCCTGCTTTGTAGGTTAAATACCCTCTTAACTGCATGGTTATTTCTGCTTGATCCAGTGTCTCCAGGGGACCAGGTCCACCTCATTTCCAAGCAGCAGATACTGAAATGGTTTTCTGTGAGAAGTGCTGCAGTTATTTACAGCACACACACGCTGCTTTGTTGGGGGTATAATTATTTCCTACCGTCAGTGATTTTTCTTTTTCTCTTGTTCTGCCTTCTAGTTATCAATGTTGCTGTTTGTCTTGGAACTGCAGATTTCCATGAAGAAAGCCTGGTTTAGTCAAGTGACCAAAACCATACTAGATTGCCAGCATTCTTGAGGTAAGAAGGTTGCTTTTATCTTTGACACTTGCTGATGCTGTTGTTTGTTTGCATGTTTATGCTCCATAGTGAATTGTCCTTGAAGCCCTCTCCTGTTTGAGGGCAAGTTCTTCAACTGAAGGCAAACAGCTTCAAATCACACATGTCCAGACATTCCACCTCCCTGTCACAGCAAATTGTCATGTGCGAATCAAGAGATTTTGAAAATGACCTTTGCAGACTGCCCAGAGAGGTTTTGGAGTCTCCCTCCCTGGAGATAAAAAGCCAACCAGATACAGTCCTGAGTAATGTGCTCCACAGGACCCTGCCCAAGCAGAGAGGTTGGACCAGAGGACCTCCAGTGATATCTTCCAACCTCACCCATTTTCTGATTCTGTCCTTCAGTAAGAAGGAAACAATTTCCTTTTTTGATATTATTATTATTATATTATTAATCATAATCAGAAACGTTGCCTACTTTTAGAGAGTAATTTCACTGAGTATTTAGAAAATACAGTCTGAGGGAGCGTATAAATATTATTGGCATTATATTTGCAAACATAAAGCAATTTAGTAATTACTGCCCCAGCATGGTTTATATTTAATACATTAATTATATTTGCATATATCCGGTGTATACATGGAGACCTCAAAGTCATCTCTGTCAGATTTCATGAATCTGTGAGTCAGGTAAACATCTGCAGTCAGTACAAAAAGTGTGCTTAGTCAGGCAATTTATCAGGACCAGGATAAAACTGCTTCTAGCAACCCTTCCCTGCTAATTGAGCCAGGACACAAAATAGCACCTCCAAATGTTTGACTCTTGATCCCAAACCAAGGAATCATTTTCAGGCTGTTTGCAGAGTATACCTCAAATATGGTATGCTGAAAAAAGCAGTAGAGCAGACAGTTGAATACAACTGTCTTAAATACTAGAGGTAAGGCTGACTGATTAAAGTCCATATTAAATGTTATCATTGTTAAATCCTGCTTTATCCTCTGCAAGATACATATGGCTGTTGCAGAATACAGTGTTATCCTGGCAGTAAAAATCAGTGTCTGTCCAAGGTTGTCTGCAAAAGACTTCTCTTTTCACACTGATTGTTTTTTGTCATGATAAAATTAGTGGAGATTGTTAATAATTTTCATAGTCACTACAGTATGCCAGAGCTAAAGTTCTATGAAGATAAGGAAGTTTTTAAAAATAAAAATGATTTCAGATGGTCTTCACCTGTGCCTAAGCCCATTCCCCCTTTTTTTAAATTGTTCTCAAGCTGCTTGTGCCCCAATCACTCTTTACTGTTTGCCAGTCACCTCCCTGGGCAGTGCCACATAGCGTTAAAAACCTGCTCTGTAGATGCAAGAAGCCACAGAGATCTGAGCAGGCAAAACACATGGTACATGGCTTTTTCATTTAATTTAAAACCTGAAGTACTCCAAAGCTTAAAACTGAACATTTGTCAGGATGAGGGTTTTGCCTAAGCAAAGTGCATTTCTATTAACAAATATGTTCTAGAAGCTGCATATTTAACTGTAGGAAAGACTGGCACAGGCAAATAATTTGAACATTATGTTGGATGAAAGTTGCTCATGTTTTGCTAGCTCCTTAGACAAACTAATGTGAACTGCTTGTATAGGCTTGTTGGGCTTCATTGAGCAGACACAAGGACAGCGATCTCTAGACAGTGTATTCATAACATAATTAAAATATCAATTTCAGGGATCCCCCAGCTAGTCCCAACAGGCAGTATCATTATCACTTGAACCAACTTCGCTATTTAATAAGTTTTATGTGAAGAGCTCAGGGTCATGTGCCTGTCTAATTCACTGAACATCTATAAGCACTTCACATGAAAATGGTCTTGAATTTACTTGTAGAACGTAATTGTGACAAATGTTAAACCTGTAATGGTAACCAGGGAGTAAACTAAAGAGGAGGGTTTAAAGACTCATTTTTAGATACAGAATATAGATGATGGAGAAAGCACCTGTTTTTGTAGGTCATATTCCTTATATGTGAATACGGCTGCCGTAGCTATTTTCTTTTCTAATGGGGTTTCTGAATTTTAAAATATGTCTGGTTTTCCTGTTTCATTGATCAGCAGAGATGGTAATCATCCTTCTTCTCATCTTCTCTTCATCATGTATCTCTTCTTGTTTATCACATTTTATAGACTAGCACTTCCTTGCTTCTCTATAAGAGGTCAAAAGAGAGATTCAAATGAGTCTGGAGATGAGTAGTCAAGTCATCTAGTTTATCTTTACATTGACTTTTTTTCCTCAATTGAGTTGCTTCTTCATAGACAAGACATTCTAATTAGGTACAGAGAATATCATCCAGGAGTAAGGTACTGTCCTCCAATTTTAATGAAGTATTATGGGAGTCTTGGTTTTAAACACTTCATCTGCCATTGTTATGACAAACAAACTAGGGCAATAAATTGTTCATCTGGATCAGTACTTTAGGAAATTTCTTTTTGAGAAAGAAAATTATTTTTGAATTTTCAAAAGCAGCATTTACAGCAAAATAAAATTCATTTTTTATGGTACAAAAATATCTCTTGAAAAAACACAGAAATTCCAAGAACATTTCAAAAGTGACTATGTCTAGTCACTTCTATCTCATTCCAGCTAGATGGGGCTCTGCATGAGCTACTAGAACTGTTTGTGTTTTCTTTCCATAAAACTAGTTAAATATTAAATGTTATTAATTCATCTTAGTTCTGAAGGTGACTTTTTCCTCTCCTGTTTCCCATAATATCTGCAAAGGGAAAAGCACTAAGAGTATAAATGAAGTGAAGCCAGTTGATGTAATCTTTTTGGATCTCAGTAAAGCATTCAATGCTGTCTCTCACAGCATCCTTCTGGACCGAATGCCCAGCATGCAGCTGGATGAGCACATTGAGTGAGCACCCGGCACAAAGGGTTGCCCTGGGGGGCACCAGCCCAGCAATGCCGGCGGGGCCGGGGAGGGATTGTCCCGCTCTGCTCTGCACTGGGGCGGCCTCGCCTCGAGTGCTGGGGGCAGCTTGGGGCACCACAATATAAGAAAGATATTAAACTGCTGGAGAGTGTCCAACTATTGGAGGGCACGAGGAGGGTGAAGGGCCTTGAGGGGAAGCCCTGTGAGGAGCAGCTGCGGGCACTTGGTCTTTCAGCCTGGGGGAGACTGAGGGGAGACCTCATTGCAGTTGCAACTTCCTCGTGAGGGGAAGAGGAGGGCAAGCACTGATCTCTTGTGACCAGTGACAGAACTCAAGGCAATGGCATGAAACTGTGCCAGGGGAGGTTTAGGCTGGATACCAGGAAAAGGTTCCTCCTCAGAAGGGTGGCTGGGCACTGGAACAGGCTCCCCAGGGAAGTGAACAAGCTCCCTCAGCAGCAGCCTGACAGAACTCAAGAAGCATTTGGACAATGCTCTCAGGCACAGGGTGAGATTCTTGGGGATGGCCCTTGAGGGACCAAGAGAAGAACTTTGAAGATCCTTGTGGGTTCCTTCCAACTCAGGATATTCTATTAATATTTATGACATTCTATGACTAAATACAGGATATCTTAATTATATAGACTGAAATCTATTCTTATATTTTTAAAAGAAACCTAGTGAATGAGAAACTGACTTTTTCATGTGAGTAAAAAATCTGTACCTTCTTTCTTCTGACCCTGTGGTGTTGTTTAAATTGCTGCTTGATAAAGCTCTGCTTTGAATTGGCCAAATTCACTCAAAGGGAAAAAATGCAAATTCAGATCTTCACTAAAATTAGTATGTGTGACCTTTGGCTTCACCTGAAGCTCACAAAGTACTTACTTTTGGGATGCATTGGCTTACCCTATCCCAAATAAAGATATTATTGTATGTCAGGGAAATTGCCCTCTAGAAATATCCATTTCTTTCCATTGCCTATAAAGTGATTTCAGACAACTACCTAGATGCAGATGTCTGTGCGGATTCAGACACTTAGCAGACAAGTGCAAATCCCCCTTTTCTTCTACCCTTTCCTTGTTTTTCTCTTTACTTCAATGACTGAGCTCTAATCTTCTATACTCAGTTAATGCAGGAATGGAAACATGGTTTTCATTTGCTTTCCACTTCTATTTTAAGAAAGGAAACAATGGTTTTGAGGGAAATCTGGAGTTGGTTTATGTTAGTGCTCAATTACGCATTATTTAGACAAGGGTAAATATTAGGATTTCAGACTTCAGCACAAGAGTAATAGATTTCTCTTTCTTTAAGGAAAATAGCCTATTTGCTTTACTGCCAAGCATTGACTCTTTCAGTATGTTCAAGCCTAGAAGGCTGAAAACAACAACACAGATGTGATTCACACAGTGTTCACCAGCATGGTGCTTCAGTGTTCTGGCTTGTTGGAAAGCTTCCAAGGCACTTAGGAAAAGAACATACTGAAGAAAAGCAAGCCATTATTTTGCCAATTATTTGGAAAGATGTGTTTTTTCAGCATGATTCAAATTTGCTTTGTTAATTTTTCTTTGTTCTCATCAAAATTTCCCCACACAGAAACAAATATTTAGTCACAGAACTGTTATCTGTAGTAAAATCGTTATGTGTCAATCCAAAGAATTTTAGAATACCCTGTTTATTAAAAGGCTTATGTGTCTCCTAGGTGATTGTAGGAACAAAGTTGCAGCATACTGTATAACAACAAGGCAAATCCATTATTACTGTGGGAATGTAGTTGCTGGAGCCTAGTTCATGTTTTGCACAGGGAATTTATTTGACTATTTAAAGCCTGTAAATCATAATTACAAGACTATATGTAATAGATTCTTCTTTCCTGGAACATGATTATTAATGTATTGGTTTTGTGGGGAGGTGACAAAGACTATAGGAAAATACTAATGAGTGATACTGTTCTCCTTGCCTGGTGTCCCTAAGAACTGGTGCCACTGAAACACAGTCCAATGTGGAGGCATTTTAAAATGTGTAGTTAAGTCATCCTGGCTTATGTAAGATTAAGACATGTTAAAGTTTTCTCAATCTTTAGATGAATCCACTACAGATGCAAAAATTTGCAGATCAAAGTCAAGAGTGGTTTTACAGGGAGCACCTTCCAGGTTTTCCACATAGTAATAAAATATGATATAAAGCAGCACAGTGTCAATAAATCTACAGGAAAAAGGTCACGTTTACGTCGATGGACAGGGCCAGCAAATACATTTGTTCGTGCAATGTCTGTGTTTTAAATGCCACCCTCTGATGAACCTGGTGCAGAAATACACTTTTGGGTTTGATGAGATGTCAGTTTTGTTCAGTGCTGATCAAATAAGATGAATGAAAGTGAAACAAGAACAAAAATATTACTTCTGTCATTTATTTTTTATGCATTACAGGAAGTGGGTCAGTGAGTGAGATTTCTCTTAAACAAATAGCAATCACTGCACAATATCACCCATTGATCTATTTCACAGCAGGCAATAGCCTTTTTGTCAGAAAGGACACACAATTCAAATACCACAGAAGACGTAGAAATGCCCATGACAGGTTTAAAAAGTGTCTTCCCCTCCTTTCACTTGCCAAGCCATTCTCCACAAATCAATCTTGGTTGTAGAGGCAGGGCATTGCAAAAACAATTCCACACCTATAGCGAAGACAGGTATTCTAAAAAAAAAAACCAAACAAAAGTGTAATGTAAATATTGTCTGAGGTAAAGGAAATCACCACTTAACAAAACATAATTTGTTTTCTAGGATACAGACATTAAAAAAAAAATTACTCTGGCAAACTGCAATTGCATGAGTCATTTTGTGTAACTGTAGCAACTTGAAGACCCAATACTTAGGATGAGAGATGTATCCTATCATTAATTCATCTTCAGAAAATGTTATCAAATTTGAGAACCTATATACCCCATTGGACTGTAAATATTTGTTCAAAAAGAATAATTTGTGGCTAGACTGTTTGGAAAATGGTATACTTCCCTTTACACTTAATTTGCTTGAGAAATTATTTTAAATCACTTAAATGCAATATCCTGTTTTGAATGATTCCAAGCAACTTTCATGTGTCTGAGATGAGGCAACTGAAGTCCAATATCACCATCTAAATAAATAAATGCCTTGAGTTCCTAAGAATTTATAACATGCATGGAGGTAAATATTATTTCCAGTTTATCACCTGTGTGTCAGCACAGCTCAAAGGCAAGACAAGAAATTCTCTAATAGTATTTTCCAGTCAAATGTTGAACGTCTGCTTTATTGGAGTTATTTATTCAATTAGCTGACTTATTTCACTTTGCTTGACAGGTTGCCTTGGTTGCCCCTAAAATTCATAGATTATATCTTCTTCTGAAGATGTGTATTTTAATGCCATTGCACCCATAAACAGAATTGTTTTGATTTAATTCTAAAGACTTTTACCTGTTGTTTTGGTATAATATTTATGGGGGGAAATAAAACCTGTAAAACATAATGACTGTCTGAAATAACATTCTTCTACTAATGAATCACAATGTGTGTGAAATACCAAGAACTTCTCATATCCGACCAAAATCTGGGTTTACAGATAGCCCATAATCTTCACTTTATCATTTTTTTCTCTAGAGGCAAAAAACCCCCTCACTTTCCCCTTCAAAAGAGGCGAAGAAGGTAACTGCACTAAAGAAAGGAAAAGATGGTTATAGAAGCAAGTTTAAAATAAGGAGACAGAAGCCTACATTTGTATGGCTGATTTGTTACTTCTCCGTCCACTTGTTGGAGCATATACAGATATTTAGCTATTTACCAATCAATACAAAAAGTCTGCAGACCTTAACCATGGTAACCATTCTATCACTTGCTGTTTAATATACCTGCCGTATCCTTGCAGTTTCCAGAAAGGCAATTAAAAGCATATGTTCATGTCTTCAAAAGTGTGACTATATTGTATAAGGTTTTTAGGACAAAAAAGATCCAGATAGAATACATTTTACATTCTCAATAGTTCTGCAGCTTTTCAGAATCTTTTTAAAACTTGAAGCAACCATAACAAAAGAAAATCTGAGAATGACTCTCATTGTGGCAAACCTTGAGCCCATGAGAATGACTTCTTTTATCTTTTACTCTTTCTCTCCACTGTATTGTAAGACCATAGTATCATTTTTATTATATCCTAATCAATAAAAATT
>WEIT01003892.1:54634-79952 GCA_013389985.1 Dryoscopus gambensis
TTTGCTCTTGTTTTTGTGAGTATTTGCCATCTTCAGACCCCCTCACCCTTTCAAGGGTGATTATTTCCCAGCAATTAAAGTGTCTGTACAACACCAGCAAGAGTAGTTCTCAGTGTACTTTGGAATCATTAATCTTTGTTAACAAAGTATAATGCTTAGTTGCCTTTGAGTATTTGAGAATCTTTGGTGAAAACTGTATTTATATTAATTAAGATGTTTCTTACACAAATAAAGATATTTTACTCTTGCATAAGCAAAAAAAAAAAAAAGTCCTATCCCTTTTTACATCTGAAATATTCAAAACTGAAAAAATATTAGCTCAAGGTCTAATTTAATAAGAAGATGCAAGTACAATTATCTCTCACTGAATTAAAGAACATTGAGATTATCAAAAAGATTAATCTACTATGTTGAAAAAAGCCTTATACATTCATTCCATTGAAAAGAGATGTGTAATTGATTTCATTGCTTTCAAATAAGTTGGTTCTGGAAATACAATTATGTATCAGAATGCAGAAAGTAAAATAGCTTATTTTGTATAGTCAAAATAAAAACCAACAAAGAATTGAATACACTTCTCTATACATGTGAAAAGCTTTTTCTAAACAACTAAATTAATTCATCTTTACCAGGAAGCAACAGAGATAAATAGTTCTTCTATCTTCAAAGACAACAACTTTTCAATAACTAATATTCTTGAAAGAAAATGATTATAATTCTTTTTCAAATAATATAATTTTGGAGAATATTCCTTTTTCTGAGTAATTTGCATAAAATATTAAATTAAAACAAATGAATAAGAAAATCTCTCTTAAATTCTGATCCAGTGTTCTTATCAGTCAATAGTTGAAATGAAGATGCAATGAATAAACACATGCAAATCCTACACAAGTTGCAAAACAGTTACAGAATGGGATAGGGAGGGACGTGGAGCAGGATGCAGGAACTGCAGTGTAAGTGTAAGATGATGGCCATTGCTCAATTCTGCTCTGAACATTATTGTTACAACTATATGGTAACACAGAAAAGCATGAAACACTCACAAAAGGAGGTTTGCTATATAAGAATCAAGCCTGAAAAATTGCAGGACATTACAGTTCACCTGGTGGGGCTGAGGACAAGCTGTTCTAAGGGAGCTCTTCATTTGTCTGAGGGTCACGATCTCTCACTGAAGATGGTTAAGGCTTTTAACTGCAGATATACGGGGCCTGATGGGTGACTTCTCTGAACTCCTCACATTGTTTTATAAATATTTTCAGGTTTGGTAGAATTCTTCCAATGTTTTTGTAAATCACTTGATTGAACTTGTGTCTTCTAGAACAGTGGGAGCAGTCCTGTTTGCTGCCAACTCAGTGCTGACAGTGTGTTCATTGCTGCACAAATGGTAAAGGACTTTTGTCCTTATTTATTCATTGGCAACAGTTTGAAGCAAAACTGTAACCCCCCCTTGGGACACTTGACAGGGTTTTTCCATCACATAAAACGTGTTCTGAAAGCAGCAAAATGTTTTCTTGCCAGCTGAAACAGATGTAATATGCTGCTCTCAATTTGTTTTGCCCTAATTCTTAAACCATGTAAAATTTGTTACCTTTGATAGCAGTCTCAGCTTGCTCTTTAAGAATATCTTAGAACAGGGCTTAATATGTTCATTTTCTCTGTGCTACTACACAGTTTATATCCTCTTTAATACAGATGAGCTTTTAAATTATTTATGATGGGCAATGTTACTTAGAAGAATATGAATCAAAATGGCAGGATTTGATAAATAAAAAGACCATTTTTCTGTCTCTAAAGAATCACATGAATGCATGTTGTCTTGCTGATTTTGACAGAGAGGAGAGAAAGAGAGGTTAAATGACTTTGCTGTGGAGATCAATGAAACTGTTGAGGTGCGCTCACCTCACAAGGCTTCAGGTGCAGTCGTGATTAGCTGTCACAAGAAAATAAGGCATTTGGAAGAATATTCAGTGCCCTTAAAAATTAAATCTGCTTTGATCTGGGCTCTAGTAATAGCTTGAACAATAGTATCAAGTAGAAGAGGAGAACCTGCTAGAATCTTCTCAATTTACACTTATATTTTCCTCTCTGTTAGTTTTGTCTATGTCCTCAAGCTGAGTGTGAGAAAATGGCCAGTTTTCAGGAGCTCTGAGGGCTTTATCCATTTGATAAACTGACAAGTCAATGGGACAGCACTCTTACATCTTGCAGTTCTTTGGCTTTACATAATAACAGTTTCTAATTTCTCCATAAATAACTTTTGAGATTAAAAAAGTGTGTGTGTATGTGTCCCTACTTTTTTTTTCCTCTGCTTCTCTAAAAATCTGGAAAAGTGGGAGATTTATTTGTAGACTATAATAGTTTAAATCAGTATCAAATATAATGTTGTCATTGAATATCAAGCAGCATTAGGTGGCTGCAGCCAAATGAGGCTGCAGATTAGGATTGCAAAGTCAGCAGCTGATTTCATAATTAACAGAGAAAGTAGTTCAAGGAACAAGGAGTCTTTATTTCTTCTCTTTGCCTTGAAGTGGACTTTGCTCCAGTTATTCACGACAGACAAAAGAACCCTGAAACACCCCTCATTCAGGATCTCTGCTCATCTGACAGAAGCTGACATATGTAGGGTTAGGATTTCCTCCTCTGTGACATTTCTAGGCGTGTAGGACACAAGAGATAAGCGGGAGCTAAGACAGCTTTTGCAATCAAACCCTCTAGCTTGATGAATGCATGGCATTTGGGTCTATTGATCAGTGACACAAGAACAAGGAGAAAAGGCATTAAGATACATTGTTGTCAAAGTTATACAGAGGTTTCTATTTTCCTTCTGATAGTGCTATTTAAGCAGAAAAGTTATACAATGAAATGGAGAAAATGCTTGTAAAGGATACTTATTAAAATGTTTATTAGAAAGACAATTTTAAGAAATTGTGCTCTCAGATTGCTTTAAGGAAAAAGTTTTAATAACTTTTAAAATGCCAACAACTCAAAATGTCAATGCTGAGTCAAGATGAGGAAAATGCCTCTTTTTGACAGCCCTTCATGTTTGGGCTGCCTGCATTTAGGAACACAAGAATACTTGTTAGCTGGGCTGAATGTTTTGGTCATTTGCCATAAATTCCGAAATGTTATTTGAAAAGTTAACCTATAGCTGCTGAGAACCTCAGTATTAATTAGTGTACACTGAGATCTACATCTGGAGCAGTTATTCTTTGGCACTTATTGTTATAAACATGGTGGGTGGTTTTCCTCTTGAAAAAGAAGATTACCCTGTAGCATGTATGTACATATAATCTCTATATATACTGCTAAGTATTTCTGCTTCCTGGCAGAATTATCTTTAAGTGTTTAGTTGTATGATTATGATTTTCGTATCATTCTCAGACAAAACCTGGGAAATGAGAGAGAGGAACAAAGTGAGGGAGATTTCATGTGCTTTTTTATATACTTCGCTGCTTTTTGCTGACATAGATTAGATCAACCAAACTGAATAAAACATCTTTCCCTCAGCAGCAAAGAACACTGATATTTTCTCCTCTCTTTATCAAAGTTGAACCCTTTAATGCACGTGTGTGCAACAAGAAATGTTTATTACAGAATAGTTATGTATTATAGCAGCACTTCATATTAATGGATAGCTCACCTGCTATACCTCAGACCCGCACAGGTGCAACAACATATTTATAACTGTTCAAATGTTCACAATTTGGGATTTTCTTTTCTGTCTGTAATTAACTAAAAGTTAAGTTCTTATAACTTTGGGAGAATTAGAAAAAAGTTGCCATGTTCTAAGGTTTGCAAATAGTAAGCAAACATAGTAAGGACACTTGATATTGAAATATTCCTTGGAGAAGACTAGATTTTTGCTTAGTTTGAAAAAGGAAATATTGAAGGAATGGTTTTGTGTTTTGTAGTGACTGCAAAGAAACCCTGCTAAAATAAGCACACACATCTTTCTCACATTCTGGAATTTTGGCACTTCCCAGCTAACAATAGAATTGGTTTTGGTTTTCGCTTGCTTGAGGTAGTAGTATACTAAGCAATAATTAAGATTAGGTAACTCAGCGACTCAGAATATGAGAGAAACACACATGAGAGAAAGAGGTATCAATTTTTCTCATCCTTAATTGTAGCCTATTCTTTGATTGATGACACATAAGAAATTAGTGCCTTACAAAGTATAATTTCTGGACACCTAAGAGGTTCTACATTTATTTGATTTAAAATGAAGTCTCTTGAGTTGGTTTATTTGCTATCACAAAAAATGCGAAATAAATAGGAATGTTCTTTGTTCTTTATTCCAAAACAGGTAATATAAAAATCTTTAAATGTAACTGTATGCTTTGAGTTTGAAATACTGGACCTACCTGAATATACAAACACACACATGAAACCATGGCAGTGATGAATGCACAGCCTTGCACTATCTTGAAGCCCAGAAAAGGGAAAATATATTTATTGAATAAAAATATTACAGTGTTAGTGTGAGCTACACATGGGAATCAACTCCTGGAAAAGGAATGTTATACTCTTATAGTTCTATTTTCGTTTGTAACCTAAAGGAATGAACTTTGGCTCGGTGTAAGTACATTTTCAGTTGAAAATATACTAGAGAGTTTAAAGCTCTGTGCAACTTCCATTTGAAGTAAATCATATAATGTGCTACAGTTGTTCAAATTACACACTGAACATAAAATGAGGCTAAATTCTAATGCTTACTGCAATCCATAAATGATACTGTGTAATTATTTCACCACATAACTGAGGATAAACTTAGTCCTACGCACGTGCATACCAAGTGTCTACATCCATGACTTTAGGGGATGTATTTAGTGTACATCTTAATTATTGAGGGAAATACTGCAATCTCACTCCTTTTGAACAGTACCTTCACTCTTCCCCATACTTTTCTCTCCTTCCATTAGTTTGACCATTTTCTTATTACTAGACTGTGTTTGCCACAGTGCTGGCTTTATGTGCCAAAGACAAGGGGTGCCCATGTATTCCTCAGGGCAAGACTCTCAATTCACATTGTTCTGAAACTTCACCTTTATCCTTCCTGATTTGGGGAATTTGCAGAAAATATTTAGGTGAGAAATGAATGTACTGCTCACAGACTGTAGTTCTGCTAGTTGTGGAGAATAGCTTGCCTGTGTCCTGCTTTATGAAAGGAATCTTAATGTAAATAAAAATGAAATTTTCAATTCTAAAATGCATCATAGATTTAAAAATATTAGTTCTCTAGTTCATTTTTCCTGTAACAAAACTCAAGCAGAATTAAGCCCTTTTCCAGATATTTTTTCACTGTGGAGGATAATTTCTCTGTGTTTTATATGTACATCACAGATTCATAGAATGGCTGGGGTTGGAAGGGACCTTAAAGCTCATCCACTTCTAACCCCCTGCTGTGGACAGGGGCACGTTCTACTAGATCAGGTTACTCCAATCCATCCTGGTCTTGAGCACTTCCAGGCACAGGGCAGTCCTGGCTTCTCTGGGCACCCTGTGCCAGGGCCTCACCACCCTCCCAGTGTTTCTGTGGGGGTGTTGTCTAAGAAGCTTATTCAAAATGCAGTAACTCAGCATCTCACTTCTACACAGTCAGTGTTGCCTCCTGCACTCCCTTTGGAGCATATGGCTCCTGCAACAATATTGACTCTGTGTCTACAAATCACACAACAAAGGCAGAACTGTGAAGAACTGCAGATGATGAAAAACTAGAATCCCCATTTTGCAATTCAGCCTGTGTCCTATTTTCTCTTTTTATTTTGCCCTGCTTGAATAATTAATGTGGGACTATTTAGGAGATATCTATGGAAGCATATTCAACATAATACAATTACAGAAAAATTATTATTCAGATAGCATATATTTTCTATACAAAACATAGAATAACTGGCAATGTTGTACTAATCTCAGCGTATTGGTTGTGATGATGGGTTTGTGGACATTACCTTCTTCTGGGTTTTTTTTGGGGTGGGGGGGGGGGGTTGAACTTTCAATTTTTTAATCAAATAACATGAAATTTCTCCAGTTCTCTGGGAAATTGTTGTTGCTTGATTCTGAAGTTCCAAAGTGATATAGAGACTAATAAGTTTGTTATTAACACAGTTTTATTGGCTTGAGGATGAGCAGACTTCTATTCTCTTGTGGAAGGGGCACTGCTGACAGCAGGGCAGATTCAGAGCCCACAACACACAAAGATACCTTCTGGAGAAAAGCATATAAATGGTTGTTATGAGAGCTGAGCTATAAAAAGGCTGAGTGAAATATGGCATCACTAAAATGCATAGCAAAACCCAGTGTGATTTCCATGCTGCCAGAATTTCATTCTAATTCAGCAGAAGTTTCTAGAATGAGAGAAAAGGTCAAACGAACAAACATGAATAAAGTGTGAATATAATAGATTTTAGTCAAAACTTACTTTTATTGACCTGATACTTCCTAAATTTTAACATGGACATGACTGTTATCCTCAGAAAGTCTTGCTTGAAATAAGATTTAGAAAGTATTGATACCTTTCTATAACTAATCAGAAATAAGTTATGAACCTGTGGAAAATTAAACTGAAAACTGTAAGATAAATTTGAAAGATTTCTAAATGAATGCCTAAATTTGGAGGCAATATTGTTACTTTAAGAGCAGCAGTTCTGATCTTCTGACGTCAAAACAAACAAGAAAAACCCTAAATATACCTTGCTGCAAGTCATTTTACCAGATGGTCCTTCTAGCACACAACATGAGAAAGAATAGTCAAGGAACAGGTAGCTGCTGGATTAATTACATGTAACATTTACTTTTTTGTAAATTAACCTCTGTGCTAATGTCTGTTTGAAGAGTTCACTAATATAAACCTGATGATATCCAGAATGTTACAGTTGGCTTAATATCATTGTTCCCTTTCCAAACAAAGGGAGAACAACAGAAAATAAAAGTTAGTCTTTTGCTTTATAACAGGCAAACCATTTTTATAGAATATACTGAAGTGTTTCTTAAGTGTTGACTTCTAATTTTTTTTGGCATCTACAAATAGCTAACAAAATTAAAATCATCCAAAAAAGCAGTTGTTTGGGAGTAGAATAAAATACCTTCCCCGTCTGAGGCACTACAGCCTTTCTAGGGACTTATCAGAAAGTTATGAGACCATTCAGTCTTTGTATCATTACTGGGCTAATTCAGATGTATCTGCACACAGAGGTTGTGTTGGCTCCACTGGGATTTGCCATTTTGTTCTGTATTATTGCTGACACCAAAGTTAAAGCTACATAAGCTCTTCAAAGCAGACAAGGGTTTTGCTTGTGTGGTTCTTGCCATCTATTTGGCATGAATCTTCTGATCATAAACCTAAGTGTTCCCATCAGGCATGCAGTTATAAGTGAGTCTAAAATGATTCTCACAAACAACTGCAAGAGCATGTCAGTGACTTACTTGTCCACAGGAAAGTCAAAGTCAAATTGTTCCTTAGATGGAATCCAACAGAGCTGAAGGAATTAAAATGTTCAGAGTGAGATCTACAAATCCCCATTTCATTTTCATGAGTATTATGAAGATTCCTTTGACCCTTACTGAGGTATTTCTGAGAGAACTTTATCCTGCAGAGCACTTTGTGGGTCTCACCTGCTCTGACACACAGAGCATGCTGGAAAGAACCAGCCTTCAGAAGGCTGAGGCTGTTTTGTAGATGTATCTTACTGAACACTTGCCTTGCTGCCACAAGGAACACCACCATGCCACATTAGTTACCCTTTTCTATAGGTGTTTATGCTGTCTGTTCATAATTTTGGTTTATGTAAAGGTAAGGAGAAAATATATGAGCAAACTTGAACAAGCATTTCTGAAAATTATTGAGTTCTTAAAAATTATCCCAATCTTTTATTCAACAGACAGCTTCCAAACCTCCTTGTCTCTTCCTTGAGCTTTGCTTACTGACACCCTGCCAGGGTCAATGTGACATCTTCCTACAAGAAGCTTTCTTTATATGTGAAGGAAGAAAGACTTCTTAGTACTTTTCTTGCTTATTTTATGATAATTACCACCAAAACAGAAAAAAAAAAAAGGAGTAAAATTATGGATTTCTGCATGTACATCTTCCAGTTAAGTGGAGACAGCAGTGATGATTGTGAGAACAGAGATGGGAACAAATGCTCACCAGGTTCAAAAGAAAGAAAACACGCAAATGAGTCACTTCATTCTGGACTTGCGTCAGGCAACACAGGAGGTACTGAATTTCTATTTTTCTTCTTTTAAAAAATTTTTCCCTAAAGTCATTATAAAACACAACTGATGACTACTGGCAATTTTTATTCCACATGCTGGTTTCCCAATAAGGCTCAGATTTAGCTCTCTGAATCTTAGTTTTTTATGGAATAAAATATTGCCACTGTTTCCTACTTACAAAATAGAGAAACATGCCAGGATTTTAAAGCATTTAGCCAGTTGGAACAGACTAATAATGGGCTCTTTTTGCTGAAATCTTCTTAGATGCAAACAGTAGTGATAGAAATAAAGTTACTTCCAACCTCTCTTTTTGTCTAATATAATCTTCACTTTTATTTGATCACTATTGCCGTGGTATATGAGAAACAACCAAAAATTAGAAATAAGAATACTCTAGAATCTGCCCCTCTTCTGACCTTCTCAGTGTTTATATTGCTAAATTAAATTTCTGAAGAGTTTTCTGGGAGGAGTGACAAGAGCTGTTTGAAGAGAGAAGCAAGCTGTAGAGGAAATCCTGTGCTTAGTTCTGAGCTAAAGTGTTCTCACCTCCAAAGAGCTCCTACAAAGTTTGATTTTTTCCAACAAGTAAGAGGTGTGTCCCTCAGATCCTCACTTCTCAAGAAACAGCATTGTTGTACTCTGTTTTTTTCATCTTTATTTTTAAAGATAGGCAGAATTTCCATCCCTTGCTGTCATCATCTGAATATTTAATACAGAGCTTCCTGTATAGTGCTGACTGTATCTTTGAATTCCTAAATTGTGCTGTTCTTTCATTATTAACACTTACCTACACTTATTTACAGCTTCAAATTATAAAGTTTATTATGAAAGACTGCAAACAGTAAGAGCTCTCTACAGAAGATGATATAAACACTGCTGCAAAAATCCTCTTCAGGTTCCGTAACACTGTAGTACTTCACATCACTTGAACATGGATTGGAAGTAGGTCAGGCTTTTGTAATCTCATTTCTTTCAATTTGATTTGATTGCAGTAGAATGTCAAAAGAGGAGGGTCTCTGCAGGAGCAAGTTTTGATGAAGACTCAGGTAACATAGAGAACTTGGGCTTTGCAAGTTGATTTCACACTAAATGCTTTGGTATAGGGACTTCAGGACTCCTGTGCTTCTACAAAAGTCAAATTTGGTTTTGCTGAGGTTGTCATGTGTTGACAATATTTGTAAGATATTTGGATAAATTATTTGAACAGGACATTGTATAGGATTTCTTAGCTACCTATGAAGTGCTCATGGTTCTGTCCAAATTCTTGAGCTTTAACACTTTTATTACACTATAATTTTATTACACTATAACACTTTTATTCCTCTCAAAATGCCTTGGTTTTGATTACATTACTCATGCCAGTTTACCATCACAGATCTCATTTCATAGACAACCAGTGCAACAAAGCATCTTTACTCTGGCACCACACATTCTGTAATAAGGCAGCTCTGCTGAAAATTAAACAGATAGAGTGATAGTTTGTTAACCTTAAGAAAGTGATGTCAATTCTGAGAAGACAGAATAAACTTGGCTTTTGTTAGGATTAGTAAAAATTCAATAGCAGGGCCAAATAAGGCTGCGTGATTGCAGGCTCTGCTGAGATTCAGAGAAGGATTTGCTGGGTGATTACTGCCATGAATTGCCCTTCATTCTGCTACCAGTGTAGTCTGTAATGACCTATGGATGCTCTGTCTGGATAGGTAGAACAAATTCATGTGGCATCTTGCAGTGTCTCAAAAGACAGAAACCTTCCAAGCTGCTTTGCAGAAGATGAAATCAAAAAGACAGAAATGTGGAAGGGTTTGAGCTGGTTTCTTTTCTTTGCTAACCAAAGATGACATCAGCATCAGGACTTTAAAGCAGTTTGTTTAGTTGGTACTGGTGACACTACCCTGTGCAGTACCTTAGTGGGAGCTTTTCATTTCATGCTCCTCCATACTCACAGCAGCAGAAGGAGACTATAATCTGTTAAGGCTAAACTCTTTTTTATTGCTTTCTTTTCACAATCAAATGATTTTATGTTGTAATTAAGGTCTTTTGAAAAAATCATAAACATTAGCATATTGCTAATTTAAAAAGCAGCTCCTAAATAAGCGCCTGTCATGAGGTGCACATGTTCCACTGTGCACTTTGCTTGTGTTGATACTGCTGTTCCCATTTTTATTTCAGCTGAGTGGGAGAAGTCTACCCAAAAACTCGCTTTGTAATCAGGTAGATGGGAAAGGATATTTAGGCACATAAATTGCAGAACTGATTTAGGTAGATTTGCAGCAATCCACCTTCNTGCACGTATAAAAACCTACAGAGTTAGGTAGCTATTCACAGGCAGAGAGGGCTAATTTTCATTTACCACCACTGGTACATTTCTAGGGAATGTATTGCATCTGAGGCTTTCGGAAATGTGGGTCTTTATGATTTTAGGGTTTAGGTTTTTAAAGCTAATAAGGAGATATTGATGTCAAATTCTCTTTTAAATCCATTTACTTTTTTTGAAAAAGCTCATCGTCAGCAACTATTGATTTTAATAGCTGAAATAAATAGTTAGAGCAAAACAACCACTTAAAAATATTCATGGAAGTTCTGTTTACTAACTTATCTTTTCTGTGTGAATAGGACAGTATTGCTGTGAAAAAATCTTACCTCTCAGAACCCTGCATTGTCATATTTTATTGCTTATTTCCCAGTGTATGTTATCATTTTAAGACAGACATCGCTAACATTAAAGCTAATATTATTTCAAAGATCCCTAGTAGCTTGATAACAGTCTGTGACCTTGCTGACCTCTGTAATAAATAAGGCTCCTGAGCATCTATTTTAATTTCATGCATTGAAAGGTAGAATCTCAAGTTAAATAGGACAAAATTATTAATAAATTCTTTCAGAAATGTTAAAAGTAATAGAATCAAAGTAAATTCTAGAACCGGTTGGGCTTTACTATTGAAATAAAGGTCTGAATAATAATGTTCAAGCTTAGGGCAAACCTGTGTGCATGTTCTTTGTTGGACAGACTCAGAATGGGCCTTGAATTCTCCCCTGTGATTATTTTGATTTAACAGGAAAGAATTATCCCAATTCTAAAGCAATTTCTTACATTAAATTCTTTTAATTCCTAAATAAAACAGATTGTCAGGGTTTTTTAGGGATGTTACCATTGCTAACACGGATCTCGATGCTCATTGAAGATACTTCTTTTTAGTTATTCCTTTATGTCTAAAAGCATGCAGGTTTTATTAAATGTAAAATACAGAGAAGAACACAGAATTCATATTACATAGTATGTCCTGCTGTGGCCTTGCTTTGCCAAAGAAATGTAGCAAAAATGTGCTGGTAATATCCTTTGTCTTCATTATAAGGATCCGTGTTACTACATTCTTTCTGATGTAAGGCCATTTACCTTGACTCCCAACTACATTTAATCTCATTACATTCACTGTCATTATAGCAACATCTTTATTCCACTTGAAAGACTTTAAAGCTCTGGAGGATGATATTACAGTAAGGGCAGAATATGCTTTATTGAATAGGGTCCTGTGTAAATTCCAGATATGATCACGCCATCCATTTTTATGAGCCAGCTCACATGATTCTGGGTTAATGCAGCAATTGTGATTCTTCCAGTTAAATATAGGGGTGGAAAATCAGACCATGAATAAGCATCTTAAATATTTTGATATTGAGAGGACCAAAAAAAGATGTATTAAGAGATCTTAATATAGATCTTGACTTAAAAAACAACTTCTGTACTTTTCCTGCAAAAGCTTCTACAAAATGAAAACATATATACAAATGCTAATGAAACACTAATGCTAATGTTAGAAATAAAAGTAAATAAATTCTGAGACAGCAGATGACATCACTATAACTTATCCTTAGTATAGAACTCAGTATTTCAAGGATCGTATTGGGTTTTGTAATATTTGTAACAAAATCTACAGGGCTGAGTTGAATAAGCCTTACCCACTGAAAAAAACCCATCTAATTTAGGGTTCTTGTCAGGGGATCAGCATTACAATGGAAAATTTCACTGATAAAATGCTTTAGAAAACTAAAAAAGCCAGAGAGGCAGGGTTGGGTTTTCCAAGTCGTGTACAGCTCATGAACAACCTATGGGGCTGTTAAAGGTGTCCCAGTCCCAAGCGGCAGCAGGACTCCCAGTAAGGTGGTGGAACACAACAAGCTACTGTCCCTGCTTCTCTCTGTCTAGCTCTCTTAGGCCTACAAAGATTTCTGAAAATATGTCTTTGTTCTGGATTCCCCCTTTCACCTCCTGTATTCTTGTACGTGGCTGTACAGAGTGGCAAGAACGAGATGCATGAAAGTCTTCTTTGGGATCAGGTACACTGCTTTCTTCATGACTTGTTCTCGATAGTAAAATAAATAGCTATGTGAAATTAATGGATCATAAGATCTTTGTGAAAAAACAGTCAAAATTTCTTAGCGCATTTCTGAATAAAGCATTCTTGAAGTACTCAGCCTGACCGTGCTGATAAATAGACTTACCAAATGACTGAAGGGCAAATTTTTGGTTCTTGCCTTTGGTCAGTGATAATGTTGTATGATCTTGTCATTTATTACGGTAGATTTTATTAGGTGTGTTATTATAGGCCGCCCATAAAATTTTATGTACTAGTAGAAAATAAAATTGTATTTTATCAGATTGTTTCTCTGCCTCTAACTATTCTAGATGGGTGAAAACAGAGATTTGCAAGGTGTAGAATTTCTTAATGAATACAGATGTAGAGGAGGATGATGTTAAAGATGATTCTGTCAGCTCTTTAGTCTTTGAAGCTGCAGCGCCCAGTGCTAATCCAGGGACTGCCCCAAGGGAAGGGTAACATTAAAACCTGCTAGTTTTATAGAGATAGCTTCTAAAGATTTGATTTTCCCTGGAGAGTGGCTAAATAATGTAAGTACTGGGTATGTGTGAAGACGGTATATGAAGAATATATTTTCTATTTTTTTTCAGGGGCAAGCTTTCTGCTAGATTAGTTTAAGTAAACATTCATGTTGCTAATTGGTTCAGATAATTTAGGTAAATGGTGGTTTTTGAAGATTACTTACAGTGCAAGATTAGTCATATGAATAGAAATAATTGCCTATCTAGCCATCTCAGTAACCTCTGCTATTCTCTCCTTTTTATCTCACTTTACAAAGCAACTTTATCAGGCCATAATAAGCATTACTCAAATAGAGCCTGTAAGCCTTGCTTTGAAGGGGCATATAAATGATGAAAGGGGAGAGAAGACAGGCAGGAAATAGAACTCAGTGAGGTTACAGATTCTTGCAGATTTTTCTTCCAAACTGTTATTCAGTAAAAAGGTTTCCCTTTCCCTCATGTCACAGAACCAGACTTCTGTGCTAGCTCTTCCTGGCTAATCCATGGCACAGTATCTTCATCATTTCTATTGAACTGGGGAGACATGAGATCAGGCTGACACAGGGCTTCCTCACAAAAAGATGCATTGGTTTTTCCCCTGAACAGAGTTCTCATTATGGAGGAACACAATCTAATTTCCACTTATACAATGGATGGGTCCCACAGTTCACAAAAATATATGGAGGGAAAAGGCATCTTACAAACCTACCACTTCATCTTTGGTTTCTCAGAGTTCATCCCCAAATGAGTTGAACAAAATGCCATTTGTATTTTCTTTTCATATGTACTTCCATACAGGCTTCTCTAGGAGTCACATATGTCAGGGTGCAGAGTCAAAGGTGTTTACACAGCTGAATTCTTGGTGCACTGTTGGGCCTCTCCGGGATCTTCTCAGAAAGATGACTCCCTTTTGCACCTTATTTTGATCCTCCTGAAAAATCTTTTCTGAATCCCTGTTTTGGGCACTGTTTATATGTGCTAGAATTACATTTCATATTTGCCAGTTATTTTGTTGAATAGTTTTGCTCCATAATTAAGCTAATACTTTGTTACTTTTCTCCATTCTAATCAACCAGGAAAACAATTTTTTCTTCTTGTTTTCCCACTCAGATATGTTCTGCTTTTATCTAAAAATTAAGAGATATGATCTTGTGTTTTTCTCTCCAGTATAATCAGATCTAGTTTAAAACTGAGAGGAACCAAGTGATCCCTGTTTAGAAAGTTTTGTGTTCTAGAAGTACTGCTTTCATCACCCCACTGGCTATCAAATAGTAACATGTTGGCTGCTTTTCTACTGGCTCTCCATCGTTCTGGGAACTGTTCCTGCCTCAAAAGATTTCAGTAAGGTCTTTTGGTTTTGTAGTTCTAAAACTCGTGCAGCTAAAACCAAATGGTTGATACAATTTGCCCTTTTGGGAAGAGAAAACCTAAAAATGGCAGGTGTACAGACCTATAGCAGAATTGTAGCAACAGTTAAATCTATAGAAAAAAACTTGACCTAACCTTATTTTTTTCTCAGCCTTCCTGTGAATTTAGTTATGTAAAAGCTGGAAAAAGGGAAGCATGCAAGGCATTCCCAGTAGTCATACTTTGACCTATCCTGAATGTTTTAAATTATTCCAAAATTTGTAATTCTGAAGGGGCATTTTGTTTTGAAATACCAAACAACAACAACAACAACAAACAACAACAAAAAACACCAAAACCAACCAAAAACCAAAAAAACACCAAAACAAAAAGGAGGTAGATAAAACAAGAGAATATGTTTGTAGCATTGGAATCCAAATTACTTGCTGACATAGAATTATTTTACTACTCCTCCCAACTGGATTTTAATTCAGCTATCTGAGAGATTTTACACAACTATAATTTGCTTTGATCTTGTGAATACATTCCCCTTGAATCAAGACAAAATCAATAGGAGAAAACAGTTGAAGAGAGGCTGAAAAACCATTTTGCTATGCTCTAAAAGCGTAGCTCTCCACTAACAACTGGGGACATATTCTAAAATCGGCTTATAAGATATCTCAAGGAGAAAGGTGCGGAAAAAACTTATGAGGGTCTCTTGGTGGAACATGTCCATATGTGGTGCTGGGGATGACGAAAGTTCACTTTGTCCTTCACCACCTTGTCATCAATTTTCCTAACTTGAGCTGGCTGCTGGGAACAGTTTTCTATTTGCCATTGATACATATGAGTTAATCAACACCATTAATCTGCATTCCAGATATCTGGTAAGTGCATTTCCTACTACCGGTAACATTTCTCCCTACACCTGGAAACCTATGGACTCATGCATGTGTGATCCTATCTATCATTACTGTCAGATTTCCTTGATTATAACAAAATTACTTAATCTTTATCTTGTTTAGGAAATGTTTGAGCTTTCCATGGAAAAGCGTTGTTAAACTCAGCTGACTCCCTTGGTTTTAATCTGATCCAGATGATTTCCTAGAATTTCCACAGACACATCTGGATCCTCACAGAACTGTGTTCTAAACAATTTACAAGCTTTCAGTAAAGTCCCAGCAGACATTGCAACCTTAGCAATTGTAGTGCTGCTACAAATCCTTCACTAAGCATCACAACCTCAGCAGTGAAACTTCAGGATCAAAGACCTTAATGTTTTCAGAAATGGCATTTAAGGAAAAGAATTTCCAAAACTGCAGCTAGCAGCATCTTTTGGGCACAGCTACCAGAGGAATATTTTGAAGATAAGATTTATTAAACATTAAATGGAACTAAGTCCATATAGTCCTCTGCTAATTATGCCTGGTCATCCCACTGTGCTATAGAGAATACATTTTTCTTGCTACTCTGCATATATCTCTTGGGGGAAATATGTCATTATTCTGGTTGTTAGCACTCATGCCAATAGCTGAACTCTTTTGCCTATTTTTTTGACTTCAGATATACTGAAGACTAAGCAAAGAATTCATCGGTCTTTGAAGTCCTTAAAAAATTTCCATTGGAAATCTAGTTTGTGCCCTGAAACACACTGGCAATTAAGATTATTCACTCTTTGGAAAACCATCTAATATTACTTGATACTCTACCAAATTAGATTTTCTCCAAAATCTATTTTCATCCTTTAACTCTTTACTTTGTGGGTGTTGTCCCCACGTATAGGACAGAGGAAAGGCATGGGTTTCTCGCCTAAGGGACAATGACTGTAGTACAGAAAACAGGAAAGATTGTGTTTCTTTACCCTGTTTTCTCACCTTTTCTAATTTACTAATCTCTCATAGAAGTTTAACAGAATGCAGCACTTTGTAGAGTCAGCATTAACAAGAATGTTAAATTTATCAGGAAAGACATTAGATACAGGAAATAAGGATCAAAACACAGAAGCTGTAAATCTAGCTCATGGCTGTGACTTTTCTGAGCCGAATTCCTGCCCTGTCTGCGGTGGGGCCGGAACTTCCCATTACTCCAGAAAGTTCTGTCTGCTGCCTGTGCAGTCCCAGGAGGAGCAGTCACAGCCTTGGCAGTGATGTGGGGGGCCATGGCTTGTATGTCAGGGAGCAGCAAGCATGAGCCAGGACATGACAAGGCTTTCCTGGTTTGTGCTGAATCCCAGGTTTGTTGGAGAAGTCAACAGAAGATGAAGATACACTGCACATCACTCAGGAAGAACGTAGGAGTTTTTATGGTGATACTTTCCTAATTTCTGACAGTGTGTCCTAAAGGCAAACAGGTGTGTAAAAACTTGAAACTGGATGAAAGGATGACTTTCTTGAGACTGTCTTAAATACCAGACCTTATATTCCTAATCACCTGCCAAAACTTGTGCAAAAGCATCTTCAAAGTTTTCACCAGAAATCTATACCCAAGAGAAACTGTGTGGCTAAAATTCTTAGTCCTCCAGACATATATTCTGCCTTATTTCTTCTGAAAATAGAATAAAAGGATTATACAAGGTATTTTAAGAATATTTTTTTCTTTTTTTTTTTTTTTTTTGTTCCTACCACAATCTTACTATTTGCAGAAATCTTCTTCTGCTGTTATTTCTTGTAGAGGTCATGTGCTGCTTTTAATTACGACCTTATTCCCTTCTGAGGCCTGTGCAAGTATTACCCAAAGCAACATTTTAGCCTCTACGTTTAGACTGAGACAAAAGCTAATCTTCCGTGTCAGAGTTTACTGTACTGGATTTATTAACACCTTCACAATCTTCACCAGTACTTTTGAATTCTTTGGGTCAAATTAATCCTGAGTGAGGTCAAGGAAAATGAATTCTCAACCTGCTGTCTAATTCTGCAACAGGCTACAGATTCTCTGGTATAAAATGAACTACAGAGAGATGTATCTTCATCAGAAAAAAGTAGTGGTTGTAAATACTGATGGGCACAGTAATTATCCATTAATGATGAGCAGTGAATAAATCTGGAGTAGACTCCAAAGAAAGGATCCCAAGGAGCAGAAGCTGAGTCAGGGAAAAGATTGTACTGTGTTTTCTGCAGTGAAGGATAAATCTGTGATTTTTAGTGAAAATGCTCCAAATTGTTACCTCTTTGTTTCAGAATGTGGATTGCTTTTATGTTATGTTTCATTAACTCTGTGAAATACGTGTAGAAGTGCCAAGAAATTGATTCCTTCAGCTACGTTTATGTGGTGTCATTGATCTAAGGAGCAAACACATAAAGTGCCATTGATCTAAATTGGGGTCAGGTTGAAACAGCCAAGGGAAGAGTATGGTGTTTGAGTTCTGTAGGAGCAAAATACCCACCAGATTAATTCATGCACATTCACTTTTCTAAGTGAGTCACAGACTCTTCTTGTGTATTCTGAGAATTGAGACTTGTCTATCTCAACAGCGAGGGAGCAGAGGCGTGTGAGTCTGGTATTTGTTGCTGTAGTGAGCATTAAATTAGCAAGAGCCAACATAATATTAACCTCTTTTAATTGCAGTCTCCTTGTCTGTTTGCTCTGCTGTGTATATTTAGTTGCACAGTCTCCAAGTGCTGTGGTGTTTCCAGTATGATCACAACGTAGTGACTGTGCATTTCATTTTCAGGCATCAGTGATAAATTTTCATCAGCCTTTAGTAAAGCAAAGAAGAATTGGACTGTTTCAAAGCATTGAAAAAAATACTTAAACCAGTTCTGTTGTCTCTATATAGACTCTTTCAGGCATGATAAGGGGTTAGATTCAGACTCCAGATAACTTATAAAATAGCATATCATTTATGCTTATTACCAAATCCAGGACTGATCAGAGAAGACAATTGAGAGGGCACAGATGAAAATGCAAATGGAAATTCAGGAGTCTGATGAATGGGAAAGTGAGTGACTCAGCAAGTAGCACACTACCAATACCCAGATGAAATCAGTACTTCATAGATGAAAGTGGTTAAAATTAGATAAAATGCAAATTTAAGGTGCTTAAAACTACAGGTAGGGAATTCCCTGGTTTTTAACATATTTCAAACTAGGTACTATGTGTAGACAATGCATGGCAATACATCAGCTCTTAAACCCTGATCAGATGGCTGTGTAATGCAGTTCTGTCTGAACCAATTCATCCTGTGGACTTATTTATTTCCACTTTCTATTGTATAGTACTGCTGTTCAAAATTAAATCACTGCTGTATTGTGTCTAGAAGAGGGGATAATTTACTTGTGACTGAAAGAATATGGTTCCATCATAGCTCATTTTTTTGTGGGAGTTTCATGAAGTAAAAGCTATATCAGAATCAGGTTTGGCAGAGCCTTGCCTTTCTGAAAACACATTTTGCAAATGTAAGGAGTAGGGTTACTGTGGGAAGTGATACGCACCTAAAATTAATTGCTGTGTAGCAAAGCATTTTATGCTACTTGGCTGATCTTTAAACAAAAGTTATCATTTCAAAAACATTTGCTGAAACCATTAGCTTTCTTGCAGTGCATTCCAGTTCAATAACTTTAATGAAGAGAAGTGATACCTTCACATTAAAATTCTAGCAAGGAAAATATTTACTAGTCATCTCTGACTCCAGAAGTTTGGTTTTCTTCACTGAGTTGGGTTAATTTAGGGGAATAAGTGTCCATTATTCATATACAATATCCTAACCTAAAAAAGGCCTGATTTATATCTTTCCATAGGTCTCTGAGCCAGGGGATATTAGCAGGAGATGACTGGGAATCAGCTTCTGTTGTATTATACATCATGTTTTTGAAAGTCACACACCAGCACAAGGTTTGGTTCTGCATATGCATTAGTGATTGTTATTGTCTCAGTGGGTAATTATTCTGGCAGTGTTCATTTAACTGCTTAATACTTGGAGCTACACAGCCTGGTGCATGATGCACAGTTGGCAGAGGGGCTGCAGCAGCAAGCAGGGGTTAATTGACTTTTATTGAAGCAGTTTATAGCTTGCTCTTGTCTTCATCCTTAAGCACTACTGATCCACTGTAAACTAAGATCTACTGGGACAGTATTTTTAAAGATGTTTAGTTTTCCACTAAACTTCATTTTATTTGTGTTGTTTTATTTTCTTCCCCCAAGATATCTAATGATAAAAAGGATAAGGTCATTGTTACTGAGTCTCTTTTTCTTAAGGTGAAACTATTAAATTCTCCTGCACATTAAAGGGCAGATGTTGTGCTTTTTTTTTTTCAGAGAAATTTACATACACTTTAGTTTGTGGAACAGAAATTGCAGTAATTCAGTAGGTAGCTCCATTTGTTTATCTTACATAAAGGGTTGGAAAGAGATCTGTGGGGAGAACTATTATCCTTTTAAATGATTTTTAAAATATCAAATTTTATTTCAGTTAATTCTAATGGTTTGCTAGTGGTGTTTTACTACTATCGCTGTTCAGTGTGTTTGAGCACTATGAAAGATTTAAATGAAAGTTTTATGTAACACACTTTTTTAGAATTCAGAGGATATTATGGATTATTATTCATAACATCTGCCACTTACGAAAAAAAGTCTTAAAATGCTCCTTTAATATACATTTAATGCATGTGCTGCAATTTTATATTAAATAAGAGCTGTTTTATTTTAGCAGTTGTGTTTGTGGGAAAGATCTGTTTGCTCTATAACCCCTTAGGTCTGAGGCCTACAGTAGGGCTATTAAAATTTTCATTATAAGGAAACTTGCTATTTCTCAGCATATAATATATATGTCCTCTGCAGAAGATGTAAGACTGGAAAAAGGATGCCAAATAGTCATTTTAATATTAATGAATGCTTACTGGTAACTAAAATGGATTATGTAGATGTAGATCCTTTCCATTTTCCTGCTGTATAAAAATGATTTTATAAAATCATTTTCTTAAGAAACAAACCATTTGCTAGAATTTGAGATAGCCTCAAGAGAGCTCTTGGAAGGTATTCTAAAGCCAGATATTTCAAGCTTAAGTCCTCTTTTATTTTTGACTACAGGAAACCCCCATTGTTCTGTTTTGTGCTTGACATTGAACTGGGCAGGTGTGTCCACATAAGGTGCAACAGGGAGGATTTGCATGCTGGCTTGCTGAAGTGACAGAATTGTGCAAAATAACTGCAGTGGTCTGGCAAGCTTCAGCAAGCAGGTGGATCTGAGGTACCTGTCTCCAAAATTACAATGCTGAATATGCCTCCTTGCCTTCTGCCTAACCTGGGAAGAAAATACAGATTTTTTTCCCCTACAGTATTATTCACCAGGCTCCTCTTATGTACATCATGACATGCCTAGAATGAATCTGAGATTATAGCCAATAAAAGGGCAAAATTGTGTTTCAGTTTTATTTGTGAATGTGTGACTATGGTGTGAGTAGGAATATTTGTATATGTGTACTGGGTGGTGTAAATTTACATACAAAAGAAGATGGTGATTCTGATTTTTACTGAATACAGACAACAAATGAACAATAGTTCAGTTCATTTTAGGATGTTTAGAAAGTCCTATTTATGTCAAATGTCTTTGTCAGTGATCTGGATGATGCAGGTACGTACTTGGCTGAATTGCAGATGATGCTTAATTGGGGTAGGACATAACAAAAGGCTTCTGCATCAGTGGAGAAGCACCTGGAAAACTTCAGAATCTGGCTGAGATAAACCTAATAAATATGAAGACAGTGAAGCACAAAGTTTTGTACAGGTATAGATCAGGAACCTGCTGGCCAAGAGGCAGCCAACCCTGCATGGGAAGGATTTGGAGTTACAGGGGATACAAGACTGACATGAGCTGCCAGTGCCCCTTAGCACGAATAAAACAAATCCCAAATTGGGCTACATTATGTATGTATGCTCCCTTCTGCTGAAGCTGCTCCTCAAACACTGCACCCAGTTCAGGCCCTCCAGACTGAGAGGGAGGTTGACAAACTGCAGTGGATCCATTGCAGGGCGGCCGAACCATGGGGGACTCAGAGCAGCAGCCCTTAGGTTGAGGGAGATGCACTTGTTTAATCTGGCAAAGATTCTAATAACTGCCTACAGCCACTGGAAGAGCAACGGCAAAGATGATGGAGTCAATCTCTTCTCAAGAGATTTCATAAAAAGGGACAGTTCCCAGGAACTGTGGCTTGAGACGTTGGAATCACACATGTAAGTGATGGGAGTGTGCTTTCTATAGTCCCACATCCCACAATCATTTCTTTTAATACCTTCAACACCTCAACCAGTTTCAGCTGTCTTTAGCACAGAATGAGTTTATACCAGGTGAAATTTCCAGAGTAAGTTACTGAATTCCTCAGCTATCTCCTGTCGTATCACTCTATTTAAGTCTCTTATGGGAGTATTCAGATTTTCTTTTTTTGCATAGTAGAATGAATTAAACATAAAATATCAGCTTGGAATTCCCCAGGAAAGGAATTTCAGTCAGCTCTCCTAACAGGTTTTAAGCAGATTCAAAGTGAGGTTTAGTTTATGAATTAACAGCACATGCAGAGCATCTGCACTGACCTAGCAGACATAAACAGCTCTGTCTGAAGCATTTAAGTCAGTTGGGTTAAGGATTACCTGATTAAAAATTCTCAGTAGCTTTTTGCATAATAGACTATCATATTCAATCAAGTGAACAATACAAGAGTGTTTGGATTTGTAATTCAGAATGAGAAGGACTATTTTTCCTAGAATATAGTAGAATTATGTGGGAAATAAAGCACTAATAGAATTGCCAGAATAATTTACCATTGCATGACATAAAAGTGGCTTAAATCTCTGCTGGCAGATGAGCACACAGAGTAATGGTTCAAAGTGATCATTACTACTTAATCATGACACGTTCTGCTGGAAGAGCTAGTTATAATTCTTCAAAATGAGACATTTATATTTCCTCAACTCTTTCTCTTCTTCCTCTTTATGGCATATATCAAATGACAAGGTTCATATTGAAATGAAATTTGTTCAAATCAGTAAGTGAATTAGTAGAAGAATGACCATAAAGTAGTTATTTAAACATTGTTCAAATAATGAAAAGCATTTCAAACCATAGTTATCACAGTTATCATCACTGACTTGAAAATCATTAGTAAATAATATACTTCTTGTTTTTACTCCAGTCATTTATATTTTATTTATATGTTTACAGATGCAGTCAGGTAGCAGTCTCCAACACAGTTCCATATCTTAATTCTCGTGTTCAGGTTTGTTACTTTACATTTGTATTGTTTTCTTTTTGTCCATAAGTTGTGGAACACAACTTAATTGTTGCTATTTTTAGTTTACCAAATTAACCTTCTTCAGCAAGAACACCTGCAGAAGGAGTCCCTGGAAAGTATATGCAACATTTTTGAAAACATTTTTAAACATTTGTGCTTAATATATGAGAGGTAGTTTGAAAGACTCCATAATAATCCATAAATTATTAAAAACTATGAAAACAATTTTTAAAATTACCACTATTTTGGCTGCCAGTTGATTCATGCCCAAGGGGCAGTAGAAAAACAACATTTTCCAGGTGTTCTGAGTATATGCCTACTGTATTATGCCTAATATATCTTCCTGGAATTATTTTGAATAGTGTGATCAAATTGTATTTGTTTTAAATGTAGAAGTCATTATTTGGCCAAGCCTGTTGCCTGGATTACTCAGTAGTAGCCCATTAATGAAACCCAAGGTTTGATGAAGATGTTTAAGATAATTACACACCATTAGACACCTCAGTGTTGTAGCTCTTGTTATGTGTTCCTAAAGAGCCAGCACTGTCTTCCAAAGCCCTAAAATTATTACTGGACTTTTCTAGGTAATGAAAGTTATTGAGCCATTTTCACTTAATGAAAAGCACTGAATGATGAATCAGTAGGATATTTAAATGTAATCATATGTGAAACTCCAGAGCTACTCAATGTTTTAAATTTAATTAATTTGGTTCTTGGTATTGATTAATAAAGGTGATTTGCATCATTGAATGGATGGATGACTCGATATTTTGGTTATAATGGACATTGTCTTGTATTAAAAGGAGAGGGATGGCACTTAGTGACAACTTCCAGAATAACTTTTGCCATGGAATTCTGTGGCAGTGTGTTGATCATTTTGTGACAGGGACTGTGTGAAATTCTGTGCCACGCAAAAGGTCTTCCTCATTGCAACGGGTCTGAACCACATCATTTGAGAGGACGCAAGTTGGTATTTCAAAGTCTATATGAAAATGGAAACAATGAAGGTAGGCTTTCTAATTCATACAGATGCTTTTATGGCTTGTCCTATAGTAAAATTAAGTTAGAATTAATTTAACCAATCCAAGGATTTAGATCTAGGAAAAAAGATTATTTTGTGCTTTTATAAAAAATACAGAGAAAAAGATTTAGAATTGTAGAACAAAGACAATTACTCTGGCAAAATCAGTCTGTGATGAGACTATGCACAAGGGAGAGAGGTATACTCAGCATGAGTTAAGGGTTAGAAATAAGCCTTTAGTGTGAAATTCAGTCCTGCACTAAGTACCAACACAGACACATCACACAAACCAATTAAGGACCATTTAAGGTTGTTTCATTAAGTGTCTCTTAAATGTAAAACTTGACTAGGTCCCGTCAGTCAAATATTCACTTAAAGGTGACCAATAAAGATAGTAGAAAAGGTTTTCTTTTAAATTAACTTCTGACCAGGAAAAATCTTGCTGAGAGGCTTAAAGCCAGTCTATAGTACCAGGAGGTTAAGAGGTAGTCTGTGCTTTCACAAGTCCCCAGCTTATTGGTAATTAGGAGATGCACTGAATTTTGCTCTACAAGGCTGCAGTTCCTCATAGAACAGCTTGTGAATTAGTAAGAAAGAGTACTAATTGTTTGTGTGATCATTAATTAGCCATCCTGCCTTTCCATATCATCATTTAACTCCATTAAGCTTAATGTTTATACATATACTGTATTAATGATCTTGCATACAGCTAGCAGTGGAATACATAGTGATTAGTGAAGCAATAATCACATACAACATTATAAATTTCATCAGCAGTAATGCTAATTTCATGAATTTGCAGCATTATAATAGAAACTGGATCACAACTGGAGATGTATTTTTAGAGATTATAAATTATTACTAGACAAAATTATTTCCAGAGGAACAAAATCCCAGGAAAATAGCACTGTGTCTTTGTGGGGTATTCTTTAACTAACAAAGAAACAACCCCCATAAATAAACCCAGCAAAAACCCTAGCAAAAAAGGCTGAGTTTCTAGTGAGAACAGTATCTAGAAGTCTGAAAGTTCGCATTTATTTTAGTTCTCCTTTCATGACATCGTGATGATATGACAGCGATCATTTTCAAGAGCTGTGTTTCTATTTTTTATAAGAGTTATTTCAAATTTTGGTCAAGAAAACTGATGTATAGACTGACTGTGAGTGCTCGTATAAGGGTGACAGATCTAGTGAGATGAACAGTAAGATTTACATACAGACCATCTCAAAGACTATAAAGATTCAGGAGTTATAAAGTGATAGTCCTCTGGATCATTTACCACTTCATACCATGGATATTCTCATCCTAAAGTGGTTTTTGGGGGGAAGAATAGGAAGTAGTGGGAAAAGAACACAGTAATGGGGTATTTTCTGCTTTTCCCAGCTCAGTGTGATAAATTTATCATGATATTGAGGACCAATGAGTTTAGAACAAATGAAAGAATTTTTTTTTGCAGAAAATAATTAGCCCGTGGAATTTTCCATGGCAGATAACCTGCCTGTATGCAATGGGGCTGGGTAGTGTGTTTGCTAATGCTGGTTGTTGCTGCAGTAATACAGATTATCAAATCTCATGTGTCAGAGAAATATGATGGAAAGGGAACACTCCTTTCCTTTACTTACTGTCATTTCATAGTCA
>WEIT01003892.1:80430-113336 GCA_013389985.1 Dryoscopus gambensis
TTACTGTCATTTCATAGTCAGATATTTTATGGGTATATAAAATAGACACATAAAGTATGAGAGGAGCTGTAGAACAGAAGGTGGACCCATTATGACAAATTCTCTATTACTTGCTCTGTGAATACCCAGTCCAGAATACCCATTGTTGCCAAACTGCTGAAAATATTTCGATTGTAAGAGTTAGTATGAACAAGCAAAGCTGATAAATGTTAGAGCTAAAATAAAACTATGGAGCAGAACTAAGTGACCCAATAACAATATCTTACAACTTTGTTATTCATGACACATGATTTATACTGTTGTAGTTCTCACTGATTTCAATGGTTCTTTGTGATTTACATTACTAAAAATGACAGTGAGATCAATTCTTACACAAAAAGGCATTTTCAGCAGGGATTTTTCTGTCTCAATGCTACGTTGTGCAGGTTTAAGCACTATTTTCTCTTTTGTCACTTTTTGGTCAAGACATATTCTCTGTAAAAGGTTCGGGAAGAGTTCTGTCACATTAATACTTTCTAACTGAAGGCATCATTTGCCAGAGCCTATATTCAGTGTCACACTCTTTAAAAGAATTGCTCTTGGCAACACAGCCTAATGGTATTACAAATCCTGTCACAATATCAGTAGTGAAGTGGGAAGAGAGATAGAAATATTGTGATAGTGCTCCATAGTCGTACAGCTTGGCAAAGAATAATCTGACTCTTCTCCTCCTCATACCAATGAAATGTTGTCAATCTCAACTATCCTGATTTTTAGTCTGTTTGGGAGACAAGGGGAATCAATCTTCACCTCTCCAAGGGGAACAAAGGCTTCCAATTTAAGTGCTCCACAGTGTTCTAAATAAGGAGCTTGACCATAGTGTGTGAATAGATCAGTAGCATCATTGTTGTTTCCAGTTTAACAAGGAATTAAATCACCGTAGCAAAATACTCTTTTAGATAAATTGTAAAGCAAGATCATATAATCCAGCAGACTCCACATGGAATTTTGTACATCTAGTACAATTTGTCAAAAAGCCACTTAAGAAAACTTCAAAAGAGTGTGAAATTTGACCATTTCAGACTACTGATTGTAGCCTGTCAGTCACAATGCCCCACCAGATAACTGGATAAGTCATCAAAGAATAAAGTATTTTTTTGGTTCGTTCTGCACATTTCTGAACACTAACTAAGAGAATTTCCAAGACAACAATAATCTAGAAAGTTTACAGAATTTCCTATTGTTAAATGCATGTATTCAGTGTGTATACCATTACAGATGAAAACCTCATGGTCTTAGTAAAACCAAATGTATTTAGTATAACAAACTTGGTTATGTTTGTCAGAAGAATTTTTAGTGATTTCAATATATAATTAGTTTGATTTTAATTTTAAGTCTTAGAAAAAGGTGGAAAGTCTTCGTTGGAATAATTGTCTGTTATTATGCACTCTGACACCACCTTGATAGGTCAAGAATTTCTATGCATTGCTGATAGTGCAAAAAGTCAGTAGGAACAAGTAAGAATATCTAAGATGGAAGAAACCTTAAAAAACCATTCGAACCATTCAGTTGTTTCTTGTTTTTTTAATCAATTTAAGTAGACACTTTTAAATGTTTACAAAGAAAAAAGTAAAAGCATTGATGAGCTCAAGCCTTATAAAACTGTTGTATTGTGCAGATGCAATTAGTTTTCCTTCTGTAAAACCATCAGAAAAGTTAGTGGCTCCCTAAGGTATATTTAAATATTCTTTGATGAATTTTCTTGTGGCAGGCTTGATTGTGCATGTGTCACACAACTCCAAAGAATGCGTACAGTGGGAGCAATCGCTTCTCCTGTGTAACTGTAATATGGTTTCATATATAACATGAATAATTTACATACATTGGAGCTGTGCAGGAACAACCATATTTAATGCCATCCTTCGGTGAAAAGATTCTTGTCAGTCATCTACTCCTGGGGCAGATTGTTATCTGCAAAGCAAGAATCCAGTCTGAAAGTAAGGCAAAGACTGAGTCCTTCGTTAGTGTCATGTGCTCAAGTGAATTAGGAAGATTCAAACAATTCAAGTATTTTTGTATTTTTATACACCCTAATTTTTGTGTGTCCATATATCAACCAGTCACTAAGTCAGGAAGCAAATAGAGTCTTGTACTGGATGAAGAGAATGTTCCTGCCAAGGCTGGACAGCAACCCTGGAAGTGGGAGTTACTCATTACGGTTCACTTGGTATCACTGCTACTGCCTTAAAAACATCCCTTCTCCTTAGAGCCTTCACACGATTTTCACTGTTCTTTCTTCTTTTTCCCCACCGTGTGTTACATCAGCATTGCAAGCCTGGTTAGGAGCGCACAGAACTGGCATTTCTGCATCCTCTTGATTTTAGGCATCTGGAAAAGAAAGGAATTTTAACTGTTCATTAAAGGGTATACAAAGGAAAATCAATGATCTTCACCAGTTCCTATTTTATGTTTGATCTGTGACCTGTATGTATGGAAAAGATAATTGCTGCTTGCTTTTACATGAGGACTGGGATTCTGGCATCCTTGGGATTTGTTCTCCAGACGAGTGGGCACGGGCCATTTCCCCCGGCTGCATCCTCTGCTCTTCTCTGTGGTGTTTTTCTGTGTCACTTCCATCCCGCCATTATTTCCCCTGCTCTTTTCTGCCCTCAGCCCAGTCTCATTCCTTTCAGTTGTCTGGGACCCACAGGCTTTTCTTGCAGCATCTCACTGACCACTCTGCCTCTCTCTCCTGCACTCTACTGCCCATTTCCCGTTCCTCTCTATTCTGTCTTCAGTGTCTTTGCAACAACTTCTCTCAGTATCTCTCTGGAATCAAATGGGATAGCTTTTATTCTGTTCCTGGAAACTGCTGAACTTTCGGAAATTTTTCCACATTTTTTTCATGATGTGTTTTAAAATCAGCTTGAGAATCTTGGAAATTTCCTAGAGTAGATGCTTTATTTCCTGTTTTGTAAAGCCATGAGCAATTGAGAATATGACTTTGTAACTGTAATACTCACAGACCTTCACAGGAGACAACCTTTTAGCCTTGCCTTTTCAGCTGTGCCAAACAACATTTTTGACTCATTATTATGTCGTTAATTTCCAATATGTGATTTCACTGAAATAGCCTGTTCTTCCTATCATGAAAATTAGGGACAACATCACTGCTAGCTATTTTTTGCTGTGTTTTAAAAATATTCAAATAGATCATTGATATCAACATGTAGGTGTTGTACCTCTAAGTTTAAACAAATTCTTGTAGACAAAGAGAATGTGCGACTGGAGGACTGAGCAGAAATAGCACTTTTCATTACTACAAATACATCTTTTTTTCTTTAAAAACAGGAGGGGCGAATTAAGTTCTTTGATGCTAATTCTATTTTTCATTCATTTTTAGGGTCATGAATTTACATAACTGGAAAGTTTGAAGATTGAAGTTTCATGTTGACACTGTACATTACATTTTAATGACCTAGACTTATTTACACATAAATGAGTTTTTTAATGGTCTAATTAACAAAATGCATCAGTTTGCCTCTTTAAATTAAGCCACTCTAAGGTAGTATCTTTTACTAATTTCAAATGTTGAATAAAAGATGAAAGCCTTCCGTTATCTTAAGTGAGTACTTTCCTAACAAACTGTTTCATTGTAGCATGCTACTGCTTCAAAATATTGGACTTTACATTCAGACTAAATTTTAAAATAGGATCAATTAATTTTAATTTAAAATTGAGAGGAATTTAATATTTTCGGTAGGAAAAATAAAACTAAAGGTTTATGGGATAAGCTCCCGTATGAGTTTAATCCTGCTTCCCAGGAACTGCTCTTTTTAGAGAGGTTCTATTTCTCTTGTTGAAGTGCAAAACATCCAGTGAGTGAAATGAGAAGTGTGTCTTCTCAGCACTCATAATGTCCTCTGCTTCTCTCAGCTTCTCAGTCAGGCTTGATCCATGGTGGATTAAGTCCAGTTCTAGGAATTTGGTTTTCTTGGGAGATTTAATTATGAAATACTTTTGATTTTTAAGCATTCTTTCCAGCTGTGTTAGCTAGAAATCAATTTACATCAGAAAGAGACAATGAATTAATTTTCTGCATTTTATTATCTCTTGTCTGGAGGCTTCCAAGTACCTTGTAGAGATAAATTCTACCTCCTTTTAAAGAGCAGGAAGCTGTGATATAGACTGGATCAAGAGCTGCCCAAGACCACAGAGAAAACTGAGCAACAGATCTCTTCATTCTTAGCTAATTCTTAACATTGTGACGCAGGCCAACATTTCAGATGTGCAATAGTAACTTAAATAAGGGCCAAACTTCAGTTACAAGAGGACCCCCACTGGCTTCCATGGGGCTGCTGGTATGAATGAAGTTGAGCATTCAGGGAAGGTATTTGCAGGATTAAGGCTCTACGTATGGTGGAGAATTGAGCTTTATATATACTTTAAATAGATTCCCAATCCTTTGTGCTTCCCATTGTCCTGTGTTGTCTCTCATTCTGAAATAGGGCATATCAGACAGCCAGGAGAACTGAGCAGACAATTGGAAGGGAGAAGGCTGTCTCCTATGAATTAAAAAATCTAAAGGCTGACCCCCCAAATCATACGCTTCAGTTTCAATAACTTCCATGGCTTTGATATCAATGCTGTGATTCTATTTTGGTTTGTCTTCTGATTTTTGAACTCCTGGGGCTGGCTACACTGACATCATCTCTAAATTTGGTGGGGAGAGAAAAAGGCAAGCATTGTTAGGGTGAAGGAGCCTGCACAGCAGCAGCTGCTGATTTGCTCAGTCAACACAGTCTGTTTTATCACACGGCTTGATATCGAAGGTTTCTCAACTATATTTTTAGCACATTAAGTAAAAGCTTGTTTGTTTTTTGACTGAGGTGATTATACCCTTGATGAGGCGCTACTGCTTGTTCTGCAAAATAATAAAGACTGTTAATCTTACGATAAACTCAGGGGTGCAAAACAAGCATCACTCAACCCTCTATTATATTACATTCATAGTCAGAATGTCCAGAAAAGAGACCTGCATCTCTTAAATCATTATTATCTCTGCATTAATGTGCATTGCATTGCTTCCAAAAGACAAGAAATAAGTTGCCAGAGTCTCTTGTTAGGGCTGGGGAGCTATGTAATTTAAGTAAATAATAACATAGAACATCAGCAAGATCAGAACAGGGGATATGTCTGTTTGTGAGCTGTACCTCAGGAATATTTTTAGTCTGTATCCCTTAGAGAAAGGATTTGCAGCAAGAAACACAGTATGTTCCGGGAGTTCACTATCGTCTGAACAGCTCTGCGCTGGAGACCATGGAGTAGTGTAGACCATAATTAATCATTCAGCTCACTATCAGTGGTAGGTGAGTGATTTGCTGCCAGACCAGTGAATGTGGGCAGCTTGTGAGCCCACTCCCAGTAACCTGTTCCAGGGCAGCTCTGCAGGAAGCCCCAGTGCAGGAGGGCTGTGGCTGTGCTCACACGGCACCGCGGTGTCACCGGCACAGTCACAGCGCGGCGCTCTGCCCGGGCTCATCCCCCTGATGGGAGCCGTGTGGCCGTGCTGCAGTTCTGCTGTAGTACCGGGGAATTTGGAAACATCGCTGTACAACTCTGCATTGTGTTATGCACACAGGCACCTGGTGAAATGGGAACAGAGAGGGGAAATGCTGGCTCCCAGGAGAGTCAGTAGGAGTTCTCACATTACTTCAGTTGGTTCAGGATTACACCCCTCGATGCTTTTACTGGCTTGGGGTTTCCCACCTCCATATGGACTCATCCCACAGCTGGGATTATCACAGCCGATTCACTGCAATTTTTATTCTTCATCCAGGTTGTTTTGCAACTGTTATAAACTGAAGAACAAAAGATAAATCTCTGGCAATGTCTTGTCTGTTTAGATAGAAAGGTCTTTAGGAACAAGGACTGCCTTTTACAGTCTGTTGCCATAGTGCCTAGCACAATAGGGGCCTGGGTCTTCGTTGGAGTCAATGCAGGATCCTCTTTGCAGGAATAGATGTTCCTGAGGAGATAGAAAAATACAAGAGCTACTCTGTAATGCAGTCATGTGCCACAATGGTATAAAACAATTTGACATCAGACTAGTCCCATTCTGTGCAGGACTGCACCTTACTTTACAAAAACTTCTCCTGTACTAAAAATAATCCTTCATGTGGCACTGATGTTCTTCCAGTCACAGAGGTGATTTTAGAGACCCCCAGAGCTCCTATTCCCATATACAGATCCCTACTCTAACCTAGCACTGAATTCAGTGAAAAGCAGCTATACAGGAGATGAAATGCAGATAATATTTAACAGTACAAGAGCTGCAAGACAGAATGTGAGCTAAAAAAAAATGTGCTCTGTTAATATGAGGTGAATTTAAATAGGTAAGAAATTATCTACCAGGATGGAATTTGGCAAGAAGACCAAACTAAATTCTCTCATGTCATCCAAAATGTGTCATGTCCATCTCTGTAATGTCCTCTAAAATGGAAATAGGCAGAAACTTTCCAGTAAGCATTACTTCATTAGAAAACGCTGAGTTATTGAGATCAAAACTGTTTCACAGGAAATTCTGTGGATCTCTGGGTTTTTCTATTGGGGTTTTGTGTGGCCTTCCTCCAATTCCAGGGCACTGAGCAGGCTTCCTGAAGCTCAAATAGGCGCTGAACCCAGAGCTCACATATCTTCCAGGTAACTTTGGTAGAGCTGGAAACCCTGAATTTCTGAGATCTCTGATCCAGGTTGGGGCTTCTGCAGTTTTGACTCCTTTCTTCAAAAATTTGGATACCTTAATTCCTGCCCCAACCCCCAGCCAGTGGAGGTGGAAACCTGGAAGACCTAGGAAAGCTTCCCCAGTAGAGATTCATTTTTTTGCTCCTCCAGCAGTGGCCACTGTAAATTCCAAGATTGCTGGTTAAAGTGAATGTCCATATTTCTGAGGTTCCTGCTCCGTTGGTAGGTGAGAAACAAGCGACCCCAGGAACCGTGAGGCTTTCAGTTCTGCTGCTTTCATAAGGGTTCCTGTTTCCCAGGTTCATTCAAGATTTTTACAGTTGGTTCCATTTGTTTCAGACAAAATAATCAGCAATTAAACTAATTTTTCCAATGTAAAATTTTCACAATTTTAATTCCATTGGAAAATTTGAGAAAATTTTTATTCTCATTCAAAACAGAAATGTGGAGCAGAGATCTTGAATTTGGGTGAAAGCATCTGCAAGCACTCTGTGGGGAATTACTCAGTGCCTGCTCCTTGGACCAAATGCTCCACACTGAGCTGGCAGCATGACTCCAAACCTGTGTGCTTGGGGGTTTGCCATCTGAGGTTGTTTGAGTAAGTCATTCTCAGCCTGTGAGATGTGGCGTATCCAGACTGGGAGGTTGATAATGTTTGGCACTTAATTCTTGGTGCTGTATTGTTTACACTGGAGCCATTAAATGTTCTGCAACCTTCAGATACCCTGTTTTTCAACCAGGGCTTTTGCAGTGTCAGGCTGTGTTGAAGTACATGAACAGTATGTTCAGTCATGGTGTGTGCAGAGTTCAAAGCTTTGTGATGGTTACACAAAATCTCCCTGTGCTTTCAGAGCTATAATCCTTCCTCTTGACAGAATCATTAAAAATAGCTGTGGATGTTAAACATGCTCCCTGCAACCCATAACAACAACACTTCATTGCATCAGAGTTAATAGCTGTGCAAGGACTGAGCACTACTGACTGGTGCTGTGTGGCAAAGCGCTTGCAGGATCAGCATTGGAGAGAGCCATGGCTAGGATTGGATAGGAAGGATTGGTAGCTGGCTGTTCTCAGAATCAGAAAATTCAGAAAAGGATAGTGAAGACCTTATTCAAGGCAGTGTACTGGAATTTCCTCACCCACTGTTTTGCCAAAATTGTATTAATAAACAGTTAATCTGGGAATTATTCCAGCAGAACATGCACAGAGACATCAAAAAAGAAATGGTGCTGGCATCATTTTATGTATAATGAGTGAGATGTCAGCACTATGCAGTGATTTCAGGACACTGGTGCCTAACAAGAGAGGAAAGGTGTATGCTGGGGGAAAGAGAGAGAAAAAAGAAAAGTTTCAGACAGTGTTTGTTTTAAAAAAGAAATCCATCACATGGCTTTTTTAAATGAGGATAAAACTACTCTCTCCAGCTGCATACAAATGGGAGAGCAGCTCACATATTAAAATGGATCTGGGACTTTCAAGTACTTCACTCAATATGCAGAAAATTATACTGGATGTTGACAGCTTTTCTCCACAGAGAAGACAGCTGTGGGGGTCCTTTTATTAGACAGCATAAAAAAAATCCTAAAGTGAAGTTTTGCCGAGTAAATAGGCAACTATTCAATAAAACAATCTAGTGCTGTTTTTATTTTGCTGTTCAGTGTGGAGTTTGTTACATTTCCTGCAAATAATACACAAAACAAATCCCTTTTTAGGACCGTGGGAAGTACTCACATATGACAAATGGTGATTGGTACACCAATGTGCTGAGCTGGTAATGTCTGTGTTCTCCAGAGCCTATGAATCATCTGACAGTGCCAGTGTGATGTTAAAGTAGATAAAAATATTTTCCTTTTCCATTCTGGAACAGAACCAGGGATAATTGGAGATGACGCCCTGTGAAACCACAAACCCTGTCCATTGTCAAAATCTCTGTCCAGTTCCATGTGTGAACTTTACCTGTTACCCTTATTGTCATACAGGTACCCCTGGAGAGAGCCAAGTCCTGGATCCAGGCACTCAGAATGACGTGCTGGCTTCCAGCTCCTCTGAAACTGCATCACCCTCCAACTCTCCATGGCTGGGATCAGTTTAGCCCTAAAGGTAAACTCACTGGGTTTAGATGCACAGTGATTGTTGTGGAAGTCCTTTTGCTCAGGAACTGCTTCCTGCATGTTCCTGTCAGCTGAGGGTGAAAAAGCCCATCCTAAAGTAGTTCTTCGGGGATTCTTTGAGTTTTCTCCAAGAACAGAGGGAAAGCTGATTATAAAAAAATAGTTTATACTGTTGAAAGTGATGGTTATGTCTTTCACAAAATATTTATGATCCTTATATGTGCAACTGGGACACAAAACAGTTAATATGCAAACAGCAGAGCTAACTGGGATATTACAGAACATCAGCAAACATATACAATATAAATTTGACAAGAGAGATAAAAATCAGCCTGGCAGCTCTTAATTTCCATTTCCACTCAAAAGGCAACTTCCCAGAAACAGCTGCACTATTCCCATGCTTTACTTCTCTCAGATTCAAGAAGAGCCTTTGCATTTCAGGGAATGAATGCCTCCTCCCTGAAACTTCATATATTAGCTCTCTTGGGTTTTTCTCTCTTAATTGGTTTCAATCAGACCAGAGGTTTCTTTGTTGTTTGTCTTTCTGTGTTTGCTTGCAGAGCTACAGTTAAACACCAATTACAACTTGGATAGGTGACAATGTAATGCCATTCCTGTTTAACTGTCTTTTTCAAGTCTTGATAGCGTGTGTTTTAATTATAGTGACTGTTATCACAAAGAAAGCCAAATGCATCAATTATAGATGCTGTTATTCAGCTTAAAATGATTGCCTTTTAAGAAAAGTAAAAGGAGTGATGAAATTGATATACTGGGAGAGTTTTGTAAATCTCTGCAAAAGCACAGGAATATTTTGCGTAGTGCATTGTCAGATACGTCTGCAGCTAGTTCTTATTTAAAAATCCTTACCTAGGTTCAAAAATTCATCCCATTTTATGTCTTTAGAATGTGTACTTTGTTCTTCACTTTCTGTAGTGGTAGAAATGAAAGGCTAACATCATCTCCGTGGCTTGTCGTTTGACAGGTTATTGCACTGGCTCATCCTTTAGCTTTTTGCCACAAAGACACTTTGAAGCTTGCCCAGTTCTCTCTAACTGACTTTTGTATCTGACCTCCACCAGCCCTTAATTGAGGGATATTTGCTCACTTAAGTAGTCAGTACTGCATTTTCTGTCGAATTTCTCCAGACCTTTTCCTACATCTACACAAGCCCCAGATCCTCACCCATACCACAGCAAGGTGCAAAATACAATTTCTCTTCCCTGACTCACCTTCCTCTATTCCTCTCCTGTATCCACAGAGCTGATCAAGGTGAGACAATTTATTACCACTTCATTGACTTATGCTACGTTCCCTTTGGGATTTCAGTGCCACCTGCGGTTTCTCAGTGCTAGAATGACATAAATGTTTCATAAAGTAAATTTAGAGAAGGAAGGGAGGCAGGTAGGAGTCAGGCTGCTCACAAATGTTGAATAAAGGGACCGAAAGGAATGCTGCAGGTCCCTGTAAGCCGAAATTCCACATTGATGTCTCTATTCTGTCATTACACAAGGCACTCCACGGTTGTTAGTTCTGGCGGGCATTGCACAGTAAAGATGCATTAGAGTAATTATATGGTAATGACAGAAGATCATGAGTTAAAGATGCTGTGAATTCTGTTAGTATACACATCTGAAATTGTTTGGAGCTGATGTGGGAGGTGTATCCACATGGAATTTGATAGCTCTGATATTGTAATTAAAGCTGAGGAGAGAGATGAGGTTTGTACTTATTTCTTACTGCTACCTGTGAATATTAATTAGCTCATGAAGCCACCTGACCTTAGCAATAATCAGCTCTGTTACATAGAGCAGAAGTGAAAATGTGAACTGCCCTCTAAATATTTATTAAGAAAGCTGAGATGAAAAGAGCCTGGTTGTGATAGAGAATAAAGGTTCCTGGAAGCCAAATTGCTTCCTCCCTGGTGGAAGGAAGATCAGAATCTTTCCTGTTTCCTCTGCCTTGAGGAGGACAAGGCACCACATAGGTGACAGAAACATGCCTGGTTTGGCACACAAATGAATAAGAGAATGTCAGGTCTCCAGAGATTTCTCTGAGACTTTCTTTATTCCTGCTTGCCTTCCTACCTGCACGGGCTATAAGGACAAAGGGCTCCAGAAGGCCAAAAATGTAAGCCTGAGCTCAAGAGTGGTCCCCATGTTGGGACACCACATATGTTGGTCTTTCTGAGGGCCTCAGCGTCACCCTCAGAGAGAAGGGAAATGATTATTTCATCACTTGTGAGATGAGATGAACATTTTTTGTGTTGGGGAAAACGTTTGTGTTAGGGAAAGGCCTGAGAATTAAACTAAATAAAATTCTAGTCCCACGCCCTAGGCTGCCTGGCAAAGTAATCCTTTTCACCTTTCCCACTAATAGTGTAGTGTGGGCTTTGGGGATACCCAGAAAATTGGGATCAGGGAGAAATTTGAATGTCTGGTTTTTACAGATGGCAAGTAAAAGCCATGGAGAAAAGGAAGATTAGTCTGTATCTGCAGCATAATTAGGTAGCTCTATTTCTTTCCCTGTTAGGACCTGGTCTTGTTTGCTGCAGCAGGAGCCTTCCTAATGGTTTCCTGGTAAGGCTCATTACTGAGTTTGTATTTTTGTCCTTCTCACATTTCCCTCATCTCCTATCACAGTCCCCTCCCCAGTCATGAGGATTCACTCCCCTATGATACACAGACTTTGGAGTCAGCCTGGAGGCACAGGCTGTGTTAAAAACGAGGTGTGTTCTTAATCTGCTCAGGTTGACTGGAAAGTAATTCTCTGAAGAGGTGGAAGAGCACGATGCTGCTGTGCACTGGTGTCTGGCTGCTGCCCTGCTGGAGATCCATGAGCAACAACAGCACGGCAAGTCCTCTTTCTTCTTTCCTGACAGCACCACAGTACCTGTATCTTAATCAGTCAGTGTCAGACAGTGTCACAGGCTCTGAGTGCTGCTCAAAGCAAAGCACAGCACAAACGCCTCCCTGCTGCTGGTAGCTTAGGTTACCATTACCAGGCTGAGCTGCCTGATGTAACACTCCTGTGCTCCAGACAGGCTGAAACCCTCACAAGTGATGGCACCAATACATGTTCAGACCAAGACACCTCTAGCCCTGGGCGTGGTGGTTTCTGTGCTCCCATGACTCTGTCGGAGGCACTGTGGCTACACTGCTGGTGACAGCACAGATGGGAAGCAGAGCTGCTGGGAGAGGGACGATGAAAGGAAAAATGGTTGCTGGGGTCACCGGTATAATTTTGGTCATACATGTTACAGGGAAGGATGAATTTATGCATATTTTATATGAAAACATTACATGCCTCTTGGGCTATCTGATTTATAACTTTTGACTGGTATGATTTAAATCAGAAAGGATGACAAGGGCAGCCTACCCAAAACGAAACGGTGACATAGGATTTTTAGCAGAAACAATCAAATAGCTGACTAGAGGGAATAGATGTACCTCCATCAAAGTTAGAGTGGTTTACTGTTTCCTGCAGTGAGTCTGGCATCAAAGGGAATCCTAAACCTGAAATCCTTGGAAAGAAGTGGGTTATCAGCAGATACAAATTGATTCATGTGGAGAACAAAGACAACATTTTGTGAGTGGGACAGCCTGGCTTTTCCCAACTCGGTGACAGCATTCTCTTCCTGGAGCATGGAGTGGTTAAGCTTGGCTTTTCACCATGTTAAACATTTTCCTCAAGGCTCTGTACCTTCAAGGTAGGAATAAATAAAGCTTTAATTTTTTTCAAGCATTATATAAATTACATCTGTTCAGAGGGTCCTGCTGGGAAGGTTTTCAAGTTCCATAAGCAAGTTAAAGCTGTGGTGTTAACACAGGGGTCTGGTGAACTGTGTTCACCTGTGGGCACTGAATGAATATTCACAGCAGCTTTAGTAAAAGTGTGGTGTTTAACTGCTTTGCAGAATAAGAGATACCAATGATAAACCTCAGCAACAGGACTTTCTGTTTGTTAGTTCCCATTTCACAGGCCCTCCTGATGCTGTATAGGCCTTTGTTGCATGTGGAAAAGAAACAATTATTTGGAGCTACCCCACTAGTAACAGCACAGAAGGGAGGCAGACCTGCTGCCACAGAGCTGATGAAAGGAAAAGATCATTGTAGTGGCTGATATAATTCTAGTTGCACATGTTATAGAGAATGAAGAAAGTAAGTTTAATAAGTGTGGAAATGTAGAGTGATGACAGCTTTACTCTGGGTGTTCCAGCTTGGCTGGGTCAGTCTTCCTCCAAACAGAGGATCTTATGTGCAGAGCAGGGTATTTGGGGTCTCAGACTTATTGTTGAGGGTATTCCTTCTGTCCCCCTTTTGAAAAAAAAGCATTTCGCCCCCTCAGGTTAGAATGTGCCTTAGTGTAGAGACGTGTCCTCCACAGCACAGTCCAGCACTCAGGTGGATGTACCTGTGCCTTCCTGCTGGATGACACAATAGCAATTCCAGGATGTCTCCTGCAAAACACTAACACAAATGGATGCAGAAATCAGTGGCACATTTTTTTACAAGAACAAGGTCATTCACCCATTTGAGCTCTTGCAGGATCAAGACCTTGTTTGGAAAGAAGATATGCAGTAAAAACAGTATGTCCAATTTTCAGTTTTTAAGTCCTATAGAGACTGTAAATATTTTGGAAGTTAGAAAGAATACAACAATGCTTAAGTACTGCATATTCAGAGGCCTTAGATTTAGTACAATGTTTTATGAGGCTACCTCATAATTCATTTCAGCTGCCCCAGTAGTAAGCAGACAGTGGTGTTTCAGGGGCTGATTGCAGAGGTCACAACCTTGTGCACACAATATATTGAACAATTCCATCATTCCTGCCTTCAAAGTGAATTTAGACTGACATAGCAGAATAGAAAAAGATGCTTAATAAACTAAGGGTTTTATTGCACAAACACAGTCTCATAGGTATGCATTCAGCAAAGAGTGGGCACAACTTTATAATAGGTGCACTTAAAAAAGCCATCTATTTGTCTATTTATCCCCTTTCACCACACTGAGTAAAAAACTTTTTCAGTTATTTCACTCTCTATCCTCTTCAGCTTTACATTTGTTTGACTATAGTATTACCTTAGGAGAGAAACCTTGTTATGGAAATGATAAATATGAAATTTAAAAGAATGAATCTTTTATGGGCAGGAGCAGAGGCAGTGCACTGAGCCAAGCAAGGGAGTCAGGAGACTGTGCCCTGGCAAGAGTGGCCTGTGCATGTCCTCTGGTGAGGAGAGGAACTTTCCACTGTGCTGCCCCTCCAGCCTCCTCCAGAGCAACCAAGGCAAGAGTTTCCAGGGGCCAACTCATCAGCCCAGATGCTGAATCAGCCCAAGAATATTAAACTACAGCACAAAAATGGATCACACCAGAGTATTTTCTCCTTGAAGAGAACTTCACCCTGTTCTGATTAGAGATGGAAATTTCTGAGGTATTCTGGACTTCTTTAAGAGGTCTCAGCAGTTTAGTGGAATCAAAAATGGAAGTCATGGTCACCTTAGGCATAAACATCAGTTAACCCTTTGATGTGATAAGATTTGTAAGGAAAATCTATCAGACCTTCATCCCTTTGAAAAGATCCATAGCAAAACTATTCAATAAAACATTCCCAGTCTTTAGCACCCTCCCATTCACAATACCTGCCATAAGAAGCTTTAGCATCCCTAATTTTGAGATGAGCAGCTGAACTCCAGGAGGCTTCGACCAGTTCCTCCAGGATATCTGAATGCTGCCAAACATTTGAGAGCCTAGGCCCGACTGACCCTCTAGAGGCCAGAATGAAGGATGGAAAGCAAAGCCGTAAATCCAAGGCCTTCATGCCTTAACTGTTAATTGTAAACACAGCACCATCCTTGTCCTATAGAGAAGTTCCTCACCGTAAATAATTCCACATTAGCAACACTTATGGCTAATTGCTTTTGCTTTACAGTCTCGCTGTTTCGTTATTATGTTGTACAGCCACTGCCACCCTACTTTTCAGCCATATGTTTCAGTCATATTTTTGCCTCTTGTTGCATTGCTGTCAGACTCTAAGCTGTTCATGAGTCCCTGAAATGTGAAATTTTGGTCTTATTTAGTTTTCAGCTAACCCTGCTGCTTAGATGCAAGAATATCACATTTACTATACAGAGAGATTTATTTAAAACCCAATTGTGAGTTACACTGAGGAATCTTCAGCAAACCATGGCAATAAATAATGAGAGGATGTTTGCCTGGAGGACTTCCCTAATGAGGTTTGGTCTTAGGCAGGCATTCTGTTTAGAAGTCAAATACTTTGTTCCTTGAGATTTTCATGTTTCTCCCTATCTAGCAGGGCTTTCTGTGAGGTTTCGGTAACAACTGACCTTGGGGTCGCTCATGATTACACATAATGCAAAAAGACACCAGGAACAGATCTAGGGGAAAAATAATTTTATGTACAATTCTGATGTCTAATATTTATTTATTTTTAACAAAAAAATCTTATCAAGATAGCAGTTTTTTGGAATTTGGCATAGACAAATGTGCTTAAAAAGAGATTATAGATAGATGTGAATTAGAAAATATTATTGTTGCCCACATTTGTTCAGAGGAGGGTTTCTGCTCTGAGGTGCACCTCGTTATATTGTTAGTCTTCTATAGGTTCTCTTCTCAAATGGGTTTTCCTGGATGAGCTCTCTCACTTTTGTAGCTGTGGCATTTGCATTAGATCACCCTCCAAAAGCCACCTTGCTCTGCCAGTGCCAGCCTCACTGTCAGCTCCTTCAGTGACACAGAGCATCTGTGGTGACACTGGATTTTGGCAGCCACATGGGGGAATACTCCACCAGTTCAAACCTTCATCTCTATGTAAGGTACACAGATACACAGTTTTCCAGCATGGTGTTTTGGACACTCTGTCCTAAGGAGTGATAGGCAATAGTAGTGGAGGTATTTTTAAATATACTGGTGATGTGTATATCATGCATGTGAAGGAAGAAAATCTGTAGGGAATGTTGTAACAGATTTTTATGTTTGAGGGAGCTGGGTGCATTTCTGCTGATGGTCAGTGAAACCTGTGATAGTCTCCATCACAAGCCTGTAGATGAATTTCACATCTGTTAAATGTGGTATAATATTTCCTTGTAGGTTTACTTAATGATGGTCACAAAGAGAGGGAAGCGCTTTATTACTTGAACACAGAGACACAACTGTACTTACCAGAAACCCAGGGTCCTGAGTCAGTTCACTGGGCATGGAGATTTATTTACTGGATGTTTCTTGGATCCTTCAGAGTAGATGGGCATCCAGGTAGTGGGAAAGGTAAGTCAAGAGACTTAAGGATTCTCCTATGGACAAACCCCCACCAATCTTTAAATGTCAGTCAGACAGTATGTGTGGCAGACCACAATTACCAGGAAGTAAAATATATGCCAAATAGTTCTGGTTGGATCTTTCAAGCTGAAATTCTGAATAAATATCCAGGATGAAGTCTTCTTCCCTAGATATATTATCTCTGCTCATTATTAGTTCATTCTCATACTGGGAAGAACTCTCCTCAAAGTAGAGCAAAAGGGAAAAATATTATTGTCAGATTCCTAAATTAATAAAGCAGCCCAGCCATTTTCTTAGAGCAATAAGCAGCACATCCTCAGGTTGCAGAGATGCACAATGGGAAAATCTATCCATTTGCCTCAGCTGCACATCTGGTAGCCCTTAGGCAGAAGACGGGTTTGAAAGGCATCTAACCAGGAGCTGCACACAGGGCCTGGTTCTTCAGGTAGTGCAAAGTTCAGCAGCCAACTTAAAAAAAATGCAGGGCTCCTTTCCTCCTTGCCTCCGGCAGCATCTGCTTGTGTGACAAAGCGAAAGCTCAGTAGTTCTGCACTTCAAATACCAGTTTGATGTCTGACTTATAATCAAAGTGCTCAGTAACTCCGTGCTTTGCACTTACCCAACTGTTTTAATCTTTCACAGTGCAAGCAACTTGATAATGTAATAAGCAAAAGATTGACAGAGGATGTAGCAAGTGTAACATAGCCCTCCAATTGCTCTACTGAGGAGTGATGGATACTTCAAGTGAGGAATTCCCCTGGTGGCTTCGTTGTTTTCCAGGCATCTTTCTAGATGAACTTTTCCAATGGTAAAATCATTGCAAAGTAGAAATGCAATCTCTCCAAGGGCTAACTTGGAAGCCCAGTCTGATATACAGTGCCGTAATGCAGTAATGAATCCTATAGGCAAACCTAGAGGACTTTTGTGAATGGTTTTGAGAGGTGAATAAATGGGAGAAAATGTTGGATTAAGAGAGTTAGGTCAGAGTGTTATGTTTGATCACCTTATACTTTGGGATGTTACAAACCAAGGTCTCCAACAGCTAGAGCCTAAACTCTGAAATGAGAAATGCTTAAAGTCTCAAAATGTGAGCTCCCATCAATGTTGCATTTCTCAAAACAAAAAGGCAGTCCTGAGAACACTGGTGTTCAGGTATCTCTGATATTCAAATCTTGAATTGGATTCAAATTTTACCTCTCAGTGGCAGCTGCAATATCTTCTGTTTCCATTCCTTCCGAGACTGTTGCCGGGTGCATAATTCCCCAGTTACGTGGTGAAGGAGGCTGTGAAGAAAGGCTCTTCCCCATCGCACTGCAGCTACATCAGACCCTCTGATGAGCAACAAAATAGTGATTTAACACACCTTGGCCAGAGGAAAGCAGTGGGAATTCAGGCTCATATCATCCCCTCTGAGATGGCTTATTGGGAATTTTTATATGCAAAACTAGAAAAATATCTGGCCCATCAGAAAATAAAACTCAGTGCTTTCTACCAGATCAGGAAATAGTGAGAAAATACATCATAGTCAAAAGGTATATTTCATTTCCAGCATGACAGAGAGGAAATAGTTATCTAAGTTACAGATTCAGAGTGAGAGTTCAGCCAACAGTATTCTATATAAAGTTTTGAAAATTAGAGACACTTGGGAGAAATATTATTTGCTTTCATCTTAGGAAAACAAGCAGTTGCAATCAATTGTGTGGTAATTATCATATTGGCTTCAAACTATTTGGAAGATTACTTCGTGTTTAATAACGCAGCTTATGCTAACAAGATAAAAGCTCGTTTTGCCTAGTTTAGAAAATAAAACTTAAGAAGTGTCTTGTTTAGGTTGGAGTGAACCCATTAGTCACATGTGTAACTAACCATAGTGACAGGACAATGAAATTATCATATAGTGGTTTTTGTCTTTGTGCTAAATTAATATGGAAAAAAATCAGTTTTCAATTTAGTATTAGTTGACTCCTTGCAAGTACTAAAAGTTTTATCTGCCTGAAATCAGAACATTTCTACTGTCCTTAAATGGAGATTATAACAGGATTCAGTCTCCTGCAACAAACCCTAAAGCAAACCCACCACAATTGTACTTGGCAACTGTATTAAACTACTTCCCAGCAAAGCTGCAGGCTGAGAAAAGCCCACTATTTACTAAAATTATACTAAAAGAACATCAGGCCTGAAGTCCTTGACTGAAACATGTATAGTGCAAAAGTGATTTTCTTTTCAGAAGATATGATAAAATTGATGTGTTTTACTTAAAAAAAATTAAATCTGGGCTCATGGAAAGAAAAAAATTTCTCTGAATACCTGATAGAAGTGGAGAAGGTACAAAGCAGAAATTACTGTAACTTTGGAACTACATCGTAACCACTCCCAAAAAGCCTTTTGGGTGAGTGTCTGGGATGCTTGAACAACAAAGTGGGCAGTGAGACATGGAAGAATTAAAGGTGTTTGTTAGTGAACCATGGTGTTACCTGCAGGGACACGAGAGTCTGCCCACCCTCCCTCAGCACCCTTTGATGCAGTAAGGAAGGGCTCTCCCCCTGGGGTACCCACTGGCCACCAGCAGACTGAAAGGGCCTCAGAGCTGTTTTTAATCTTGTTCAAGTGGTAATATTTCCTTCCTTTTTATGCAATAAATGTTACATTGCTAGGAACAGTATGCGTCCCCCTCTGGTATAGCAGCAGTCTTTATTAGGAAACAGCACATTTTTTATCTATATATACACACAATTTATAGAAAATTATATATTATTACTTATAAATTTATTACAATTCTATTATTTGGATTTATATTATTTTTTCTTCTATGTGCTATATATTTACATGCACATTTTATATATTTGCCTTATATAGGTAGTCTTACATTACTTACAAGAATATCTACTGGCTGTGTTCTATGTTTATAGTATATAAATTGCTTTATAGAGTAGGTAAATATTATGTGTGTATGAAGTTATATTATGCATTTTCTCATTTTATATGGTTAGTATATGTATAAAATGATAATATGAAGGCTTATAGGCCCTTTCCACCTATTTGTGTGGATGGGGAGAGTAAGAGAGGTGTTAGGAACACTTTTTAAAATGTTTCTTTATTGAGTTAATAATAGCAGCTGCTGCTGTGTCCCAGGCTCGGGCTGGTGCCAGGAACGAGTGTTGGGGATCTGGAGGGAAGGGTTTGAGGCTGCAAGTGATGCAGCAGCAGCAGCCACCTCCGAGCATCAAACTGGTGCTGCTCACAGGGTCCCTGGTGGGTGGGTGATGGGGCTGGCCAGTGGCTTTCAGCACAACTCAGCCTTGCCCCGGGAGCTGCAGGTACCCACACAGAGCCCCAGGTGGGTGTCCCGTGGGAGCAGCCCCTGCCCGGGGTGCCAGCTCTGTCCCAGGAGATGGCTGTGCAGGGCAAACCACGGCCTGATGTTCCACTTGCCCAGCACAGGGCACTGCTAATAAGGAGCAGGCTTTTGATGTTGCAAAATTCTCCATCTGTTCCCAGTATTTCTAATTACGTGCATTAATCTGTGCCCCTCCAATGAGCCATAATTGGTAGGCGTTTGCCTCATTAATCATTCAGGTGCTGAGCCTCTCCATGCACAGCCGCGGCAGCCATGGCCAAGCACACGTAGCCGCACGGGCTTTGTATGTGGTACCACTGCAATTTTTGGAATTGTGGTGGATTCCAAGGGCATTTGCAGTTACTGTAGCTCCGGGGCGTTTTAATATCCTGAAATGCCACAAGATGGCACTGACTGATTCCGAGGCCCCTGGTCCCGGCCGGCCCCGCTGCCCGGGCAGTGGCTCTGCCGTGGCCGCAGGTGCGCTTTGGGCTACTCGGGGCATTTTTTATGAGCTAGCTGGTGGCCAACTGCACTCAGCTGTCCGTGGTTTGTTTTGATGTGGTTTGCTTTAAGCTGTGGCTGTGAAATGCTATGACTCTGTGACAGTGACATGAAGCTTTTGGATTTAGATAGATTTGATTTTCCTATGTTATATTCAGTGGCTGTTTGTCTGTTAAAGGCCTAAGCCAAACCATATAAACAGAATATAAAGCCCAGGCTGCCTAAGTCCACCAAGAGCTGACATTTGTTATTTGTTGCTGAATTGGGTAAGTTCTTACCGAAAGGCAGAACTCCGTAGTTGTGGGACACTCAAGAGCTCGGCAGGAGGGTTCACTGAGTGGGTACTGGTAGCTCCTCAGATTCATGATGTGCCACCACGGCTGCTGCTTTACGGGCCTCTTCCTGCTGCCACGCTGGTGAGGCCAACACAGCTGCTCACTTCACAGTGTTTCCTAAGTCCCTCCTGTACTTGAACATTGGACATTCATGTCTGGCCTCTCCAGGTATCCCCAGCTGGTTCATAAACTCTCTTCTTCTTTTGCTATAATAGTAAAGTATCATTCCCTGCTTTTGCCCAGACCATGCCTTTGAGGCTGGCTGTAGCATTCTGAAGGGTGCTGCAGTGGCTCTGTTGATTGATGAGTTGCAATAACTGCTTTTCAGTCCCTTTGCTGTGACACTGGTTTTGAGTTTCACCCATGTATAATGAATAGCCTAACAAACATTGTGTATTATTTCATTCCTTTATTAAGTCATTTATTACACTGCAAGTTCTTTAACTGAATCAGAAAAGTTTCTGGATAGAACCAATTTACTGTCATCATGGTGTAACATATGGCTCTTACAAGGACTTCTTCTTTTCAGCAAATCCATACATTGCAGAACCTGCCCAAAACTAAAACAATTTTTTTTTCATTTAACAAACTTGTAGTCAAGTCCAATTTTTATTTTGCCCAGGAACTGAATTTTTTGGTTACTGGAAGGGAAAAAATTCTCTTTTAAATAACCTTCTCATCTGTGAGAAGATACACATTGGCCACATGTTAAAATACTACAAAAACTGTTCTTGTTTAAAAATAGGATGAATGCCACACTTTTTCTAGTAAAGAACATTAGTTTTTCTAATCAAACTTTTAGTCAAAAGAAAATACAGAAATAAAGAATAAATAATACAGACAGTACAGACGCAGAACAGATGTTTGCATTTAAACATATGCCATTCAGCAGTTAAAAAAATGATTCAGACACCAACATATCAAAGGCATATTAGTGACATATGGTGTCTCACATGCTTCTGCAAATGAATACATACACTGGCTTTGATGACAACCATGCAAATTGTATCTTTCCACATGAGCAGTTTATCAGGAACAGTCAGATTTGTGCCTGCACAGCAACATGTAGTTTGGATTTCTTGTGGAGGACACACCATGTTGTAACCATGCAGTATGTCAAATCAGGGGAATGTGTGTCAAATCATTCTCCCCTTGTTTCCACTGAGACTCAGGGTAAGACTTTAAAGCATGTGAGCCCCAGCAAGGAGCTCTGCTTGGCAATAGGGGCCAGCTGGCAGCTGTGCTGCTGCATGGGACTGCATTACAGCTCCAGGAAGAATGCCTTCTGGGACAGCAACTCTGTCCCCAAAAGGGTCAGAGCAGGGTACCCTCTAAAACAGCCACATAGCACAGTGGCAAATTTCAGCCAGCCACATCAGGTTGGTTATCTGCCCTCTGCGACGCAGATTTGCCCTGCTTCCTCCAGTCCCTCAGCATCTCTGATAGTACAAAACCCAATCACTCTCTCTTGGCAGTCGCCATTTGGTGCATTTGCTAAAACCATTCCACACCACATTACTTATGACAAAACAGGACCCTGGGAACAGCAGAGCCCAAGCACTGCTGCTGCTGCTGAGCTGCTTTCCCAGAGACCAGCTAGCAGAGTGAATTGGACACAGTGCACTTTCTCACTGAGGGCTCATCTCCTTGGCATATGGTTGGCAGTTCCAGCACATGGGAGGTTATTATTTCATCATAGGAGAAATAAATGTTAAAGCTTATTAATATTATGGGAAACAGTGAGGCTCACATGGGGTTTCATGTCAAAGTACTTGAGTCCTTTCTATACTTCAGCCTGTTTCAGTGGAAAAAGCATCATTTCAGGTGCTGGTAGAGTTATGCTGGCCAACATTTGAGGTACCAACTCAGAAACTCTCAAAGGCACCTGGGGTCAGATATAGGGTTAAGGGAACTTTTAAGATTTTAGTTTTAGAACTCCATGGCTCAGTTTTGCCTGTGTCCCTTTCTAGAGAGCCGTCAGGGGGTAGTTGTTCAGCTCGGAGCCTGTAAAAGCAAGAACAGAATAAGGAAAGGTCATACTGAAGTTTACACAAATAGAAGCTGAGGAAGGTCAGGCTGTTGAGAGAGACTTTACTGTGCCCACTTATCTAAATAAACAAGGACAAAGAAAACCAACAAAAACCTCCCACTTACTTTAAAAAGCTAAATTAGCTCTATAGTTCTCTTCCCCCAAAACAGCTCCAGTTCAAACACTGATTTCAGTGGCCAGTACCCTAAATAAATATTTTTCTCCATTAAACAGCTAATGTATTTTTTCATCAGAATATCCTTGGGTCTATCAGTTAATTCCATACAACCATGGAGTGTTTCCTAAGAAAGCACTAAATAAGGAGAAACGCCAAAGTGTTATTGCTTCCCTGGCTACGTTTAGAGCCCAACAGGGTGCGTGTGCTGGTCCCACTGATGCCTGTGCAAGGCTTTCAGCTCATGGCTGGCTCACATCCTGTCACTTTAGAGCACAGAGAGCAAGCTGTCTGCCCTCCCTGGGGACAAGAGTACATCTGTTCCTCAGGCCAAGGTGCTGAAGATAGGCAGCAGCTCACCAGTGTTCAGCATAAAAATGCCAAGCAACTTGGGCTAGCCTTAAGTTACAGGCTTGATTGCAAGAGCTCTGCCTTGACGTTTTCTGTACTTCTGCTCCCAAGCTTACTGCCCTTAAATAAAAATACTGTTAGTGTTTATAGAATTTCCAGTTTATTTTATCAGCCTCTCCTGTGTGTTCTCTCTGGTATAGAAAAGGGGAAAAAATGCAATATATTGTCTTCTAGTCACCAGTCGGTCCTCCTTTAAGGACCTTGTAAGACATTTTTTGTGTATTGTTTCCCTGCATATGTGAGCAGCTTTACTACTTCATCCCCCTTAGGACCACTTAACAACATCAGCAAAGCAATTAAGTGTAGTTTTCAGGAAAATGCCAGAGGCATTACACTGTCTGGATGGGAGTCTCAACCCAATTATTTTCAGCTAGTTGTGAACTGTGGAAAGTGGACTTTACTTCATTATAACTTCAGTTCCCACTGATTAAAAGTCTAGTGTGTTACAGCCGGTAAGGAAAAATGAAACAATTAAACTTTCCATCAATAAAATTGCTGCATATTCTTCAACATAGGGGTTTACTTCTCTCCAGAGAAGTGATTAAAATGAACTGATTGAACTATAATTTGATTGACTGAAGAGCTGCAATCCATTGCACTAAAGCTTAAATTCCATCTTATTGCTCTATTTAACTCTGAATATAAAAAATTACTGGCGGTCTTGCAAAGCCCTTATGCAGTCCTCCAGCTGAAATTTCTTGTTGCTCACAGGCTGTGGCAGGTTCTGTTCTTTCACTGCTGTGTCTGCATGATTCATAATGGATTGATGTCAAGAAAGACATGATGACACCTAAGAAATTAGATTAATACAGCTTTAGACAAAATAGAAAGGGCCTGTTATATTATCAGGTATCTTCTACCTATTACATAATCATTTGGGGATTCTAAACACAACCACAGATAAAGTGAACCCAAGAGACTGGAGAAAATAATTGTCAGGTTATATACAGCTGTTGCAGCAAAAATTAGCATATTCTCCTGATGAAAAATGCAGCTGTGATGCTCCTTCTTGCTGCAGAGCTGTCTTCAGGAAGGTGTGAGGCTGCCAGGTGCAGAGGTTTGTAGGTGCACGCATATGGGTGACTCCTTCCTCCCAGGGGATCCCACAGCAGCACCCTGGGTCTGGTCTCAAGGGTAAGCTGTGCTGGCTGTGAATTAAGATGCCTGAGTTCCAGTGCAAACACTGTTTCTTGGGACTCAGGACAAGTTTTTATGGTTTGCTTAGACTGCAAGGGCTTTGTGTCCACAGATGCAGAATTCTGCTGCCAGAGCCAGGAGCTCCTATTGCTCTGTGAGGGCTAATGAACACCAGCTAAGGAATGATGATGCTAGCCTCTGTCAGCAGGCTACTGGGATGTTCTGGCCCAGGAAATACCCAGAATATCATTCCCCCTCAGAAACTTTAGCTGAAATGCCATTTCCTGTTATGAGGTTGCCCCTCTGTTGTATGACACCTGCTTGCTTTATTCCCACTATGTATTTTGAAATAAAACACAGTATTTGACTCACAGTAACACTGAGTAAGAATATAATATCATATTAAGTCACAGCAAGAACACCTTATATTGGTAATTAAATGTATCAGGCTAGGTAAGATGCGTGGATAAAGACAGGCAACAGCTGGGTTAAATACTTAATGCACTTCCTCTGACAGGCAGCTCAGACTCCAAATGAATTCAATATGTGTTTTCCCACTAAGATCACCAAGAACCAGGTTATGTACTCCTTGATAATATTTACTACTGAGCTCAGTTTGCTGTGGAGCTTTGAACTTCTGGCTGTGCTGATCTATGAGGCTGGCTCATAGCTAATCAGGCCATGTGTGTGATTTGTGCCAGCTTCAACCCTTGCATATTGCCGGTCCCAGTTTTATAGCAATAGCTGACCACAGTCAAGGTCTATTAATCCACTAAGTTCTTCGGTCTTAATGTTTACACATAGGACATACCACAATTCTTCCTATTTGTCAGCCAAAAGCTACCAGAACTGTACTGGAGTCACTGAGGCAGTATTGATCTGAAAAAATGCTGCCTCCATCCAATTTAGAAGGAACACCTTTGACAAATTATGTTTGGCATTTAATGATTGTCTTGCATTATTGGCCTTTTCCTTTGTTTCCTCTTTCCTTTTGATTACCAATTACTATAAACATTATCCTCTACTCTGCCTCACCAGAGGTAACTTTGAATAAAGCTGTGCAGCAACAGGAGCCTTTTAAAGGGAGACAAGGGCAAATACAGAACCACAGATTTGTAGGTATCTCTGGAGGCTGCAGAATGTTTGCTACATTCCCTGAGCTGAGCTTTATGTACACACAGCAGAGGCACGTAGGGCTCCAAACAGCTTAAATGCCTGCTTAATGCCTATTTAATCTTTCAGTTCTTACACAGACAGATAAATTCTCACAATTATAAGATCTTTGTGTCAAAGTTGAAGCAGAAGGTGCTGTGTTTGAAGTAATTTGTATCTTATTTTCTTGCAGGACAAGAAAATGGCAAAAAGAGGAGCCCCAAGTGTGAAACTAGCCTTGAGACTTCTCTAATTCCTGCATGAGAAAGTGGCAGTGATCTTGCAAAGCATTTATTCATCTCTAACAGCACTCCTACATCCAAGGCAGCAAGCAGAGGCTGGGAAGGGCTTTTTGTCACACTGATATGAATCACAAGAAATCTGGGCAGTGTGCAAACAACATCAAGAGCAGGGCAGGACCTTCTCCAAGCCCAGCCTGCGCTGGCACGAGAAGGAGGAGGCACAGACGTCTGGTGACCCAAGCAATTGCTTCATGTGGTTCCCCAGAGAAGTGTCAGCAAGGGTATGGGCAGGAACTGGCAAACACTTCCACCAGACCCTTCATGGAAAAAGTGAAGAATGATTCAAGCTGGATCTGTTTTCTGTACCCATAGGTCTCCTGGCAGGTGCACAGGAATAACCATAACTACCAAAAAGAACATCACTTTGCTATGATTCCTGCAAATCACACATGTGACTCCTCTCTCCTTACCCTGTTATGGAGAGGCAACAATTTTCAGTGTTTCAATAACAAGCTGATTTCAAAATCTCCAATTACACAAATATACAAAAATGTATTTGCCAGCAGATTTGTGTTTGAAAAAATACAGCACTTTAATTACATAGATACCATAACTCCCTATTTTAAAGGAAATGTGATTATTGCAATTTCTTCATTAGGGAATAGTTTCACTATTTAAGAAAATGTTCTTTAAGAGGCGTGGTGTTACCTGTTTATTCCACACTCCTAACACCCCAGCAAAACATAAGCAAACACTTGAATTCTTTCCTCCTAGCAACCAAGGTCTCTCACGTCAGAAAAGCAGCATACTTGTCTTTTTCTGTATCTTGTATTGAGCCAAATTTCTAGTTTACAACCTTTGGCCACTCAATATCCATCAAATTCCTGGAATACAATTTTAGGTGAAAGTCTAAACCAGTGACTATGGTCACAGGGCCAGATTTTCAGACTTTTGTGTATCCCTTACTTCCGCTGATGGAAATATTGCAAAATTAATTTTAGGAACTAAGCTTCTTTACATTTACTAACCTGCAGCATGACTTAACTCTTCAAATTATCAGCAGCTTTTGCAAAATGCTGAGCTTCTGCAATTCCCACTACGGTGAGTATAAAACACGGATACTGAATATTGCCTTGGGATCTTGCTCTGTCTTTCAAGGCTGGATAACGGTGCTATTTTTACTGGAGATATGGGGGTTTTCAGATCTCTTAAAATCTTTGCAGGATATTAGGGACCTAAAAACCCCAAACAAATCAGCAAATACATTATCAGAATCGTCTCCTTGTCTACATCCTTCTTTCCTTACGTAAGGGTAAGTTCTCCTTTTTTTTCTTTCCTTATCTAAGGGAGACTTATGGTCTCCTTGCTAACTCTTCAAGAAAAACAGAGGAGCACCTGGGAAATCTGTCTTCCAAGGAAAAGATGAAAGATATAGCTAAGTGAGGGGATGTGTCCTTCTCAACACTGACAGTGTGGTCAAAGAGACAGCTCCCCCTGACTTTTCCCTGAAGAGTTCACAGACAACTGTCCAGAAGAGCGCCCGGTCTCCCCGGCAGTTCTGCTAACAGCAGGAATCACTGCAGCACTCTGGGCTGCTGCTGCCGTGTCATTCCAGTGCCTCTGGGGTCACCTGAGTGCATTAAATTAACACTGTTCCCAGGCAAAGCAAAATGTCTGGGAACAGGATGGTGCAGCATAATAATGGGATAGGAGGGGCAGATGCACACCTAAATCTGAAATGACTGGAAGGAGTGGGGAGCGATGATGTGGTTCTGACCGACGTGACTTAGTGCCAAATGTGCATTATCTCACAGATCTCCCAGCAGATTGTGTGTCTCTTCACCACCACTTAATATTTTTATAGCTTATTTCAGTATTTTTGCATTTGTTCCACCCATAATAATTTATTTATGAGTTTAAGATTATCAAAAATTTGAAGCTTCATTACAAACTATCCTGGGGGAATATCACCTGCCTCAATCCTATTACATTATTATTACCAAGTGTCTAATTTATATTTAATCAGACATCAATTGAACATCAATAAAATAATAATGAATTAATAAGCTATAGCTTCCTAGAAATACGAGTAGCTTAAGTATGTAAGCAAAGCCAGTGCACTGTCTGTGGGTCAGCTTTCAAATCTCTCTGAGACTGTTTGACAGAAACATTTAGTATTTAGAATATGATAATAAGCCATAAAAATAGTTAATTGCTATGGTCTTCAGCTAATTCTTGTGATAATTATGACCCATACCAACCCGTGAACCTGAGCTGAGAAGCAAGGCAGAGTTCCATGTAAGACAGTCATTTCCAAATACTGCAAATGCCTAGGGGACTCCATGTTTCCACAAAATGAAATGACAAAAGAATTTCAGCTTTGGTAAATACATAATTTTTCACTTGAACATGACCTCTTAAACTGAAATTTTTTATTTTTCTGCACAGAAAAATCAAAATAAATCTTTTTTTAAAATCAACTTCCACATCTGCATATGAACATTAAAATGGCATAGCTCAACATTGCTGGTCAGGTGTTCTGTTTTAACAAAGTATCAACCTAAGAAACAAGCTTTGGCAAAAACTTCTCTGCAGACAGAAGTGGCATTATTTCAGCCTGGGGAATTTCAGTAAAGACCCTACTCCTATTCCACCCTATGGCTCCACAGTGATTGTCATCCCTAATTAGTGATGAATATCACTAATTGGGGACTACTTCCATGTGCACAATTCCTAGGTCAAGAGCCAAAATTTTCATTCTGGATCTTTTTATTTCTTCTTCAGTTTCCTACTATGTCCTTTACGGTTCAAATTTTATCAGGGCTTGAAGAAGAGCCCTAGATGCAAAAGATAACCATGTTGTCAGTATTCTTCTCTGTCTCAGTCCACTAAGAATCATTGTTCTTCAAAATGATCCCACTGAAGTCAGTGGAACTACCTCAGCCCCTCACTTCAGCAGGATTTACGTGAGGGCTTTAAATACCCATCTGTGGAACTGAAGCCAAAAGACAATATTACCCTTCTATGACAGTCTGATATTTTTCAATATTCACCGACTCTCCTTTCCTTTTCATCCACAACACATTTGTCTTTTTTAACTGCTTGGGTCCACTCTGGCTATCTGTATTACACAAGCAAGGATTATAAGCCCGAGTGTCCTCAGGCATGCCGCATGGGGTCATTCAAAATTACAATCCCATTCAAAACCTCTGTGCCACTTGGGATATTGAGAAGTCCACCAAGAATTGCTGTTCAAATCTAACATAAAGAGGTTCCAGTTCAACATTTAAATTTTTATTAAGATCTAAAGGGGCCATCAGACATTCTGGTCTGATCTCTCATATGAGATTTTTTACTCAGTTACTTCTATATCAATCCCTACAACTCCTGTTTGAGTAAAACACACTGTATTGGAAATACTTCCAGTGTTAATCTGTAAAGGGAAAATCCATTGTCTCAGTGGCTTACACTAGCATTTATTACCCCACTTCTTCTCAACTGAACTTTCAGGCTGTCACTCCTACTCACTGACTTGTCCTTCCCTCCATGCAGGGCTTTGGCAGCCGATGTTTTGGTCCCAGGGGTGCTGGTACAGCACAACCTGAGTGAGCTGGACTCATCAAAGGTATGGGCAGTTCCACCACTCAGAAACGTGCAAGCCATTGCATGCTTATGTTCCATCCTTGGCAAGTCTTTTTACCATGAAGGATTCATCAAAGTTCAGAATCAAGGATGTCTTGCTGTTCTTCCTGAGCAGACCCAAATACACTCCTTTTTGGAACACTCTCATAGGGAGCTGATGACTAGTTTAACACAGAGAGCACCTTCCCACACCTCTGAGGGACTATTCTAATTTTTGGACAACCCACTTACTGGATTTCACATTTTCTGCCATGTAACCACAGTCAAACTTTGAAAAAAAATGCCACTCACCTCTCTTTTTAAAAATCTTCCACCATGAACTAGTTTCACTGCTCTCATTCAATCAAACCACTCACGGACTTGGACAGATCTGTCTCATGAGTAAGAAAGAATAAAGATCTTCCATTTCTGGATGTGCTTTGCAATGGATCCTATGAAAATCAAGACAAATAATGAACACTAATTCATCGTTAGTGAGCACAAAAGTAGTCCCCCAGAGTGATAGCTACGGGTTCATCTCCAGTGAGAGCTGTATAATCCCTTCTGTAAACATGACAATGAGTAACAAGCAGTCTCTTACTCCTTTCTTACTCTCTAGTGTGACAGAGCCTTAATTATGGCTATTACATTAATAATGGCTTCAGCGAAACGTACATGGCTGAAGCTACATTCTCCTCTGGACATCAATGCCAGTATTAAAACCCTGCCTGGGAAAACTCCTCAGAAACATCCTGGGATGTTCACCCCAACCAAGGAATGCTCTGTTCTAGACAGAAAGCACATATCTTCAGCTCACTGCCTCCTACTCCTGGATGATCAGGCAGCCTGAAAAAATTGATACACCATTGAAAAGGGAAATATTTACACCTGAAAATATTGAGAGAAAACTCCACCTCTCAGTAAGCTCTGAAAAACTCCTAGAGATTTTGGGTATCTTACCCAGACCTCTAGATCCTGCAGAGTTCGCCCATCTTTAGTAAGTCCCTGACTGACAGTGTTTGTGACACAACAGTGCAAAAGTAATAGCACAAATTGTGATTGTGTAACAGAAAATTGAACCAGAATCCCTCACTAAGGCACTGTATCACCTGCATTTATCACTGCACCAGAGCAGCAACATTTAAATTCTGTATGTGTAGCATTTATGGGCACCCTTCAGGAATAAACCTGCTTCTACAGTCAGTGAGGAAGGATGTCTACACATGTACCCAGCAAGGGGACAACAGAGCAGAATCAAGATTCAGGTTTGCACCAAACAATGAATAATTCATAAACCCTCTACATGTAGGTAACATGTAATTATTATATAGCAATTACTAGAAAATTAATGTAACTGCCTCTCAAGAGAATTACTAGAAAACACTGTTATCCTCTGCAGGTATGCACATGCAAGCTAATGCCAAGTCTAGGTGATGACACATCTTATGATAAATTATTTGGTTTAAACTTGTTTTGGAATATGTTGCAAGTTATTGATAGCTAATACCTTACAACATTGTCTATGTGGAAAGTAATGCCTGGAAAATTATCAATTCTTAATAAAGCTCTGTGTTCCTAAGTATTACTGTTGATGCTGCTCTTGATTTAGATTCAGCTAATTTTTTTCTAGACTCAGCACTGTGGCTCATTCATGTTTCTCCATCTCCCTGAGGATTTGGAAATACAAATTTTGACTTGATGAGCCTATTAAAAAATTAAGAAACGCATATGCAGCACTGCCCTTGTCTGCCCATGAAACTAACACTGATTCAGGATGCTAGAAAGGCACATATGTGTACTAAAAGCCTTGGCTCCAAGATGAACACTGTGTTACCTGCCAGCAAGTTATACTGTCCTAAAACTACACTGTCAAGGTGCACTACCACACGTGAGTAAGCCTGCATGTGCCATGCAGGAAAAGAATTTTCAGACAAACCTCATCTGTAAAGGTAAGTTTCTCCAGAATTTCACAGCCACATGGTGATGCTGCAAAAATAAGCAGATTTAAACAGCGCTCTGCCAAAACTTAAGACTGTTCCATACCCGTATAACAATCACACGTCAATTGTCAAGAGGTGCTGTACACAATTATGACCTACAAAGACACAATTCTCAGTTATAACCTTAGCAGCAACATTTCTTTGTGAATATTTCCCCTTCCAAATATCTTTTACCCAACACCATATCCAGTACTCTGTAAGCCACGATCCTCAGCTGTGGGAGCTTAACAGTTTTCCACTCATTTAGTCAACTCTGGGCATTGCTGAAGATCAGGTCTCATGTAATTCTGAGTTCAAAAAAGTCTTCTGAAAAAGGACATTTAAACTATTTATGATACTTTTTGCCGTTTAAGTCCTGTATAATATTTTTGATGAAGCTTTTTGACTTCAAAAACCCACAGTTTAGAGGAAGGTCTGATAAAACCCCTCTGATTTGCCACAGAAATTGATCTTCCGCTGTCCAATTCCATTCTTAATGAACTAGACAATTCAGAAACCTACAGGAACATGCTTTATTGATTCATTCACAAGTCACTAAGCCTATGTTCCCTCCAGTAAACCTAACCACACAGTGCTTCTCATGCACTGAATTGCAGGGAAGGACGATGACCCCAGATCTGTTCTGCTGGAAGTCCAGTGAGACTAAACACGCCCAATAAATGTGAACACAGCACACCACGAAGTTAATGACAAATGTGTGTAGGAGACAAAGAGACTTATACTTCCTCTTTATTACTCCTTCAGCTGAGCCTCTGCCTTCTTGTAATTTATTTACCCAGGGCAGCTGTGCCCAGATGCATACCTGTTTCTCCATGAAGGTCCTTGTTTTTCTCAATTTTGTAGATGGATTAAACAAAGCAGGAGGAGGCCAACCTACATGGGTGAGGTCACACAGTGACCTGTAATCTGCACTGCAGCAGATGCCTGAATTCGTTCAAGTTCAACACCTAATTTGGCATAAACCTGGAGTGTAGCTGCACTGCACTGGATATTTTATAAATATGTCTTTCAATAATCTCCCTCACTTCTTATGAAAGCAATAAGAAGTGAGAACAGCAGAGCCTATATTGGGTGAGCTTTCCTATTAAATTCCTCTAATGCACCTCAGCTGTGACCTGTAGTAATTTGGGTAATCTAATAAGGCTGAATGCCCATAAGAATCTGGGATGATACACTGTCTACCTGCAAGACAGAAGTACAAGAGAGCCCCTAGATACCAGGTATCAGCCAGCAATCAGAACAAGAGTGAAGTTAAAAAACAGATGTTAGAAAATACAGGAAAACACATTATCAAGAAAATATGCTTTGCACAGTCCTACTGGTACTTTCAAGTGCCACCAGTTCAACATTCATTTACAATTCAAAACACTGCATCTACTTGTCCTGCTTAAGGGAATATGCTAAACTCAAATTTAGTATCAGGTTTTATGGTAACTACAGTTAATCCAATTATGCCAGTAGAAATACCTTGAAGTATGGCATTTTCTCAGGTTCACCCAGGTTTTGCCAGAAATCCAAACAGTCTTTTGCCTTTTACCTTATGACACAATAGATTTTAGGGAGCTCATTTCTCTTATATCATTCTAATATTCTTCTCTCTTTACATATGCTTTTGATAAGTGTGCACAGACCCAGCCAAGAATAACACTCTTTACTGCAAAACTTATCTGTCACCTGTATTAGGACTTAGTGGGTTTAGTACACTTTTAAGTGAAGAATAATTTCAGAAACAGCCTCTGCTGTTACTTGGATAAATAAGGTAACAAATAATTTAGTGGTGTATAGAGGAATTAAAATATTTTGTAATGCTCTCTAATATTTCCCCTAATTCTACAAT
>WEIT01003893.1:0-17451 GCA_013389985.1 Dryoscopus gambensis
GGCTGGGCTGGCTGGTGCAGACCCCGCGCCCGCGCCTGTCACGCGAGCGGCATCGCAGAGACCCCGCCGTTCTGCCGCGCTCCCCGCGCTCCTGCCACTTCACAGGGGTAGGAAATAGAACTTGGCGAAGCGTTTCATGCCCTGTTATGTGGAAAAGGGAGTGTCCTTTGGAAAGTAGCTCAGGAATCGCAAATCCCCCTATTAGTCACATTCTGTAGGATAGATGTGTTCCCTGTTCAAGTCTGTGCTAGGAAATGGAGCAGTCGCTGCATGCAGTAATGGTTCATGCCTGCAGGTAAGGACAAAATGACTCAGAAGTGTTTTTAAAGCAATTATTTTATCTGTCAATCAGATTAGTGCTATTTCAAGTAGCTGTTTCATTTTTAAAGAAATACTTAAAGGAACTAAATGTACATTTAAGTCTTCTGCCGTGAAATAGCCTCCTGGTGATTATTTTGTTGATTTCAGATAAACTAGCCCTGCTCACGTCTGTTTTGCTTGCAACTGAATTTTAGGGCATTTTTATTTTTGAAACTGCTTCAGTCTAGAGAGACATAATACCTTTCCCCCCCATTATTTACAGTAAACGTTTTGGCTGTGTATAAAAGACCCTCTGGATATTCTGTTTCACCATTTTAATATTGGACATTGGCAAAAAAATACTATTAATTTTAAGCTCTCAAACTGTGTTAGGCTGAAATGATGATCTAAAGTTTATTTTATTGATTGGCTCAGCGCAGAGAGACATGATAAGGCACTGAATACTATCTTAAGGAAACAGGCTAAAAGACGTTTTTCAAAATGAACGAGTGCTGTGTGGCATGGGTGATTTGAAAAACCCAAATGAGCAATTTAATTTGATTTGTAAGTATATTTATGTAAGATACGTAGGAGCAAACTGCATTGCCTCTCACCAGCTATAGTTACAACAAAATATCAGCAATGAGAGATAGAGAAAATGGTGGGGGGGAATGGGATGTTAAGTCACATTTCCAAAATGGAGAAATAGAAGAAGAGCTTTGAGAGAAATTTTAGCATTTACTTGTTCAAAATGAAGAATGAAGACAGAAAATGCAAATGTTTATTTGTTAACCTTTATTCCACTCTTACCCCTAAAATTTTTAAATACAAGACTGATAAAATGGTGGTGGTAACAGGGAGGATGATGGAGTGAAAATAGTAAAGGAAACAGGTGTTAACTTGATTTTTGGAAAGACTTCCGTTGGCATTGCTGTGTGGGAATTTGGTATATAACACAGATATTTATTTTATCAAAATGAATGTTATGCAGCACCTGATACCTGATTAGTCTTGTTTTGGGCAGAACATTCTCATAGTTGAACTAATGGTAGTCCTAGATGAAGAGGTCCTTTAAAGGATCATAACATACAATTAGAAAAATATGTATTTGTCTGAGATGCATTTGAATGTCATTCATGTGTTATCATGCAGTAAAGATTAAAATGTGATTGTTGTATATGCACACAGATTTCTTTTGAGGATTTAAAAATGTGGTACTGTTCACCTGGAGATTGATTTGACATATCAGCTGCATGGTCACTTATAAAGGAAAATATCTTTATATTTTATAGGAGGTTTTTTTTTTTGAAATAACCACATTCTTTTCACCTATCTAAAAATAGACTGAATTTTTTTGCAAGCTGTTATGAAACAGTGCTGTCTATCCTATTAGCTGCCAGTTCCTTTCAAAGCTCTCTGAAAATTAATATATAAGACTTTTAAAAAGAAATAATTATAATATTGAGTGTCTGAACTGTTAAACTGGCCTAATCTGCTCTGTAGAAAAATTGCAGTGTGTGTTTATGCCATACAGACATAATAATATGCATGTTGTTGAAAAACACAGAGAATTCTTGCATATTTATTTGTTGCTGGTGTATATCCTTGCTCCTAGTGGTTGGACTTTTTGAGAAGCTTGAGTTCGACGTGTGGGAATGTTGTGTGGAAGATCTGAAAGAGTCCACGGCTTGTTTCTTGTTTTCCACGCCAGCAAAGACTGCTAGACAGAGCTTGCATAGCCAGAGGGGAGGGGAGAGGAGGTGCTCTGTGCATTTACAGAGACTGATGAAGTGGGCATAGAGAAGGAGTGAGAGAGAAGCCCATTACTTGCCTCCTTCTTTGGTTGGTCTTTGTTTTTACAAGACAGTTTAGTGTTTGTAGGTTTTCCTGCTCATTTGGCAAGTTCAACATGCTGTCACGTCTTGCTGATGAGAAGAAAGCTGGAATATAATGGATGCTTTGGCTGTTATGGAGGCTCAGCATTTTAGAAATCCTGCAGCATTATCTTAGCATAGTTGTTTGTTATGATTTTAAGAACCTTTTAGTAGACATCAGGAAGAAACATAATCCTTTTTGTTGAGGAACCTCTGAGATGTTTAAAGACACTGGCAGCCTTGAAAAGTAAATTAATACAATCCTGAGACATTTTTCTTAGATTCCTCCTGCCTTTCCCCTTACCTTCTCCCTAGAAAAACTGAAGTTGCAGAAGTGAGGTGATAAGATTAAGATACCTGTGTTTTGGCGTGCTATGAGATATTTCATTAGCAGACACAATCAGACAGCATCTCTATGTCCTGAATTTCTGAGTAGTTAATGCTGCCCTGGGCCAAAGTCCTGGTTCCTTGTTGATAAGGTAACCCAGGTAACTGCGGATGCGTGTGTGCACATGGACTGGGCGGTGGATCAGGTAACCCGCTGCAGCTGGTGTTGCTGAATTGATTTGTTTGCATGTCTGAGCCTTAAGGAGACCATGGATATGTTTTCCTGCAGTGTGCTTACGATGTGACACTCACCTGGTTTCATTATCTAATAAGTAGTAATGAAACCACCATGTACCCCCATATTCTTTGCGTTTCCTTGGAGGCTGCATGAAGTTACTGGTCCAAGTCTTGCAAATGTCATGAGGAAGCAAGTAGCAGCACCCATATGGAGGAGGGCTGGTCTTTCAGGAGCCCTCCAGGAAAGCCAAAATGCTTTCATTCCTGTTATATGAGTTATGCACTCTTCTCATCTACAGTATAGTGAACCCTTTGAGCTGCACAAGGGGGTTTTTTTGCCTTTTTAAGGGCTGTGTGGAACTCTTGGCAAGTTTCTGTTTCTTTTTGAGAAAAGTTAATTCTTTAACCAGCATCACTTGATATTCTTAAGACTTCAAACATAATGTATGTAGTAGTTTTCTTTTTCACATTTTAGGACAAAAAACTTGTCATTTCTTTAGCTTTGATTTTGGATTCTAAACTTGTGTCAGCAGTGCAGTTTGATCATGGAGCATTTTCTGATAAAGATTATTAGCAAGGCTGATCAGTCTGAAGTGTTTGACCTGCTCTTTTTCCCTCTTTCTGCAAAGGCTGCATATGCATGTTTCTTTGAAATGAGTTTCTGCTTCAGTGTTTTTAAAAAAAATTACAAGCGGCCACTCATGAACGGTCTTAAAATAGGTAGCTGGTGTGTATATAATTCAATTTTCATGATTTTGAGGGCTTTTATAAATAACAGTAAAGGGAAGATACTTTCAAATGACAAGTTTGTGTTAATCAATGTGTAGAAGTATTTGGGGTTGAGTGGTGCAGGCAAGGTTTAAGGAATACTGGTGGTTTTGGTTTGGCTTTTTGTTGGATTTTTTTTTGAGCCTAGGGCTATGCATACCCCTCTATCTTTGAAATTTATCTTTGAAGAGCAGATTAATGTATTTCTCACTGCTTTTACATGGTTTCTTCATCAGGTCATGCCAACGAGGCAGAAAGGGATAAAGGAAAGGAGGAAGAAATCTAAAATAAAGAGAAGGAAGAAAAAGATGGAGACTCACTACTGTCTGCTTCCTTTTCTAGGAGATGTAATGTTAGTTGTAAGAGGAGGCATTGTGAAACAAGTTACGATGTTGAAAGATTCCTTCAGGTTTCAGAATATCAGGGAATTTTTTTGTTCTGTTTTGTCTGTGTATGTGTTTCTCTTTTTAAAATTTAATTGTGGGAGCACTACTTCTAAGGTAGAAGTGTAACTTGTAATAAATATAGAAATAATGTTTAAAAATAGAACCATCAGCTAACAATGTGGCGTATAAGCTGATATTGTTGTGTGCCAGATAAATGGTTTGGAATATTTATTAGATAATAGGACTTTATAAGATAATGATTCTATTATTTATTTAACTAGCACTGAAAGAAAAAATAGTTATGAGAATAATGCAACTATTTCATCAGTTCCAGTAACTTTTAAACACATTTTCAAAATACCATTTTTTTCTTCATCTCTCTTCCTGCTTTACTTGTTCTTTTTTATAGGATAAAAGAAATATTGCACAGCTTCTGTTTCAGGACAGTTCAAATCTACTTTTAATAGTCATACAACTACAACTTTTCTGTTTTGTTTAATATATGATAACGGTGAACAGTATATATTTCCCCCCCTTTTTTCCCCCAAAATTGCAAGCTAATTATATTTGTTGTATTTTATCTCAGAAGTAGAAAGAAACTCATCCTATCTCAGTGTGGGCCCTAAGGTGTTTGTCCAGGGAGGCACTTTATTCCACCACAAATTCTATTGGGTGACAGTGTACTTGTATAGCTCTCTTAGACTAGGTGCTTAATTTTAGATTACCAGTCCTGGACCAAAATAAATCCTACGTTTTTTGCGGTTTTCCTATTAGAGGTTTCCCAGTCTCACTTGTTTCAGTGTGGAAGGCTTTTAAGTGAAGTATGAAAGGGATGTAGAGGCAAGAAATGTTGCAACATGCCATTGTCTTTGTGTAGGAAAAAAATGGAAATAGCCTATATAGAAGCAGCCACTTGTGGAGCAAGTTTTTCACTTGAGGTTATATTTTTAGGGGACACTGAACTCTTTTTTTTGGACCTGGTAGTGCCTCTATCAGTTTATCAGTAGTCTTTGAAAAGATTGAGAATTTGAAGTGTATTTTGGTTTTCAGGGATAGACTTGGTTCATTTCTGTGTCTGTCTGGAATTTCATGCGATAGGTAAAAAAATTACATAGTTTGATATTTAATAACAAGTGAAATACATCATTAGTATCCGTACTACTCAGATGGCCTGTGCACTACTTAATTTTTTTTCTTTAATTATTTTTTAAAAAAATTATTAAGAACTTTTCATCATACAGGTATTTTTGAGGTATTTATTACAGGGAAATTTCTAATACACCTTCTGAAAACTAAAATATCAGATTTTGTCACTTCCTGTTGAAACTAAAATGAGAGAATTTTGTGAAAGGGAGAGATTGAAAGTTCTGGGGGGTTGTATGAGGTTTTCCTATGTGAGAACTATTCACTGGAAACTAAGTCAAGCAATCCAGTGCTGGTTTGAATACAGTTATTTAATGGCTAAAAAACCAAAGTAAAAAATTTGAAAACTATGACTTGCACAATATACTTTCTAAGGTATTCCAGTTCTCTCCCAGGGTAAAATGTCCAGAAAAAAGTAATGGATCATTTTAAGTGAAGCCTTTTGTATTACAGATTTTCTCTGTTTCATGACTTGAAACTTTTTGCCTAATGACTGTCGTAGTCATGGCTTCACTAAAATGTCCACTCCAGCCCCTAGATGGATGGTAATGTTACTTAATAGGTTGCATGAAACAGTGTATACCTGTGCCCAATGTTTGCATTTCTGTTGTTGCTGTAGTGTACATATTCATATTTTATACTTACAAATCAATAATAAAATGTTTAGACATTCATGTAATTCAGTGAAATTACTGTGTTGTGATACACGTATTTTCATTGATCCGGAATTGATGTAATTACCGAGGGATGCTAGCAACGGATTAAGCAAATGTATGCAAATTTAAGCATTCCATTTTGTTGCACATTTTGTGTTATAAGAATATTATCAGGAAATTGTGGCATGTCTCAGCTGTTGACTTGATGAGAATCCTGCTATACAGTCTGGAGGACATCTAAACTTTCCAGTGGACTGAAAAACACCTTTTCTGTCCAAAGGGTGTTGTAACCGGAAGGTCTTTTACTAGTTCTGTCTTCAGGAATTTTACACTCCTGAACCAGTGTCTGCCTTAGGTGCTTCTGTATTTTCTTCAAAACTCACCTTTACTCTTGGGTAGACTCTGACAAAATCTAAACAGTCACTGTTACCTTAAAAACAGATCTGAAATCTATCTCATCTAGGATGTCTGCCAAACTTACGCTGATATTTGTGACTAGATGGATAGTGAGCTGCAATTTCCTTTTTTTTCTGCTTCACTCTCTTTCTCTTTTTTTATTCTTTAAAGCTTCAGTTACAAAAGAAATGTGTGCAGCTCCAAGCTCTGCCTGTTTTCCTTCACCAAGTTTATCTACACAGCTTTCCTTGTCTGGTTATAGCTTTAGGTCAGCCAGGCTGGTTGATTGCTTCTCTTTCCTAACTGGATGATGTTCAAAACCAGAACCACATCCCATATAGATGTTCTATTTGTATGAAGTTTTGACCATTGTGTTTAATAAAGGCAGTTTAAATAACCTCTCTGTGTTAATAAAAGTGTCCTAATTTTGTCTTGATATCTGCTAATACAACAAATGGCCATAAATTGGTGATACCCTCATTTATTAAAATACTGTATTTTCTTCTCTTGAGAGGTTGTGAAATATTTGTATTTTAGTGTTGAGCTGGTTAGTCTTCCAGACTTTTTTCCTGCAAACTTGGAGCAGCCTAATTCCATGGAAAGGAGAATTTCTTAAACCTACTTCTTATTTGGTAAAATGTCATTGGAGTAACATGAAACCTTTTAAGAATTCAGTGCCTTATTTTGATGAAGCAGCTTCCTATGCCACAAATCTACTGGAATAGTCACAGCCTTTCTAAGAAGGCAAGGACTCATCCTTACTTCTCTTGCTCAGTACAACTGTGCATGGTGATAGTGTGTACCTTTCCTGGGGGCAAAGAAGGTCATATTATTGCAACAGAAAGTCCTGTCAAACTACACTTGTGTCCTGCATTGTCAAAGCTTGACTTGTAGTAGTTCTGTCAGAAACTGGGAGAATTGTTTTTGCCATTAATACTACTAGAAAGAGACGGTATTTTTTTTCCTTGCAACTGCTGTGTCAGAATATCCAGCAATGATTTTTTTTGTGTGTGTAGAGATGAAAAAGTGGTTTGAAATTTCTATGGGTTTCAGTGGACAACTCTTCTGTTATTCTATATCCTGCATCAGGACCTACAGATTCTCACTGTTGTCTACAGCTGCTGCAGCCACTGTCCACAGAAGCATTCAGTTCCTGCTATACCCACATACCAGACACATATCCACCTCTGTTTATTTCATGCCATGAACTAGGATGGAAGATGTTTGGAATTAGCCCTGCTCTTTATGAATCCTTCTATAAAAGGATTACCTTACCCTTAGGAGACCGCGTGTGGTGGTTTCCTCTGAGTGGTGCTTTGTCATCCCCAGTATGACAGTGTAAAGCCTTTCTGACAGCTCCTGTTGCGTATGTGACAAGAATCAGGAATTTCCACTGCTGCTTGGTGTCTTAGCTGTGAGAAATGCCAGCTTCTGAGAAGACTAATACAGCTTTGGACCAAGACTTCCCTAAGGTATGAGAAAGATCATCAACCATAGTGATTCTGAAGTACATTTTTATCAATTAAAACCTTTCATTCTGTTATAAATAAGAGCACAGTCTTCGTGGACTTAGTTAGAAATCTCACTTGGCTCCTTTCCAGGTAATTAATGTTTCAGAGTATTAGTCTAGAAAGCCAAATAAAGAGAGATACAGCCATCCTCAGAATGGTTATGCTCCAAAACAGAAGTAAAAGAATGAACTTACAAAGAAATTATTGGTGATCAAGGAAAAACTCTTCCTCTTTCTCTCAAGAACTCTTGATATTTGTGAGTGGGTTACTGACATGATGAATTTGCTTAGACCCTATTCCTTGGGCACCCCAGCTGTAGTATGCTGCCTGTGAATGCATGGTTTTTTTGTGCAGACCATTAATATTTAAACATGGTGGTGTTCTTTATGGAAATCTCTTCACAGGTTTCTCCTAGGCAATCTTATTAAATATGTTCCTGTAGTTTAATTTATATCTACTTTGTTTCACTTGTATGTTTGCATTATTTAGGTTACTTTTCTGTTAAATTAATCCTGGCTTTAAAAAAAAACATACAAGAAAGAACTGGTCAAGATTCTTTTCAAATGTGTTTAGCACATAGGAATTTCAAGGGCTATTAAAAGAACCAGAAGTCATCCAGTTGAAGCAGAACGGTGTCCGAGAATGCCAATACATATTTTTACTATCATTTAAATACTCAGTGCTTTAAAAAAGGCCTTAGCAAAACTGCCTGGAGCGTGTTCCAGTAGATGCCAGGACAGCTTAAGCAGTCTTCAGCTAAAATTCTTAAAGACTACCCCAAACTCAAATCTAAGGCAGATGTAGACACTTCACCTTCTAAGTGTTACTGATAGCTTTGCTAAAAAACTTGCTAAAGGCATGTGTCCTTTTAGCCATGCCAGCTGTTAGAGGTAGCCAAGCATGGAGGGCTCTGTGTCCCAGGGGCAATATCTCCTGTCATAGCTAAATAGGTAAGTGCAGGACTGCTGTGTCCCCAGGGCCAGCCAGTGAGGAACGTATGTTCCCCACAGGTGTGTGTGTGTGCGTGCACATGCTCACGTACAGAAAATGCACACACAGCTTGCCATGCAGGGCAGCAGAAACTCAAACCAGGGCTTTTATTGGCACCCACATAAACACACGCACACACAGCATTGAAGCAAAAACTGCGCGGACAGCCCCGTCCTTTTCCTCCTTTCCAACTCCTCATAATGGAAGTCCATTAGTGGATTTTTTGCAGAAACTCCCACACAAGCTCTCTGTGCTCGCCCAGCCAATTCTAAATGGTCTATATAGTTTCTGGCCCCTAAATCCATGAGCCCCCAAGATTCATGTTCTCACTCCGGTTGCTGGCACTTAGACCTTAGTTACTTGCTGGCCAGTCTGACTTGAAATTGGCTTGAGTTCACACAAACACTCAAAATAGAAAGTGCATTCACAGAGAAGACAGGTATAGGGTTTAGTGACAATATAGGATGGACTGTCATGATCAAGGGCAGGGCTTAGTCAGACAAGTGCACTGACCAGATGCCCATTTGCACTGGACCTGCCCCATTTATCCTTTTTCCTATTTTCCCTTACTTATTTCTCCCTTACCCACTTCTATACCAGCCGTTCTCCATGTCTAATGCCTTCCCTTAAACATTTTATAGCGTCTTGCTGATTCTCACAGTACTGTGGTAAGTTTTACAAAATCCCAAAATGTTCTTTCTCCCTGCATCCCATAGTAAGTCCCATACTCCTTAAGGCAATAACCTTTACTTTTCAAGGTGTTTTTTGGGAAGAGTTTCTTCTTTGACTCATGGTAGGTTTCACATTGGGGGGAATAAGGTCTAATTGACAGTCGTAGGAGTAGCTGATTCACACGCTCCATTTTCACTGTTGAGGTTGCTAGGGTTGACCTGTTGTTTTGCTTCTGATCCTTGCTGGATCTGTTTCTAGTATGATTAGCTCTTAATCAGATAACCTAAGACAGGTCTCCCAGGGGCCTAGTAGCACCTGTCAAAACTGGATCTGGGTCTGTTTGGATTTTTGGCCATCTGATACAAGCATCCAAAAGGATATGAAATGCACAGATGTTTTGCTACTACTTCTCAGTCTCCTGGAAGTTTGCTATTATAGAGTTTTGCCTACTACGTAACTCCTATTCAGTTTTTAGACCTATGTTTCTGCAAAGGAAGAGTGATGTATATTCTTACCATGTATAGATACATACTCTGTGCTTCGGACTTACGCTGCTGGTTGTGTCAGGCTCATACATCTCATGAAGGTAAAGCTCAGGCATGACCAAAACCAAGTAGTGAGTGCTACTGACTGCTGAACTGGTATCTGTGCTTGTTATAAAATCCATTTGAGGTGGCACAGCACAGGGATGCATAATAATAGTAAACAGCTCTGGAGCGTAAACTGTCTCACATTCTACTTCCCTGTGTTCTGGTCCAGAAAAGAGATGTCTGATAATAGTGGTCAAAAAGTGCCAGTTTAAAAAAAGGCAGAAAGAATCATATTACTCCCATTCTAAACAAAGCTATGTCTCCAAGGTAGACTGGAAGGCCAGTTGTTAATCTGAGCTGCAGGCATCCAGATACTCATCAGTTCCTTTGCAAGGTAGCTGAGCAGGCAAAATCTGGCTATCTGACATGGGTATTCAGAAAACCTGGCATGTATTATTTCTACACTCAGAGCCCTGGAGAAAGCTAATGCTTGAGGCTTTGCCAAGTCGTTCTTCTCAGGAATAGAAATAGATTATATGATTTGAAGGTTGTGAGTTTGTGTGTGTATGTGCAGTGCCCTTTATTTACACAAAACATATAAACAGAGCTCATTTGCTTGAGCAGAGTAGAAACAAAGTGCAACAAGCAGCTATTTTGCTGATGTTTTCAAGTCTGCCTGTCTAGCAAGTACTGTACTTTAAAAAATCCCTTAAAATTCAAAAAACAACACCCAAAAACCCCACGCAACTGTCTCCTGGAATCACAGGCACAGCATTTTTTTGCTGGTTTTTTTTTTCCTGCTTTTTCAGCTGTTGTGTAAAAGACCTAATGTTCCTTTTTTACTGAGACTGAAAGGAGGGTATTCAGCCCAACTCTCAGCCTTGATTGCAGCCAAATACTGCGTGCTTAGAGAGTAGCTCAATCTTGGACATAAAATTTGTAGGACAAAAATGCCATACCTGAAGTACAGCTTTAAAAAACATCTTTATGTGCACTATAATACCTTTATTAACTTTCTGAGCACTGCAGTTTGTTCCCAGGTCATGCTGTATGGCATCTGAGGTCTCCTGCCCTTTACTGCAAATAGTTCTTGTCAGGTCTTTCCCATGGACAGGTGTGAGCTGCTTTATGGTATGTCTTTCAAGGCTTCTGCCAGGTTTCCACTGGATTTCTTTGGGACAAGAGTGTTTAGATTTAAGTCCATCCTGGGTTTTGGTTGTAGCTTTTTTCCCCCCTGTAAATGATTATTTTTCTTCCCTAGAAGGCTTCACTAGGTTTTCATCTCCTGCTTCATCATCACCCTGCTCCATTGGTCTAAACTTGTATGAGTCAGCTGGAGCTGAAAAAAATCTATCTTCCTTATGTCCTGAAAGCTTCTGAGACTAACAGCTTCTTGGTTCTCTAAACTACTTCTAAGGCCTTGTTGTTTTGTTCACAACTAGTAGTTCATGTGTGTACAGTTGCCTGCAAAAAGTAATCTGAGACTGAATTGCAGTGGAGTTGTACATGGAAATAATACAGTGGGAGATTTATCCTAGAGCTTTCCCTTTACCTCCCACTCCAGTCTTCATTCTTCTTGTCACTCCTTTTGGTGAGTTACCATCTGGTCACAGTCCTCTGTCATCAGTTTGTTTCATTACCTCATACCTTTGATTTTGTGCTAGTTATTTGAACATTTATTTTAAAGTATTGATGCTTTGAAAGATATGTGGAATATATGAAGTGGAAGTCAGAGACATGAAAATACTTCACTTCTGTGTATATGTATAAAGTTTGATAAGTCAATTATTGGCTTGTAATGGCCAGAGTTCACAAGAGACATAATAGAATGTGTTGTGTTATAGCAAAAAAGTGGTCAAAGTATATACTGAAGTCTATACTCTTGTCACAACTCTCTGCCATTCAGCCAGTTCTCAGTTCACCTCACTGTCCCCTCATCTAACCCACACTTCCTGAGCTTTCCTGTGAGGATGTTATGGGATTCAGTATCAAAAGCCTTGCAGAAGTCAGTGTAGACAGCATGCACTGCTCCGTCCTCATCAAGCCAGGCATGCCATTGGAGGAGGATATCAGATTGGTCACATGTGATTTTCTCTTGGTGAATCCATGTTGTTTCCTCCTGATAACCTTCTTTTCCTTTCCATGCTTAGAGATGCTTTAGATACTGGTGCACAAGGATTTACTTGTAAAATACATAGCACTGCATTATTGTTAGGATAGGCATATTATAAAAATTAGTGGGCTTACAACTATTTTTACTGAAATGTAAACCTCAGTGATTTATACTGTGCATACTGCCATATGTAAATGAATTCTTGTGAGTAGTTTAATTGATTGGAGGAGGAATGTATTATCATAGAATCTTAGAAAATGCAGAGTTGGAAGGGACGTATCAGGATCATTGAGTTCAACTCCTGGACCTGCACAGGACACCCCTAGACTTGCACCATGTGCCTGGGAGTATTGGTCCAAGATGTGTTGAACTCTGTCAGGCTTGGTGCTGTAATGACTTCCCTGGGGAGCCTGTTCCAGTGCCTCACCACCCTCTGGGTGAAGAACCTTTTCCTAATAGCTGGCCTAAACCTCTCCTGACACAACTTCAGGCCATTCCTTCTAGTCCTGTCACTGGTGACAAGAGGAAGAGATGGATACCTGCCCCTCTGTTTCCCCTCATGAGGATGTTGAAGACTGCAATGAGTTCTCCCCTCAGTCTCCTCCAGGCTGAACAAACTCAGCCTCTCCTCATGTGGCTTTGCCTCCAGACCCTTCAGCATCCTCGTGGCCCATCTTTGGATGTGTTCAAGGCCAGGCTGGACAGGGTGCAGAGCAACCCCCCCAGTCAACTCCCCCCCGTGGCAGGGGAGTTAGACTGGATGAGCTTTAATGTCCCTTCCAACCCAAACAATTCTGTGATTCTATGATTCTGTGAAGTACAGCAAATATAAGGCATTACAGGCAGCTACTATTTATTTACACAGTATTTTACAGGTGAAATTGGTTAAGTGCATAGTTAATCTTTTGTCCCAAAGCCATGAGCCTGATACATCTCATTTTATCTTTTGTTCCCAAGTAATTTAATTCTTTTTTAATCAAGTCCTCCAGAGCTGAAAATCAGAGTTTTGTAATTTAAAATACAAGAGAAGACTGGGAGTTTTCAAGTTTCTTTCTAATTATATTTTGGCATGTTTGTTGCTGCTGTTAGCATTCAGTCCCATAATTCCATGGCAATGCAAAAGTCTGCTTTTAATTAGAATGTTATTTCATGGAATGTAGCAGAAATTGTTAAAACTTTGGTGAAATACAGACTGGTTTCCTTGTGCCAGATTGGAGGATTTAAATTGCTGTTTTGTAGTGGTGTGGGTGATGTCGGCAAAATGTCAGTGGAGGTGATTTGTTGGGAGTGAATCACTAACTGGATAGGAGGATGTAAAGTTGAGAGTTTATAAGTCATCTTATTTTGTATATTCATTTGACTTCAAAATGCAAAATTACTAGGAACGATGAAATGCACTGTTTATTTTACAAAGGAAAAAAAATGAAATGTAAGGGAGAGTAATGTCTCATGGAATCATAAAATGCTTTTGGTTGAGAGAGACCTTCAAGACCCTCTAGTTCCAACTCCTCTACCATGGGCAGGGACACCTTCCACTTGAGACCAGGTTGCTCAAAGCTCCATCCAGCCTGGCCTTGAACACTTCCAGGGATGGGGCAGTCACAGCTTCTCTGGGCAACCTGTTCCACTGCTTCAGCACACTCACAGTAAAGAATTTCTTCTTTTGAATCTAAATCTGCCCTCTTTCAGTTTGAAGCCATTCCCCCTTGTCCTGTCACTACATGTCCTTGTAAAAAGTCCCTCTTCAGCTTTCCTGTAGCTCCCTTTAGGTACTGGAAGGTGCTTTAAGGTGTTGCCAGAGCCTTCTCTTCTCCAGGCTGAAGAACAATTCTCTCAGCCTGTCTTCATAGCAGAGGGGCTCTTCCAGCCCTCTGATCATCCTGGGAGCCTACTCTGGACTCCTTCCAACAGATCTATATCCTTCTTACGTTAGGGGCCCCAGATCTGGACACAGTACTCCAGGTAGGTTAGAGTAGTGGAGTAAAGGGGGAGAATCACCTCGACTTGCTGGCCGTGCTGCTTTGGATGTAGCCCAGGACACAAGAGGCTTTCTGCGCTGCAGGCACACCTTGCTGAATTGTGTCAAGCTTCTCATTCACCAGCACCCCCTAATCCATTCTCCACCCAGCCTATGTTTGTGCTTCAGATTGCCTTGAGATTGTGCTTCACAGGTGCAGCACCTTGCACTCAGCTGTGTTAAACTTCATGAGGTTCTCACCTGAGGCCTCTCAAACCTGGTAAGGTCCCTCTGGATCCCTTCCCTCCCGTGTGACAGCACCACACAGCTCGGTGTTGTTGGCAAACGCGCCGAGGGTGCGCTCGATCCCTGTCACCGACAAAGGTGTGAAACAGCACCAGTCCCAGACCAACCCCTGAGGAGCCCCAGCCCTCACTGCTTGCCTTTTGGACATGGAGCCATTGATCGCAACTCTTGAGTGCATCCATCCAGCCAGTTCCTTACCCACAAGTGATCTGTCAGTCAAATTCATGTCCCTCCAGTTTAAAGACAAGGATGTTGTGTGGGACAGTGTCAAATGCTTTTTATTAGTCATCATAAACTGTTGCAGTATTTATTTCATTTGGCAGTATAGTTTTCTTAATTTTATGAGCTTCCTGCTAGTTAAATTTGGCAAATATGTCTAGATATTACTAATTACTGTTCCAGTGTTGCTGATATGACTAGTGTAATTTTTCCAAAAACTGTTGAATATACTGTGTTTTGCATAGGTCATATTGTGCACTGCTTAGGGCGTTTTTCTTTTTTTTATTATTTTTTTTTTTAATTTTTCTTTTTTATTTTTTTAACTTTTAGTCAACTGCAAGTGGTTGTATCTGCATACTTCAGGACAATCCAGGCTCTTGTTGAGCTGGAATCCATAAACATAATTAAGATGATGGTGATGGTGTTGTGGTGTAATTAGGTTCATTAACAATATAAACACGAAGGGAGTCTCTTATTCACAGGAGATGCTAGCATGTCTTCAATTATATGACTGTGATTTGTCTATTTAGAACTTTTCTTTCAAGTGGTTTGATTTTTCTTAAAGACTCTGATTCTTAGTATGAAAAATGCAAATATATGTTTCTTCCATATTGTCTGAAGAGAAGGATTTTCCCCCCCAGTTTTTGTTTTTTTAGAAGGAACAGTATTTCAGTTTTGAGAAATTGTTTGAAACATAAATATAAAGGCACATGTAAATGGAATATATCTTTAAAACTTTTTTTTTAATGTGTTTAACTTAGTTTAGTATCTCTTGCTTTTTTTAAAACAAAATTAAAAAATTCACCTGGTCTTCTCTTGCACTTAAGTCAATCCTAACACCTCAGCATTGTTTTGGTGACTCTTTATCTTGTTTCCACTGTTGTTACACTTGCAGTTTGCAAACATCAAAGTATTAGCGAAAAGAAGCAGATACTGACTGAGGGTGGCCAAACTCAGGTTTCAATGAGCAGCGTTAATTTGTGCCCACATTGATTGAAAGTAACTATCTCCATCTAATACTTTGTTTCTAGCTTACTTTTACCAGGCTGATGATTAGAACACTCTTGCCTGGGGGAAGCTTGATCTATCTCCCTCCAGGACTCATCAATAACTGTATTTATTTGGATAGTCCTTAGGGTTTTACACAGAGCACCGAAAGTCATCACTGTCCCTCAGGATCTGATTGTGCTGTGGCTGAAATGATGCCAGCCTGTGACAGTCAAAGCAAAAGGCCTGTGTTTGGTTATCAAATGTTGTTGTATTCATACTGCTTTAACTTCTAAGCCATTTTGATCATTCTTGTGACCATTTTTACTGTCATTTTTATTTCTCCATGTTGTGTTATGCAGTTATGGATCAGCAAGGAACTAAGGCACGGTTGTGATGATTCTTTACTGGGTTTAACATACTTTTGATTTACCTTTCGATGAAGCTTGTGCTTTCTTGGAATTTTTTGGTGTTAGAGCAGGAAACAGCAGTTTTTCTGAAGCTTTTGGTAGGTGCTCTGTGTGTTTGTGCACACCTGACCCAAGCCGACCTTGCGAGTGTCAAGATTGCTTAGTTAATGCTGATGCCCTCCTTGGACCTATGTAGGCTTATTAGGGACTCAGTATTTGGTAGTCCTGGGATTAATGATTAATGAATTATGGGTATAGTATTAGTTCCCTCTTCTGTTTGCTTTCCTACAGGAAGGCTGATTTCTGCCACAGAAACAAGTACCTAGAGAGCTGGCGATATCTTATGCTGTCCCAGCTGTCTTTGAGGTGGATAGTTGCTGGATTTCTGGTTGGCAAATCCTGTAACAGGATTTTGGTGCTGGTGACATGACAGGCTTAGGCTTACCCAGATTCCTTATGCTTCCCACCGAACTACAAGGGATAAATACCTTCTGTGTGTGGGTCTGTGAGAAGGGCTCACTGCAGCCTAAGTGTTGTACAGCCCAAATGAGTGGTCCTGCTTTCCTCACTAGCACCAGCCTTCCTGAAGTCCCCTTTGCCCTGACAAGTTTTCTACCACAATGAGCCAAGTTAGTTTGCTGGGGCATCAGGTAAGTGCCAGAGCCTGAATGCTGGATGGGAATATAACATTCATATTTAGGTTTTAAAACTTCAGCTACGATTCTTTTGTTACTGTTCTAAGTCAGCCTTAGTGCTTCACCGCTATTTTGTGGATTTTTTTATTGTAGTCCTTGCCATTATAGCTGCAGTTGGCAAACATTAAAGCATTAGCTAAAAGAAAATGTTGCAATTGAAGTTTTAGGATTTAACAGAAATTCTGGCATAAAAGAATATGATGATCTAGATGAAAGCTCATTTGTATTAAGTGAGAATATGGAATGTCTTTCAGCATATTGAATAATCAATTCCCTAAAAGTTTGTGCATAGTTCCACATAACTGAGTTATTTAGTAATCCTTCAATGTCTACCTGGTACGTAGGCAGACATTTCTTTAATCTTAATGATTAGATAGTGCAATCTTCACCTTAGCATACTGCGTGGGTATTTTGGGTTTAAGGTGCATTAAAATGAAACAGCAGGAAGAAAAACTATGAAATATTCTTGGGTGTATGGTTCCCACTCAGGAATTGCCAAGTCAGCTAGTACTTGAAGGCTGATGTGGAAGAAGAGCTCACCTACAAAACACAGGCTCATTTGGTCTTGTAGAGCCTTATCACCCAATTCCTTCCAGTTTGGAGGGATGAAAGTTGAGACTTTAATGTNNNNGGTTGTCTGATAGGAATATCATGAGCATGACATTTTATCAGTTCTCTCCAGAAAGTGTCTAGGATACCTGGCTATCCTTGCATTTTGATGGTTTCCATTTTTACCATTTCTTTTCATCATTAATTAATCCAGCATCTTCTAATTCACAGATCAACAGCAACAATTAATCAGTGTGGTATAAGGCACTTAATTTCTTGTCTCAGCAGTTCTTACTGGCAGCAGTGGAACTGTTGGACTTTTAAGGCATTCTGTTTCTGTTCGATGAAGTTTTGGCAATGTAGTCACTGATATTTAAAATAGAAATGTGTAACATTTTGACCTACGAAGATGACATGTCCAGCAC
>WEIT01003893.1:17819-42800 GCA_013389985.1 Dryoscopus gambensis
TCTGGGTACGTCATGTCAGCCAGAAGCTGGAGATCTAAAAGCTGTCAAAGACTCATTTGAAACATGAAAGTAGCTGTTGCAGACCATAATAATGGTTTCAAGTTCACTGTGTCTGAAATGTTATGTTTTTGCTGCAGGAAAGGTGTTAAAGCTTTAAAGTTAGAACAGTACATGGCTAGATCATGCTAGTATGAAAGGACATTTGATCTAAGGTTTGGTAACCCCAGGAGACAGGGCTGCCTTGTTGATAGCTCTTTTTGGAGGCAGAAGAAGAATATTTGCAAGTCGCTGAGCTTTTGACAAGGTGACTTAGGGTGATGGCATTTGCGCTCTCTGAAGCAGTTTAAAAGGAGGGATCTTCAAATACCAGTGACTAAAAATATTGCACGATTCGGTTTCATTCCGAGAAGAAAGGCAACACCTGGCAAAGGAACCCGGTTAATGTAGTAAAATGTAAGAGCTTTCCACCTCTAGTAAATGTTTCAGCTCAAATACATATCATGCCTATCATTATAAAATATTCACTCATGTATATACTCTCAACATTGTTCAAATCATTGTTCGTCTGTTCAAAAATGCTGTGTTTCTTCATCATAATTTACAATACAGAATGTTGAATTAATCAGGTCAGTAAGACTTAGTTAAGATGATGCTGAAGTCTACATAGAATGCTAATGATTTTCAATACAAGGTTATACTGCACAGATCAAGAGTATGAGAAGATTTGTCTGTGTGTATATTTATTTCAGTATCATTGGCAGGAGAAATGTTGGGTTGAATCACCCAGCTCACCTGAGTTTTATTCTTCTTGAGTCCATAATGAACGATGTGTATCTACCTTTTAAGCCATTTGTACTGTATGTGTTACTGCATAGTTCTTACGGTTCCGTGTAAAATTCCACAGAGAAGGTATTTCATATTGAAAAAACACAACAAGGCTGCAGTTTCACAGTTAGCTCAAGCCTACATTTAAAGTCTTGCCTTAGCCCCAGCACTTGCTTCTTGTGTTTATCTTTAGTGCTGGCACCGGTGCTTTTGATGTAATCGGTTGGATGAAGGTTTGTTGACTCTGAAAATCACCACAGAGGATGGGAGCAGGTTTTTCGTCTGTTTTGGGGAGCTATGTGGCATAGTGGTGTGAACACAAACACAGGCAGAGGAAGTGCCTGGAATTACGCAGAAGTCCTTTTCACTGGAAGAATCGAGTTGGATGCAAGTGAATTGTGCAGATTGTAAAGTGATAATTCCAATAAATATCACTCAGAAGATACACCGAATAACAGCAAATCCAAGACCTCATTACCACTGAAATAACTTACCCATCCTCTGTGCAGTGTTGTCCACATCAGGTTATCCCTGCATTTGCACTTATTTTGCAACTTGCCCATTATGTTTCAGCTTGTTAAAACAACTTCCAAAGGACATGAATAAAGGAGTGTTAGAGCTGGTGCAGAAGGCAGAGCTGTATGCCTGTGGCTATGAGAGAGAGGAGCAAACTGCCTCTTTCACAGCAACACTGAGTTCAGTTTGACCTCATATGTGTGACTGAGCCACAGATCCACTCTCAGCCCCAGGAAAGGAAAAGGGGAGATTAGTTCCTGCCATCAAAAATGGGAAGGAAGGGAAGGTGTTGATTGCTTCTTCTGGTAGTGTTTATTCTGTGCTCTATCTTGCTTCAGCTGTGTCACTTCTGGCTCTTCTGTTCACTGCATTTAACCCGTAAGACAGAAAAGTTAGCCAGCTGGTTTTGCTTTGGGGACTTTTTGGTGGATTTAGCAGGAGAGGAGGCAGGTGAAAAAATTAAAGTAGGGAGTTTGACTTCCTGCACTTGTAGTGTTAGTACTAGTCATGCTGATATGGTCTGGATAGCAAAATGGAGGGATTGCTGAAAATTTTCCAAAAAAAATGCTACAAGAGGGAAATAATGTGCATAAATGCAAGAAATGTGAAATGAAGCTCATGGGGGAAAAACCTTTTATGTCTATGGATGGGATCTAGTGCAATTATTATCAGTGTTTAAGGAATGCTGGGTCCACAGAAGTCACAGCTCAGTGCTGTAGAAGGACTGTAAGGAGAATGTTAGAGACTGTCAGGAAGGGAAATAGTGAATAAGCCCTGTCTCGTGCCTTAAATATGGTTTTCATCTCAGAAAGAATAAAATTATTGAGAGAAATTACATGGAAAATATAAAACGGTGAGTGAAATGAAAAAAGTAAATAAAAAATATTTTTTCTGTTTCTTCCCACAGAGGAAGCTTGCATACACTTTCTGAACAAACAAAAAGGAAATTATTCTTCAGATATGGGCAGTTAAGTGTGTAGACGTTCTTGCCACAGGATGTTAAACTTTTATCAGTTCAAGGAGCGACTGAACCAGTTTGTAGAAAAATACTTCACTGAAGATTGATAAATACAAAGATTTTATCTGTGCCCACTACAGCAAATTGCTGCAGGCTGGGCCAGTGCTTGGCTGTTGTTTGATCATTCCTATATTCTTCTCAAGATACTCACTTTCAGCCACTGCCAGGAATAGGGTAACAGACAAAGTAGATGCAACTTTGATGTGACTCAGTGTAATTGTTCTTCTGCTAGCCGAACTCGAAGTAGCAGCTACATGGATTGTCAAGACAAGTTTTGTTTTGGAGAAGATTTGTTATAATGTGTAAATGGCTCAAGTAAATCGAGACTTTTTTTTACTGAGCATTAATGGACCACACTTGACACTGATAATTTTTGAACTCTTCAGGTAAGAAAAAATGTTTTTGAAGGTAAAAATATGCAAATGTTGATTATTCTGCCTCTTCAGATAGAATAAGTTGTGCTGTTTTATAGTAAAATTGTAGAAGATAGATTAAAGCACATATGCAAAGTGATTGATATACTCAATACACAAAGTATTGAGTGTTGCAAATTCATGCCACATTTTTAAAAGTCTCATCTCTGTAGATAAGAAAAAGTTAGTATGTGTGGCTTTGGAAGTGATCAGTAGTATATAGTAAAAATCACAAACTTCGTGTTTTTTTCCTAGAAAATATTTCTGCATTAGTCCTTTGTTGTGAAGACTGTTTTGAAATGGTGAACAGTAAGCTGTTGAAGACATTTCAGGGGCTATGCTAAAGGCCATAACTATCCTCTCCCTAATGATTATTCACTTGGACATGCCATGTACGGAATAAAGAAGAAATAAACTTGTACCTTATTTTTGAAATGTATACAGAAGTTATGAAGGTGTTCTGAAATGTTCCCCTCCTACTCTCAGAAATGTTTTTGATACTCATCCAGCTCTTTACATTTTTAAAATAAAATTTCTAGTCTGGTATATTCTCTGTTTTGCATGAGTCAGATGTGCATTAGTGGTTCCCACCATTTTAATTAAAGTGGCAAAGTTGTTGAATCCTTATCAAGGCAGACTGAGGTAGAGAGGACAAAACAGAATAAAACCTCACATCTCATCTTGATTCTTAGGTTAATCATCTCTAAGTCATAATCACATAATTCTTTTAACCACCTACAGAATCTTCTAACATAGATGGTAGTTTTATGTTGAAAGTAAGAACAAGCAAGAAAAATATTTAAATTCCAAAAGGAAAACATACAGGTTTTCAAGCTTCATAAGAAACTTTCAAAAGGCGGGTATGTAATCCTACATCTTTCTGTATTCTGAGTTTTCTTTTTCAGAGGGCATGGGTGTATTTTTTAAGTAAAAAACCATTAAGTGGGTGCAACATAATTTTCGGTGACAATAGCAATGTAACTACAGTATGTGTCAGATAGATGCAGGGTCATGGAGTTCACACAAAACTGGACAAATCCTTTCAGTACTTACCTGGTTTTAAGGTTGCTTTTTGTATGTGTGGTATACGTTTTATATGTATTTTATAGAAACAGAAGGGCTGGGAGTACATACAGAATTAATGAAGTCATGACAACAACATGAAGTATTTTGGAGTTCTCCTTTAAGAGAACCAAAGCCAGAATTTTTCTGTTGCAAGAAGAGTACCAATTCTTGGAAAATTTCTGTTCTGTTGTTTTTCTATTTGTATGATTTACTGAATTAACCTTGGGGCTTAATGGCTTTAGGTTGCAATCCTGATTTTAAGTTGGCTTAAAAATTTACATAAACTTAAAAAATTCAGAAATTCTCTTCTAGTTTTAATTCAAGCTTTTGCTTCTGTTACAGGTGAGAAATTTCAAGCTACCCTATAGCCTGTTCCTATAGATTAATGGGGTCCATTTTAAATCTAAGTAGATTCAACTATTGCTTTCCTGTTTTCATAACTGGTGTACAAATTCCATTCTCTGATTCTTGCATATGGTAGCTAACATCATCTTGTCACGTGTGTTTCAGATCTCTGTTTTGATTTCCCAGCTTAGTTTCAATCTCTCTCACAGAAATGTGACTACAGTCTTGCATGTAACTTCAGTCCCTGTTTGCCATAGTACTGCTATACAGTTTTTGGTTGCACCCACAAACTAACTTATTTACTGAAAGCTATAAGCCATTTGCAGTGATGCAGTATTTGTCCAGAGCTTTAGCAATGCTTTAAAATGCTGAAAATCACCTTTTTATAAAAATATGTTACACCACTTTTTTTGTAGCAATAGGAAAAGGCATTTTTGTAAGCTTAGTAGTGAAGTTTTTTATAGATGTTAATAGTGCCTTACCGACTGCTGAGTTCCCTTTCACCACTGTGTACATGTAGCACATGCTGCCTGAATATTACACCCACTTGTCTATATTTTTAAAATTTTTTTTTAAATCTGAATAACAGTTCATGGGCAGTGCTGAAGAGTAAGATTGTACTCAGCCAGACCCATTTGCAGTTTTGAAGGCAAGTGGCATACTCTGGAATTAGGGTACTGTGTAAATTGTGTGACTCTGGACTGGAGTTTCTTCCTTCGGCAAGAAGGGAGAAAAAAAATCCTCATAGAAATGCAGTTAATTTGTTCTGTTTTGCTAGACTCTTTCTCACAAAATTCAAGGTTATCTTTAGCCTGTTTTTTTACACAGACTGTTCTACAAAGAACCTCCTTTCTTAATCAACCTGTTGACTGTCAGGCCCTGCCAGTGATGCTCAGTTTTATTTAAAAAGAACTCCTTTGACTTTGGAGAGAGTGTAATATTTTGGCAAGTGACTTAAACTCCAGGCTTTGTTTCGATATAAATGTACATTCAGTAATTGTACCCATGTCCAGGAAATGCAATGATCCTGTTTCTTATGAGAACATTTTTTAAATCTTAAGTATAAAATGAGAGTCTGAATTGGATTCCTTCACATTATATTTCTCTACTACAGCAATTTCTCTCCCCTCATACCATAATTTAAGAGGGCAAAGAATCCATAATACAAGCAGTAGGTCCTTCAGAAGCACTCAGCTTCTAATGTTCAATGGTGACATCTCCACTTTTCTTCTAAAGCTTCCTGGTTGTGCTGATAAGGCTGCTATTATCTGTAGTTGTCTAACCTTAGTGTGTGGATGGAGGTGTAATGACAAGACTTCACGGGGACTCCGGAGAGCCGTGAGCCGAGCATCCCATACTGTGCCTCCAGTGCCTTCAGAGTGCTCCCGGGCAGGCTGTGCCTGGAGCTGGCTGTGCTCCTCAGTGTGTACCTGCTCAGGCACGTCTCACGCTTACCGTGCTCTTCCCAAACTCCTGGGATGCAGTGCCAGAGAGGAGTGTGGAGATCTCACCCTGTGAGAGCCGGTGGATGTGCTGGGCAGCAGGACATGGAGCTGAGCCTGAGGGCCTGGCAGCCAGCCTGCTGGAGAGGTCTTCCTGTAGTGAACACGGAGGTGGTGTTCTGGAGCAGCTGACACTGAGGAAGTGCTGAAAGGTACCTCCTGGAGAAATGAAGTCAAATCTGTGAGCCTTTATCTGAAGATTTCTGTGTTTGTGTGCAGAAGAATCATTGTTACAGCTACACATAATTGCTTTGTCCATCGTCTGAATGGATACAGGCAAGAGAGTGTTTCTCTGAAATAACTTTGCAATGCAACCTGTTAAAATTACAGAATATTTTATGCTTTTATTAGATCAAATTACTTAGAAAAAGTGAACGTATCTTTGGGCTTAGAGCTTTTTCCTCAGCTCTAACAAGAACCAACTTACTATCAGTCTGGTTGAACAACTCTGAGCCTGAATACTAGCCTGCTTATCATTCCCAGTATCAAGAACTGTTTATTGAAAGATTTTTGCTGTTCTTATCTTTAGGCCTTTACAGTTTTAACACCACCATGATGCACTTGCAGGTGAAGGCTGAGTCCTATAAAAAATGTTGAGTGACTTTATTTTGCATTTTGATGTTTGACTGTTCTTTTAAAGTTTTCATAAAATACTTCTTTATCCTAATATTCAGGATAACTGGTCCTTCTAAAATTATATAATTATTTGCAGTGTTTCCAAATTATTGTAGATTAGGTGTGAGGAGTAAAAGAGATAACAGCTTAAGAGCTGTTTGTGTTATGAGTTAGGTTTAAGTCTTTTTGAAGTATGGCTTATCATGGCAGAAGAGTGTGCCCACATTTATAAGCTTTCAGTGTGGATTAGGCCCTGTATATAGACATGTTTTGATTTAACTACAGACCCTCTCCTGGGAGAATTGAGGGCAGATTCTGCTGTTTTGAAAGCAGATTTCCAAAACTGTCACTTGCTGTTCTATTCATACACTCTTGCAGCAGTAGTTTTTGAACTTTCCTGTCCTTTTTGCATGTTTATTTTAGAAGGCTGGTTCTGCAAAGCATGGCCTCCTTTGGTTTGAACTGGTTATTGAGCTGTAAAAATGGGACCTGCAAGAGTGTATTTCTAAGAAGATATATTTTTTAAGTTACTTGCTATTTTTATTGATTTTTTTCATTATTTTGATTTAGAGGGAAAATACGGAAGAACACGCTGTTCTTAGCCACATTCTCTGTTTAACCTTACACATATAACTTCTTGCAGAAGAGTTTGTCCAGTCCTTGTAGTCACTAGTGCAGCAGCGTACTTGATGACACAATCATTACATGCCCTTTTAATTTGATTTACAGTAATTTTTAGCTTGTAGAAGTTGAATTTACTAGTTTTATTTAAGCTCATGCAATTTTACAGTAAAAAAAAAATCTGTGAAATTTTAAGTTGAGCAAATTATTGTGGGTTGTTTGGGCGTAGTTCCCAATTGTTACTTGATCTGAGATAGAAGGAAGCAGGCAGAAGAACTGTTACCTTGTTTTTGGCCACAGGCTAGATAAAACTAGCGTGTTTCAAATACCTGTGCTTTTCAGGTAGATTGCTTGGTAAATCTGGGGGTTTTAACAAGGGTTTTAACAGTTTAGGCAGTCTGTTCATTTTTAGAATTGATCTTTTCCAGCAGCAAGTTACTTCCCACTAGTGAATTTCTTCCAGTGTCTTTGAAAGAGCAATATAATTTAAGTTAAAAAACCAAAATGCCAGAGTACTGCAAGCATTGTAGGGATTTCTCTTAAGTCTATATCCATGAACCTTTTTTAGGCATGGAATCATATGCTTGGTTGTTTAGCCTTGCAGAGCTGTTAGAAGCTTTCATGTGTGTTGCCACACCAATATTCTCTTCTTAGGATGGCTTTGCAGGCCCTACCCCTTCACTTGTTTCTGTCCTGGCTCCTCCACCTCTGGGAATGGAGACAGGGCAGTCCGCTGCTGCCTTTCAGGTGATTAATTCAGTTTACAGTGCATATATGAACAGGAGAATGCTGTAGTTTGAGGTCTCTCTGAGGTGTAGTCACATGTAGCACTAAGAGTACTTGCCTCCTGGTTCTCATTTTCTCTAAAGAATTAAAAAAAAACCCCCTAATTCTAAAAAAACTAATTAAACAACAGCAAGTAGAGCATGGGAAGGAACAGTACAACAAGCAAGTTACGTTTTCCAATATTTCTACTTCTTCCTAAAGAAGCATTCCTGTACAAACATGCAGCCTGACTGCTGCATTTCAGTTTTAAAAGAAAATCCTTCCTAAGCCAGATATAAATATACAATTGGCAGGTAATCTAAAGAAAATTGAAAACTTTGAATTTCTCTCAAACCTGTTTTCAGATAATTTTCTGGGTTTCTCAGAGGACATCTGGAATAAATTCTCACACTATGATTCCTGAGGTCCTCATCCCCAGTATTTGTGTGACCTTGAAATCCTAGATTTGTTTTGTAAGGAGCAAATAATACTGTTTTATTTCACTGTGGAGTCTATGTACGTTTTGCACTGCACATTGATTGCAATGCAAATTATTGCCATATTTTTTCTAAAACTGTAACAGCAGTTTTGCTCACATTGTTTCTGGTTCCTGAGAATTTCCTCAACCTGAAGAAAATTTTCTTGCAAAATTTTGTCATCTACAGAATCAGTATGATTATCTTTTGTTTTTGTTATATCTGACAAAGCAAAAAATGCCTGGAGCTTAGAAATTGTGTGGTGGCTGTGTAGCAAATCTGTTTTTTGAAAAGGTAAAAAACCCCTCAAAATTATGTACTTTGGAGGCATCTGTGTTGCTGTTGTGTGTGCACGTTCCTTTGCTTGTATATGTGTGTATTCTTGTCATTTTCATTTTGTTGCAGTACCCAGAGTGATAACGCATTCTGGTCCTTCCTTTACATATCAGGGTTGAGAGTTTTAAGAACCATGTTTTGCAAATCAGTTTTTCGTAGGCCCTTAACCAGCCTATACTTTGCAAAAGGGGAGAGGGAGTGCTTAATTTTTGTCTACTTCTAACATTTTGTGAGGAAGATTGTGGTTTATGTTCATGGGGATAGTGTATCACTTAACTGAGTATTAAATATAATTACCAGAGATAAATGCCTGAAGTAAATGGCAAAAAAGAAGGGGCAGAGGCCGAAGGGGCAAAACAATGAAGGGTTTTTTTGCCGCTCAATTAAATTAAAATCTTTGTACCTACACACTCCTCTTGCTGTGATCTCCACTCTTGAACGAAAGGCCTTTCTTTTAGTGGAGGTCATGGTACCTGCAGTTCTGGGCACAGTTCAAAACCAGGCAAGAAAACATGAGCTAAGTCACATTTCTGATGTCTCTGTTTTCCTTTAATTGATCTAAACACTTGGCAGAGTCAGAAAATTTACAGGAAATAAATGAATGAATCTTCCTGTTTATATCTTATGACTGTTTTCTGCTCTTGCTGGGCTGGGTCAGCTGAAGGCTCTATGTGGAGAGGCTGGAGTGAGCAAAGCCTTGAAGATCAGCAGGGAAGTATTCCTTCACCTATCTTTGTCCTAGCTTAGATTTGTATTTTACTCTACAGATTGGAAAAAAGACCCAAACAAACACCAAATATTCATGGAGCTTAAACACCACTTTATAATAACAGTTTTGCATCTGGTTATTGATTATTATGAAGTATTATTTGAAACCCGTTCAACTACATGTAATTATCTGTTAGCACATAAGGTAGTGTGGTGCTTTTTCCAGTGAGATCTGACAGAAAAAAAAAATTAAGCAATTCAGAGCAAGCTTCCTGAGGTTTACCATGAATTTTAAGTGCAAACTAGTATTGTATATTTAAAAAGCAGTTTTCATTTAAGGATTCATTCCTATTCACATAGTTGTATTTATTACCCATGTATTTTGTATGTATGTATTTTGCCCAGTTGATCTTAAAATTCCTGATAGTACTGATGAATGTGTACATTGTTCATGTGCAGTGGAAAGTAGACCTTTTGTGGAAGGTATAGCTGAGAATGCTGCTGAATGTCAGACTATGTGAACAAAGATCACTCTGGTACTGGAGTTTTCATTTGCACAAAGAAGCAGCTGCTTTCAAACTAGAATTGGTTCATTATTCATTTTTATAGATCTTAATGGTTCATAAAGATATTTTACTTTTTATTTAATGATAGACAGAGGTAAGTAACAGGCATCTTTGAGAAAAGCAATTTGTACAGAAATAGCTGAAGGGAAAATTACTTTTTTATGTTATTGGATTAAGTTGCAGCTTTCTATAATTTTGTAGTATCTTTATTTGGATATATTCCAATCACCTGAAAAAAATAAATAACATTATCAAGTCCAGGTCTCTTTGCAGTTGTAATAATGAAATTAAAATAAAACATACTACAGTGCAACACTTAATAAAATTTTCAGTATATTGCCTTGCTACAAACACATGGAAGACTTCTAGTAATTTATAAATTGCCTGAAGAAAATGCTATCTTCTCTAGACTGCTAAGCTAAAATCTGCTTTAAGCGTGGAGCTGTCTGGCCTACACTGATCCTTGGCTTCTGCAAATAGCTAATAATGAAGCCCAAACGATTGAGTTTAAAATTGTTCTCAATTGTCTTTCTCTGTTGTCACTAGGATATTATTCTTGCAGCTGTTTTTAGAGGAGTGCAGGTTTTCTGATCAAAACTTAATTTTGTGACGTGTTTGGTTCATTTTATCCGTGTTCTGGGAGTGTAAACAGTTATCACTGGAATTTAAGTAGCCCTGTCTCTCAATTGTTAAAATCGCCCCATTAAAAAAGCAAAATTATGTTTAATAGAGTTTACTCATTTATTAATATGGCACTCATTCATTTGAAATGAAATACCTATTTTTACCAGTCACCTAATGTGTAAATTGCCCTTTTTTTCTGCCATTGTTTTAGACAGTTGAAGTCAGCTAGGTTTCTAAATTGTAGTTTCTAGTCTCCTCACCTTCCAGAACTAGGTAGGTACATTTTATCTTCCTGGCATATGGCTTCAGAACTGCGATTATGAACACTACTCTCTTCTAGTTTAGTCTGTACTACCTAGTATTTTATGTTCATACTTTCTTCCTGTCAGTGAAAATTATTTCATCTTTAAACGTGAATTTCTGTGATGACTATTTTGAAGTCCCAGGTTATACTGTAAATTGCATATGTTCTTTTCAAGAGAGATGACACCTGAGTAGTATCTTTGAGCCAAAGATAAAATCTCTGCATTCTTTTGCAAAGCATGTGTTTTGTGGGGCTGTCCAATGTTAACTAAAGCAGAGAGGGAGTCTTTGTGTATGACTTTGGTAAATATTTTTAATTTCAGATCTCTTACAATTCTAGAATCTTATTTATTTAAAATTCATGAGATACATAGTTTTTTTTTTGTAAAATGATATTTTAAAAGGAAATGTAATTTCCTTTCAGAGCTACTGATTAATCTGCTTCTATTTAAAGATCTAATAACTCATACTGTAATCACACTCTCATTAGAAAATAATTAGACAGTTCTGGGGAGTCACAGTTATAAGAGCTAGTCATAGACCTAGGAGGTTAGAAACAAACAAGAAACCAATCAAATCTTTGTTTTCCAGAAGATACAGAGAAACTTACTTTGATTATAGTATGTGATGGAAGTATATGCATTTCTTCTTTTTCATTTTTATCTTGGTGGATCTTGGTCAAAAAAGCTACATCAGGCCCAGTTCACTGTTCACGGCGTGCTCTGGTGCAAGGTGCCGCAACCTTCCCGAAAGCGTCTCCGCAGGGTGAGCTTCTTCGGCAGGGCCGCCATGCCCCAGCTGGCGAGCTCGGATGGGCCAATAGCTCCCAGCCTTTCCCTTTGTTGGGCCTCCATGGAAGGGTCGGGCTCCCAGGGGAGCAGCCCAAAAGGGGTCAGGCTCCCATAGGAGCAAAGGGAGGCAGCATCCATCTCAGCCAGAGAAGCAGCTGGCACTCACACACTCCCAGGAGTACGATAAAAGAGCCAGGAAGGGTCCTCACATGGTGTTCCAAGAGAGGGTTTATCGCAGCCTCATCAGGAAAGGGGCCAGTGGCCAAGAACAAAATGGAGAACAGCGTTTAGGGTTTATGTATGGGGTCCGGAGCGTGGGCAGAGCATCAGGACCAATGGTATGAGGGCACAGGGCGGTGCAGAGGGGGGAACTAGGGCAAGGGAACCAATAGGGGTACCGTGAGGGAGGGACTAAGGTACGAGGGCTAATGGGAAAGCAGGGAAGGGAGAACATTCTAGGGTACATACATATAAGGGATAAAAGGGCAGGGAGAACAACAAATCAATCAAGGGAACAGAACTGGGGTACATTAGGGTAATGTGTCCTGGGAGAAGTGTGTAGCTCAGGCCTCTGGGAGGATTTCTTGCCACAGCCCCTTAGTGGGCTGGGTCACAGCAACAGTTCCCTATACTCATACCAGCATTTTCAATGTCAAAATGGCAAATGAAATTCAGCCTTGATAAATGTTGAAACAGTGCACACTGAAAAATAATCATAACTTTTCATATAAAATAAAGGATTCTGAGGTGATAGTCATTATTTAGGGAACTACTGTTGAAATAGATGTTTCATAAAAGCATGAGCTTTGTGTTCAGTAGTGATAAAAAGAGACAAATACATGATTAGAAACAAAGGAGGAAACAACATGGTAGAAAATGTCATTGTACCAAAATACACACCCTCCACGCGTTGCCTGTGGAATATTGTGTACAAAGAGTACAGCATGACAGGGTTCAAGGAAGAGTGAAGGGTAGGATCTTGAATTGTAGAGCAGCTTTCCTGTGAGGAAAGACAAAATTGAGTAGGACTCTTCAAGGCTGACAAACAGATGGCAGAAGGTATACAGTAGATGTCTCTAAAATTGTGTGCCAGGAAGAAGGTGACTGAAGAATGAATGTTTGCAGGCTTTCAGGACAAGAATCAGAGCGTATCAGTTGAAGCGATGAGATGGCAGATACAGAACAAACACGAGGTGATGATCTTTTGGAAAAGGTGTAAATGTGCTCTGGAATTTCATGCCATGCCATACAAGACGGATGTTAGAAGTTTCCATTTGCGCAGAGGGGAACTGGATAGATTTATAGAGTAAATGTCAGGTGGGAGTTACTAAATACACAGGAATCCCATCTGGTGGCCTTTGAGCTGCCATTTTCTGGAGACCGTGGAACTGCTTATGGGAGGAAGGATCCCTGTGTGCTTAGTTTGCTCTTATGCTTTTCCTTTGACATCTGCATGTAGCTGTTTTTCTAAATATAGGTTATTGGTCTGTGTGGATCACTGAACTGACCTAGAATAGCCTTTTTAATAACATTGTGCTCAAGTTCCAGTTCCTGGGTCTGCTCCTTTTTACAGGTTTTCTTCCCTCAAGATAATTCATTCCAGTTAATGTTTGCAACTTTAAAGCATTTTGTTTGGAAGAAAGACTATAAAGGTGAGAAATATGGTAAGACTTAACTCTAGTAGTAGATTTTGAATATTGGCTTTATGGTATAGGGAAGAACTAGCTAGTTGAAGTAAAAATTACGTTTCTGATTGTGCAGATCAAGGATTTGAATCAGCTTTTGAGTCTTCCTCAGGTTGTCTGCATGTAGAGAGTATGTGTAGCCTCTGTGTCTCCCAGTCTCATATTTCTAGTAAAAAATTCTTCCAGACCAAAAAAAAAATTGTTTAAGAGCAGTAGTTCTTTTTGAAACATGTTACCTTTGAAAGTTTTCTAAGAGAGGTGAGGGAAATGAGACTTAGTCTTTTTCTTTTTCTTTTTCTTCGTGAAAGTCTCTGCAGGATTTACCACCTCTTTAAATAGGCTTGAAAGGTATTTTGTGTTATGTCATTTTACAGTAAGCTGCCTAATAAAGTTGTTTTGGTATTGAAAATGTATTTTGGGCATCATTCAGTGGGTTGTTTGCCGTTTAGAAGCTTGAATGTGTCTCCTGATCTCATGCCTGGTGCTGAAAGCACGGGTTGGTTGCCCCTGAGAGAGGTGGTAGAATCTCCATCCTTGGAGATATTCCAAGTAAGCCATCTGGAGATGGTTCTGGACAGCTGACTCTAGGTGGTTTGGCTGGAGCAGCAAGGATGTTGGACCAGATGATCTCCAGAGGTTCCTTCTATGCTTGTGGACATGCACAGCTTGTATTCAGAGGGAAGAAAAACAACATCAAACCCCCACCAGAATTGTGGGGTAGTGTTTTTATAGTAATATTTTTACAGGAAATTTTTTTAAAGGGGGCAGGGAGAAAGAAAAGAAAGACATGCCATCTTATTAAAGGAAGGGGAATGCTGAGGTTAGGTTGGCTTTCGTTTGTTTCAGATTATTTTGCACAAAATAGCTTTCATAGTCTCTCTCTAGCATGCCTTTTTAAGAGTAAGGTTCTTAAAGGAATAAATTCTATTTTTTTCACAGGGCAATTGAAGAACACATGATTTTATTTACAGATTAAGTATGGAGCTTGTCTGTCTTTTTGAGTAAAAACAAAGAGAAAGGAATATACTGAATTCCACATATGTGTGCGTTTCCTATGCTATGCTTTTGAGGCTAGTAATAAAAAATTGTATGTCTGGTAGAAACAGTGTGAGAATACTTAAAGCTGCTTCAGCCAGTCTGGAGGCCTCGAGTGAAATCTAAATGTTGTATATATGTTCTCTGTTGCATATTATATAAATATTACTTAAGCTCATTTCCTGCTTACATGGAACCTATGGTGGCAGTCGAAATCTGGTCCAGTTTCCATGGCAACGCAGTGGCACTGGGAGAAAGGCTGATGCTGTGCTGTGGTTGATATTTTTATGCAAGGAAAGAGATGCAGACCTACATTTTTAGACAGGATATGTATTTCAAGGCACAAAAACATTTAGCAATTTTTATAAATTTGTTTGATAAGTAGATACATCTAATAATAGAAATTGAAATGTATTGTTTGCTGTTTGCAATAGAAAATTAATTTTTAGTTTTATCTAACATTACAGAAAGCCACTGTTAAATATATACACAATTATAACTGCTATATTTGCATGGAAATAGCAAGGAGAGAGACTTATGTATGTACTGAGGACAAAGGAAGTTTTGTACTGAGGCAAAACAGGCAAAATAGACTGAGGCATAACCTCCTAGCCTTTTCATGCTAGTTTTCACCTTCTGAAATCCTTGCAAATCATTTTCACAAAGGTCTTTGAGGACTTTAAGAAAAATGTTTTTCTTTCTTTCTTTCTTTCTTTCTTTCTTTCTTTCTTTTTTTTTGGTGGCAGTCCTTTCGCTCTGGTTTTCTTTATTATTTCAGGATTTCCTAAAGATAGTCCTTGCTTGTTTGTTCTTTCAGCCCTCTGTTATCCTTCAGTGGTACTTAGTACTGGGAGTCATTATGGGGAGGGAGTTCTTAAGCCTGCAGTTTTGATGTGACTACGGTGAAGCTTTGCTCATCTTGACTGTTGAGTCGGTGGTTGAGTCACCAACCCTGGAGGTGTCTAAAAGATGTATAGATGTGGCACTTAGGGACATGAGTTAGTGGTGGACTTGATAGTGCTGGGTTAATGGTTGGACTTGATGACCTTAAAGATCTTCTCTGACCTGAATGATTCTCTGATCTCTTTGGATTTCCTTATTCCTCCTACATGCAAAGTACTTGCTCCACCTCAGTGAAGTGGGATGTTCTGAGAAGTCAAACATTCTGAGAAGATGAACCAAACTGGAAGCAGTATTCTTTAGAAGTGTGAAGGGCTCTGTTCGTCCCTATGAATCATCATCTTTCTTTCCCAGCCCTGGCACTATACAGTTAGTCTGTGTCTGATGTTGCCTAGCAACAATTCATCAGATGTCTAAAGGGAACTGATTTACCCTTGCTGGAACTCTCGTAGAAATCTAAGTAGATAAAATGTTCATGGAAGGATATTAGCCTTTTCCTATGTCTGGCACCCACACTATCAATCAGGATTAAGCTCGATTTTACCGCTGTCCAAGGCTTGGCTGCCTTGTCATGCTGATGATTTAAAGATGCCTCATTTTATAGTGCAATATCTCCATCCCATCCTGCAGTCAGCCTGTGCTTCAGCTGTCATGTTTTCAGAGGTTTAGCAAATCAAAACTCGCAGTGATAGCCTGTGTGCACAGCAGCACTGACTGCATGTAGGCATCCTCATTTAGGAGGAGAAAACCAGCTTTGCCTCTGCAGTAACTGTAGGTACTTAAGGGGGAGATGAACCTTCTGTGCTTCCAGTTCTTCTTAGCCTCATCTTCTGAAATACAGTGATTCAACTCAGAGTTTCCTTCAGCCCTTTTCCATTCATTATTACTGAGAGTCTACATAGCTTGAATACTTCTCTGAGGCTTGTTACTGAGCTAGTGGCAAAGAAGACTTCAGCTGTCTTTGACACTGTCTCAGTGAAAGTCATGGCAGTGGCACAATAACAAACATGTAATGTGTCACAGTTTTAGCACCAGTCAGATCAGAAGCTTTGTCATCAACATAACACTTAAACATTTACATTTTCAGCAGCAGTAAGCTTGCCGTGTTCCTTGGACTTCAGTTTCTGCTTGTAAAATGTCATGGGTTTGAAGTCATGCTGTCATGATCCTTTATTGCCATTAGAACTCAGCACTACAGTGCTTCTGATCTTTATTGTGCTGTGCCAATTATCCTGCTCATTTGACTTTTGAAACCTAGAATAGGAAAGTTGTTCAGTTTTTCAGACGGCTCTGTGTGGGATCAGGTGCAGCAGACACCACTGTCCTTCCCTGAGAAACCCTGAGATAAGGTTACCCCTGGAAAAGAAGTGAACTGGAGGCTGTAGCCTCGTGGAAATAATAGTTGCTGTCCACTTCCTGTTGTAAACTGGGTCCAGAATTTAACTTTACAAGATGAGCTTCCTTTCCTGTGCTGTAAAATTTACTGCCCTGGTAGAGGAAGCTTCAGTTGCAGTGTTCTGGTAGCAAGACACAGGATATGGAAAGATCGTACTCTCAGAGGCAGGTGCCTCTTGAACAGTTGCATCTTCTCTACAAGGGAGACAGTTCATCTGGGATATCACGACAGCTGGGATTCCTTGAATGCTTTTCCACCATGGATGAGACTCTCTCTTGCTGTTGGAAATAGGAATATTCCAATAAGTGAGTCATCCAGCATCCATGCTGTGAGGTAAAGCATGCCAAGGCTGGAATGAGTCAGATGGTCTGATAACCCTTATTCGCAGACTTGCTGACACAAAATAGATTCTGAAAATCTCAACAGGAATTGTCACAGTATTTAGTATCCAAAACTGCCTCATTCAAGCCAGCTGGACAGTGCTCTGTAATACTGGGGTGACTTTCCTAACTCTCCCGAAGTGGCTGTTTGTTGAAGATCCAGTCAAATAAAAGGTCCTTCACTTGCAAGATGTAAAAATAATGGAAAGCTCCAAAATTGCCTCTACAGCCCCCGAGACAAATGGTTGATGGGAATAAGGGATGAAAAGGCATTTCCCTAGGAACATCTGGACAGTCAAAGGGCACGTGGAGGAGTCTTACAGACTGAGAATGATGACCTCTTCATTGAGGGAATGTGACAGGAGACCATGCTGAATGCAATGGCTTTTGGAAACAACATCTGCATAAAATAAATAAAATATGCCATGTTCTATGAGGTTATTGGGCAAGAGATCAACTAAAGTTTTGCATTAAGAAGTATGAAAAGTAAACTAACAACAACAACAACAAAATCAGAGATCTAGGCACTAAAAAAAAACTTTTGAACCCAAGGAGCTTAAATAACTGCTTTCTTAAAGATCAATCAATTATCAGAGTTATCCAAATAAAAAGTGTGTTTTCATGTGTCTGAAGAGTAAAAATTGTTACTGCCTCTGTGAAGACAATAAGACAGAATGATTAAATGGTCATGAAGCTAAAACCAGCAGCTTGTTATTTATCTGTGTTGGTTGGTGAGAATGAGTTTTTGTGAAAAACATATCTGTGATTTTTCCATTTGCTTGCTTTTGGTTGCAGCTGGACTTGGCAATCTTTTTGCTGCTTTTACTTCTATTACGAAATTCAGTGCTTAATTTAACGTGAATGAGCAATATACAGAGAGAAACTCAAAGCAGACATTTCATATATTGTACTTATGACCACATATACCCAAAATAGAAGAAAATAACTGACTATTGAACACTAGCAAAAAGTTTTTGCATGATAGGCATCTTTGCAACGTATGTCTAATAATTAAGTTAAAATGTTTTGAGTTGCTTGTTTAGCTTTCTTCTATTAGTTTTACTGATACTGCAGTGCAAGCTGGGTACTTTCATAAAGTGCTAGTAGGAATTGTAAAGAGATTTATTAAAACTCTTGTTTTATAGAGGAAATGCTACTGGAATTTGGAACTTTGGGAGAGGAGTTGTGTGTTTTTTGAAAGATTGAGATTCATTCATTATTTTGAAAGAAAGCCTGTTAGTGAAAAGGAGTTATGATTGTTAATGTAAAGAATTCATGTAAAGTGCTTGTTTCAGCTTACTGAAAACAAGGTTAATGAGGAGAAGTCAGGTAGCAGTAGAGTTCCATCTGGTGCATTCAGAATTTATCACTGCAGCGAGTGTTTGTATTTGCTGCAGACAGAGAGATTTTTCTAATTGCTGACTTAGTCATGCAACCTTGTTCCTTCAGGCTCTGTTTTTTTCACCTGCCAGTTATGTCCCTCAGTGTTTGTCCTATCCAAAATGCCTGTCTACTTACCCTTTTCCCATTGCCTGAAGAACTGAGTTCCCAGACATAATCCAGAGCGTGATGCATTTGCACTTAACAGGATGAATGGGTCTTTTAAACATTAAGTAACACGGACATGAAAAATGCATTTTTGCACTGAGATGATCACATGAAGTCAGGATTACATTTTACCAGGGTGCTTTAGGGGTCAAAAGAACCCCAACCAACTAACCAAAGGCAAGAGGTACTCTGCTGCTTGACTGCATTTGATATGAAGTGAAGGGTTACAGTTTTGCCGTTCCTGTGAAATCTTTTCTACTAGGCTGTTAAATAGGTAAGAAAGAGTGTGAAACACTGCATTTATTGGTTTACTTCACCTCATTTTGCTTCATTTGTCTTCAGTTGTCTTCATATGGTTTCTAATGTATAAATGGAATATATACTTCCTTGAAGGAGTTACTGTTTTGTGATAAAGACTAAATCCCATATTTTGTAATTTAGTTATGAATGCGTATGTCAGTCCATATTTGACCTCAAAGGGTCAGTTACTTAAGTGGTTTTGGTGCCAAATCAAGTTAAATCTGCTAACTTCTCCAGCGTCAGTTAGGGCTGTTGGGGAGCAGAGAGTGCTTCTTCTCCTTCAAAACTTGGACATTTGTTGCTAGTGGCAACTGTAGGCTACTGAAGCAACAACAGCATGTTTTCTGAAAATTTCTTATTAATAGAAAGACTAGAGACGCTATAATTTAACATGCCAAAGAGAAAGGCAGAAATTAAATACTACAACACAACATGCCGGAAAGAAAGTCAAAAATGAATTTCCATTTATACCCTTGTGAGTTATTCTGTTAAAAGTAATCCATCGTGTGGCCATTGTGAGAGGAAAAAAGAAGTCAAAATAGTGGCCATTTCTGCCACCGTCTGCCAGTGTTTTCTGTCACATCGTCTTGTTGGTCAGAAGTGGAGGTTCCCCCACACAGATAGAAGTTGTGCAGCATGAGAAGGGACTCTTGTTGCAAGAGGATTTGAAGAAGGTGAAGCTTCATGTGTCATTTATGAGATTAGCTTATTTTTTAACTAATTTTTTATCATTGCATTGGAGTGGTATTCCATGTCTGACATACTTCAGATGGAGGTTTCGTTCTCACATGTTAGGATGCACATCTAAGAAACTGTATTCTCCATTGATCAGTACATGGTACATGGATTTATGACAGGTAAGTTTCTACTCTTTGGCCCTTTGGAATTTCTTAATTTATGGTAGCGAAAACCTCTTGTGGGACCTACTGATGAGGCTTGGGTGTTGCCAGAGCAGCAGTGGGAAATTGAAATGCAGTGTAACCACCTCCATGCTTAAGAAATGTAGCCCCTAGTGACTGCAAGCACCCACAGCAGGCAAATAGGGCGTGAAGAAAGACTCCTCTCCACAGGAGGCCATTCTACTGGTGGAATGGAAGAATCAAGTACGTGCAATCCAGGAACCAGGCACCAGACTGTGACGTCTGGGAGCTGCTAACAGAGGCAGTGGACAGACTCAGTAGTTGGTGCAGAAGGGCACAAAGAGGCACCCTGATCCCCAGTCTCAGTAGTGAACACTTGCTCAGGATTGGTCTGGTCACGCCTCAGAGCTCATTCCCCTGTAGCTGCTGGAGTCACTGCATGGAGTCACAGCTGTGACAGGGACTTCCATCCAGACAAACATGATACAGGTGTAGCTCTTCAGATCTCAGGTGCCCAGTGCCTGATGCCTCTCTGTGAAGCTAGGTCTGACAGTCACCCCTTCTGCAGAAGGTGTTACTGATCTCTGCTCTTGTCATCAGGACTTGGGGAAGCGGCGTGAAGTGAGTCAATGGAGGTTTACATTGGCTATTAGGAAAAAGTTTTTCACCCAGACCGTGTTTGGGCACTGGAATTCCAGGGAAATGGTCACAGCATCAAGCTTGACAGAGTTAAGAAGCATTTGGACGAAACATTCAGGCACATAATGTGACGTCTGGGGCTGTCCTCTGAAGGACCAAGAGTTGAATTTGATGATGCTGGTTGGTTCCTTCCAACTTAAGTTATTCTATGATTTTAACATTCCAGCTGTTACAATACTTCACTGGTAACTAGAAATACAGGTAAGGTGCAAGCTGCTGAGTATCTATTTTTATATTTTCTTTTTGTGCTGCCAGGTGGGTCTTCATTTTTTAATTAACTGTTGACTGTTTTTCCTTGCAAGTCTGTAATGGATGGCTCGTCTGGAAAATACAACTCTGAAAGAAAAACAGTATTTCAGGAAGAAAACATATTACTTTGGCAAGTCCAATTAAACTTGAGGCTTTCTGGGTAGATTTGGCTTCTGGTTGACTGTCTTAATAACAGTTTAACAGAATCGCATTTCTTTGAGAACAAAATTTCATTTGGGACTGACTTTCACAGCTTGAAACCAGTTACTGGGAACTTGCTGTAACTGTGTCAGAGAAAGGCCATAAGAGCTGCCTCCTGAGCTTGGCAGACTTCTTCATCCTAGGTGTGATTTGATGTAATTGTAGGCTGCTACTGGGTCCCCTCAGCTCTGCCCGTGGCGATGTGCTCTTCCTGTGATGCTGGGCTGGGGCGGTGGTGTGGTAAAGCTGCAGTACTTGCTGCGTGAAATGGCATTTATTTATAGTAGCTGTTGTTTTGAATGGAAGAAGGCAGTGTTCCTTGGCGTTTCACTTGGACTTTGCATGTGCCCAAGGTGGCCTCCAAAAGACTAGTAAGCAAGATGGGAATGAAAAATTCATTCTGTGTTGCTATTTGAGGTCACAAAAGCTACTGTGTTGCAGCCTGCTCTGTTCTGGAATGGATTTTTACTGGTGCTTCTGTTAATGTTTGATGGTCTGGTGTCTTTGGAAGGAATGTTAACAGTCCCAGGAGGAATGATAATTTTGTTTGATAATGACCAGATGTAGGAACTGCTTAATGCTTGTGACATACCAGCACTCTCTCTTTTTATACATAAATTTCCTGCAATTGGAGATTGTAGTACCATTTTGTACTTCAATAAGAACACAAATAGTGTTTTTCATGTAAAGCAAAGCTGTCCCTGGGAGTTCACATCAACAATTTCTTGGAGTTAGTTAAAAACACATCTCCTTATGCCCTGTTTCCTTCTGGATTTGTAGACTTTGTTTCTGAAAACAGTAAGATGACCTCTGGCATAATAAAAAATAATTATTAAATTACAAATAATTTATCATAACTATTAAAATTTAAAAATATTCTGAATTATAATCCACTTAAAATCTTACTTGAAACATGCAACATTATTTTGTTCCTTGAGCGATAACTTCAGAGTTATTTTGATCTTTCTTATGTTTTTTGTTGTTTGTTTTATGTGTGTGGATTTATTTAGAAAGCCTCCATTTAAGGCTGCCTCCAGTTCAAAGAGCTCAGTGTTAGAAGGCACCTGTCTAATTAAGCTAAATTTGCCTTTGGGAAAAAAGAGCAGGCAAGAATTCAGCTCATAAAGCAGACACCATTTGAACAAATGAGAAAGAGATCCAGATAGCTGAGTCTTTAAGGAATTAATAACAGCTGTGAGAAATTTGTGTATAGAGATTTCAGACTTTTAACTCTACAGAACCTTGAGAGCCTTGCCCAGGAGCATGAAAGCTTTTGCCTTCTGGAGCTGGAGAGAAGCATAGCTGGAGCTCCTTCCAGATGGACCCGCACCCATTAGTAGATTTCGTAAAGCTCCCGTCTCTTAGGAGGCTTACAGTGTAATTCTTCTGATGCTCACCCTCCCCCTTGTTTCCTCTTTTTACCTCTTCAGATTGAAATTCCCTCTAGAACCTCTGGGGGTATGTCAGAAGGTTCATAACATTGCCAGAATATAGTTTATTCCATGTTTTATTTTATTAGATATATGAGGAAGTCATTTAACCTTATTTTAATTGCATTTTCTGTTAGCAAAAAAAGTCTTTGGTTGTGTTCATCTGAAAATTTTAAGGGGAGTTTTGTTTTCCCCTCAGATTAAGGTAGTTCTTAGCTTAATCTGACCAATTTCTGCCTCCCAGTTTTTTTTCATTTGACACAGTCTGTTTCCTTCTGAGACAATGCTTTCGTAAAGGTAAGAGAATCGGGTGCAGGTTTAAGTAGTCACCCTGTGTGCAGTATAGTGTTCATAGAGAAAGACTCCTGCTGATGTATGCCTGTTCCCCATGGGAACATGAGGATTTCTGCAGGTAGTCTTGTTCTACAGCAGTCTTGCCTGCGAGATGTTCTTATCCATTACTTTATAATAAAAGCATACTTTTTGTCTATGAGGGTTTCTGATAAAGAGGCCTGAAGTCTGCTTTGGTTTTTAGTAATGGAAATCGTTCATTTGTTGAGGAAAAGAAAGGAATGTCTGAAGATGAAGTGACTGCACGAGGACAGACCCAAGGTGCACATACATTCCCTCTGGCCAGGAGCAGTTGCGTGGGAAGGAATGCAGGGTTGGGCCCCAGTGTGTGGAATAACGTTCCACATCCAGTGGTCTCAGGCTGCTGGGCTTCACGAGTCAAAGGTGCTCCTGGGTTAGCCATCAGTTGATTTTTCTTCCATGAGTTTTTTTGAGCCCAGTTTGAACTTAACTAACTTCTCTTATCCATGATATCCGAGTGAAAAAAGTTCGCTTTAGTTTTTGACGTCATATTGCATGAGTAATTTTTTTTTCTTTGGATTTTCTGTCAACTTGGCCCAATTTGTGTGGGATGAGGCAGTGGACAGCCATTTCCTATTTGCTTTCTCTGTATCTCTCAAGATTTTGTAGCACTCTGCTGTCTTGTTTTCCTGGCTGAAGAGTTCTGTTATGTTCAGATGCTTCCCATATGGAAGGAATTTTGTTATTTTAATCACTCTCACTGCTCCTGTTTTACCTTTTCCAGAACAGAAGAATAGCAAATGACCCCACCATATCAACAACACAAAAAAAGGATATATTTTTCTCGATTTCTCATAGTATAATTTTCTCAGCATTTTAAGGTTTGAATGTTTAGGAGATTGCTTTTACTTTTGGCTGTTACCCAGTGGGAGCGTGGAGCAACATATCCATGAGGGAGAACAGTAAAATTAAGTTGTCAGAAATGTTGTGTTTCATAACAGTGGGCAGTTGATTTTTTTGTAAGACTCCATGCAGGGTTTTGACGTATTTTGCTTCAAGTTCACTGCAGAGGAGAAATACTTCAGCTTTTCTTTTGTCTTTTACTAAGTATTCCCTGTAAGAGCAATTTAAAAATAGGATTTAATTGTATTTTGATTGGACTTTGCTGTAAATTTATTTTTGTCCATGGAAAAGGCAGTAATTAAAAGAAAAAAATGCTGGCTGGTGTTTGCTAATTGTTTGTAGTGTTTCTTTCAATACAATTGTAAGGTTTGTCATTGTAGCGTGTGAAGATGGTCAGTTCTCTGCATACCTGCTGACAGAATACTGAGACTCTAGAAATGGTGTGTCATCTTCTTTTGTTAATTAAGTGTTTGTGCTTGAATGGTGGTGAGCAGTCTAAGAGTGGTAGACCACAGAGTACCAAATGATTTCTTTGGAAAAAGAAAAACAGGTTTAATATTCATCTTTGTATGCATGTGCTACCTAATGCATATCAAAACATAGCATTTTAGGAATAAGAAAGAGTAATAACTCGAAATAATGGTTGTTGGATAGCTTTTTATGTTATGATAATATTTGACAATTATATTTCCGAAAAGGAAATGGAGATTACAGACATTTTGGTGAGTCACAGCTTTCTAAATGGTTGGATTTTTTAATGCCAATGATGTTTGAAAATCTACTCAAAAGAAAAAATAATTTACATTTTAAGAGACTATACGGGAAAAAAAAGAAATCTAAGCTGAATAAACTGTATATTCATGCCATAAATCGCAAATAAGGATGTTGTTGAAGCATTCATCATAGCTTATCTTTGCAATTCGATAAAAGGGCTACTAAGAAATAGCAAAACTGGAATTCTTTCATTGATATCCTTCCTAACACTGTGGAACTATGAATTGGCAGACAAGCAGGATTGGGGATGCTAGGATGAGTTACTCAGCCTGGAGGCAGAATTTAAGCCATCAAGTGAAGTGTTGAAGACTGTATCTCTACATACACCCCAGCAAAGTAAAAGTCAACAAAACTAAAGAACAGTAAGAATCTCTTGCTAAGAACTCTAAGCTAGAGGAAAAAATTGCCAAAAATGCAGAATTAGCAGTCAGACTGATGTAACTCAGCATGTTACGTTCCTTCCCTCATGTTTCTGTACTAATGTTTGATTGCTCCAAAAGGTGCAATCAAAGCTAAATGGACAAATTAAAGATCTTCCTTAGGTTGAAGCAGTGTTTTGTTATTTGCAGATAAAAATCATAAATAACTCCAGAAGAAAACACGGTAATCTCTTTCCTTCCTTCCTGATGTCCACAAAGGACAGTAAGAAAAGAATCTTGAACATAAAAATCAACTGGGATGGAAGACAGGAAAAATAACCCTTTTCAAACCAAAATCAAATACAGTAGCTTGAGAAAGAATCAGAACCAACTCTGTTTTCTTAACCTATTTCCCTAGGAATAAACTTATCTTGTGGGTTTGTGGTGTTTTTTTTGTTTTT
>WEIT01003893.1:54375-64873 GCA_013389985.1 Dryoscopus gambensis
TGACTGCAAACTGTCATCCTTCTCCTGGGAGCTGTAGTAAGTGTTTATATACAGTGGAATTTTAATAATGTGTTATGCTGCACTAGGCTGATAATTTTTTAGCTACTTGTATATTTTACAAAGATTGCAGTTATGACTTTTTCATGAAATAACAGAATTCATGAACTTGGGCACTTTGGTGTTTTCAGTAAGTGTAAATTATTATGTTTGTTTGCAGTGGACATTTATTAGAGCCATAATAAACACTCATTTGAGTGTAGCATTTTTTAAATGAAAGATTCAGATAATCACGTAATAGAACAAGTGTTTGGAGAGATAAATGGAAAAAATAAAGAAGGAAACATTCCCACACAATCAGACATTATAATGATTGTAATAAATGTATCTCCAAAGAATATAGAGTATTAAGTGCCATAGTGTCTAAATGCTTCCAATCCGAAGCAACTGAGATGCATCCTAAAGACTTCAGTTGGTACTAGAGCTTAACTAGCCTTTAACCTTTGTCATTTCTAAATGCCTGAGTAGTGTGTATTTGTAGATAGATAGTTAACAGGTAGGATTTGAGTCAAGAAAGAACAGCTGTCAGTACTTAAGCCTGTCAGCTGGTTAATGTTGCATTTGCTCTCACTTTTGCTGCTGTGCTTAGTTTCCCACTGGGAGACATCCCCTGTGCTGCTTCGAAGAGCGTTTCACAAGAAGCATGTTTGCTGGGTGGGCTTCAGGGCTTTTTTGCTGCAGGGCTTTTTGGACCTGCTTACCAGTCAGGTTATTGGTGCTGTAGGAGGATCCTGGAACTTGAAAGGCTGGTTTCCTAGTAGTTAATGCACAGCTTTTCTTTGTTCTGGACAGTCTGGCATCAGGTTAATGTTTTTCAGATCAGGATAGTAAATCATACAGCAGTCACATTTTTGCATACCTACTCCCAACACTGAGCCTGCTCTATATCTTCTCCCCATTCCAGTTGTCTCTCCAGTATGGAGTGTCCCTTGAGTTTTTCCAAGTCCTCCCAGCAAAATGTTGCAATCTCTTTTTTCCAGGTAGACATCACTTTCTTGTGACCCTCCCTCTTTCTGCCTGCTTCTGCCATTCCTCCTACATTTTCCTTCTTGGTGGCCTCCCCTTGCCTCTCAGCTGTTTACTTCCTTACATCCCCTTTTCTTCTGGTTACTGGCAAGGCTTAACACTTCTCTAAGTGCAAGGAATGTCAGGAATGTGCATTGGAGAATCTGCAGCAGCAGTGGTCTGAAGGACTGTGGGTGGGTGTCCTGTATTTCACTTCTGAATGTTGCAGTGTCCTGCCTTTTTGAAATCTCTGTAGCTTTGCAACTTGACTGCGTGGGCTCAGTTAAAAAGCCCTGCAGAGCTGATGTGCTCTGCTTATCCTTTATGATGGCTGGGTGCTCTACTAGTGACTTCTGTTCATTGTGGGGTAAAGTAACCAAGACTATTTCCTCTTCTGAATGGAACTGAGAATGTTCTGAGTAGACCCAGTTGATGTGAGTAGGAAATGACTATTCAGTGTCTCCCCTGATACAGGAATTCAGGAATGTGAAATGAGATGAACAGTTGGCAACAGTTATGTTACAGTTCTTCACAATGTGCTTTGACCAGTCTTTATGACATTTTACTGTTGGTGTAACTTAAGTATAGGGGATGTCGGTGTCAAAACTGGAGTTACCTTTATGTAGGTACCTGAGAAGAATGTGTGTGATAAACTGACAGACAAGGTATGTCTCATTTTGACACAAGACAGTGACTCTTAAGATCATTGCCAAGACTCTAGTTAATGAAACTTAGGGAAGTTAGGTAAGTTTCTCTCCTAGCAGTGTAGTTCCATATGAATGGTTTCTGAGATAGTCTAATTCATTGAGATTTTCCTGCAGTATCCATCAATTAATATTCTGTTATTTATATTACATTATTCTTTGCAAGACAATAGTATCATGTAGTTAAGATTTTAACATCCTTTCTGATTTCCAGGTACATCAAGGCCATTCCCTGCTCATGTTTGAGGATTAATTCAGTACAGTCTAATTGTATCACTTCTTGCCAGAATGTTGTGGATAGTAAAACTTTTGATTAGCTTCAATATCTGAAGATTTTCTCAATAGAAAGATAACATACCCAGGCATGTAAGTGTAGCATCTCTTAACTTAGGAAGCTTTTGAACCACAAATCACAGAAAGGTCCTACATCTTGTTTTTTCCTAATAACCTGCTCTGATAAATGACTGTTTGCCTCTGTCAGTGGCCAGTAGGAAATGCCGTGTCAAACTAAATATTTTGGCATTGTGTTTTTGTGCATGTTGCTTCTGAGTTATGCATTTCTTTTGTTCTTGAGTTCTTTGGTGATTGTCATTATTCTCGGCAGTTAAAACTGCTGGTTTTAAGAGATCCATTCTCTGACTACGTTAGTATTTGTTGTCAAGTGACTATATTGAGCTTAATAAAAAAATGTTTATTATGGTTTGTTTTCTAAAACACGGTTGCTGCACACTTCTGTTATTAAAACTTTCTATTCAGATAATTTAATATTTAATTAAAACTAGAGATGATAGGCCAAATCAGTACTTTTAACTGTTTCAAAGAAAACAAAAAGGAGTTAGTTACTTTTTACAATTACTTATTTAATTATTCACCCTAATGCTGTTGTTAACATGTAGAAATAATGGACAAGATTTTATTTTAATTTGTTCTGCAGTTGGACACTGGTTTTGTATGGGTTTATGTATAATTGAAACGAAGTACCAAAGCATTTACCATGCTCATTTTAGGGGAAACCATTTTCCGTCTACAGGAGATGACAATTCCTTTAGCCAGAACAGAAGCAAACATTTGTGTTGAACTCATGAACAAGTTTATTTGGAAGTTTTCCTTAATTAAATTCCAGATGTCTGCATGGTCTTTGAAGTACTTGGACATCATCTTCTAAAATGGATAATCAAGTCTAATTATCAAGGCCTTCCTATCCGTTGTGTAAAAAGCATAATTCGACAGGTAAGTTTTGTCAATATTTTCATTAAGTTTTTCCACCATTGTTAACAGTTAGATGGTTAGAATAACAATATTTGAACTGACCTCTTACTAGTATCTAAAATAAGATGATTTCATTTTAATCTCAGTGGGGTTTGCAAGAGGATCGTAATGGGTAGTCTGCACTTCTGCATGCTGAGGTTTTTAGGGGGTTTGGGTTATGTTTTTTAACTGAGGTTTCCCAGTGACAAGGGAGTTTCCTTAGCTGCTTTAGAGAATAAAAAATTGAAGCAATAAGTCTTTTTCGTAGATATGAAAATACTCATATTAAATTGCAGTTTTGGTTGACATGTCATGCTTCTTAATAAAATCTGGAAAATAAATCACTGTAACCGTGGGAAATAATACCATTATGATGATGATAGTGATGAACAAAAATGGTATCTCTCTGACAAATGAAAATAACCTGTTCTTTAAAAAAATTGCCGTCTGTCTGTATTTAAGTTTTTGTAGAGTCAGAGTGTTAGCAAGTTGAAACACTTCAGAACATTTCACTGGGATGTGTTCTTTCAAAATATGTTCTTTTGCTATTCTGTGAAAATCAAGTCGCTGAGAGATGATCATAAGGAGAAAGTGTTTCAACACGGAGAAGGCATGTGTATAACATATAGAATCATTCAGGGTGGAAAAGACCTGAAAGAGCATCGATTCCAACCATTAAGCCACTGCCAAGTCTGCCACTAAACCATGTCCTTAAGTGCCACATTTGTACTTCTTTTAAATACTGTCAGGGATGGTGATTCCACCACTTCACAGGGCAACCTGTTGCCTTGGCAGTCTTATCACCCCTTCAATGAAGAAATTTGTCCTAATATCCAATCTAACCTCCCCTAGTGCAACTTGAAGATACCTACTCTGGTCCTGTCACTTGTTACCTTGGAGAAGAGAGCAACCCCCACCAGTCTGCAACCTCCTTTCAGGCAGTTTTAGAGAGTGATGAAGTCCCCCCTCAGCCTCTTTTTTTTTTTTTTTTTTTCTTTTTTTCTCTTTTATTTTATTTACAGACTAAACACCCCCAGCTCCCTCACCAAACTTGTGCTCCAAACCCTTCCTCAGCTCTGTTGCCCTTCCCTGGGCATGCACCAGCACCTCAATGTCTTTCTTGTAGTGAGGGGCCCAAAACTGAACACAGGATTTGAGGTGTGGCCTCATCAGTGCCAAGTACAAAGGGACAATCACTGCCCTGGTCCTGCTGGCCACACTGTTGCTCATACAAGTCAGGATGCCATTGGCCTTCCTGGCCAGCCGGGCACACACAGGCTCATGTTCAGCCACTGTCAACCAGCACCCCCAGGTCCTTTTCCTCTGGGCCTCTTTCCAACCACTTTGCCCCAGCCTTTGGTGCTGCCTGGGGTTGTTGTGACCCAAGGGCAGGACCCGGCACTTGGCCTTGCTGAACTTCACATAATTGGCCTCAGGCCATCATCCAGCCTGTCCAGGTCCCTCTGCCGAGCCTTCCTGCTCTCCAGCAAATCAGCACGCCTGCCCATCATGGTGTCATCTGCAAACTCTGTGTGGGTACAGTCGATCCCCTTGTCCTGGTCACTGATAAAGGTATTAAACACGGATGGCCCTAGTACTTGAGCCCTGGAGAACACCAGTAGTGATGGCTGCCAGCTGGATGTAACTCGATTCCTCACCAAGCTCCTGGGCCTGGTGTCCGCTCAGGTTTTTACCCAGCTGACAGTGCACAGCCCAGCCAGTTCTGCATTTGGGAGGTGTAGGTGGAAGTGAACTGGATGAAGGCTCTGAGCAGGCTGGTCTGATTCTGAGGTTAGATACAATTTCGAAGGTGGTATGACTTAAAAGAAGGTTTGAATCACACAGTCTTCCAACCTGAATTGCTTTTTGAATGTAGACAAAGGTAAAAATTCCAAGTAATTGAAACACTTCATACCTGAGAAAAGAGGAAGGCTTAGTCCTGAAAGAATAAAAAGCTTTAATTTTTGTGAGACTGGAATTAACTGTTTGGACTAGTGAGAGTGTCATTGTTTGGTAAGGTTTTCAAGTTGCTTATTAAAGACAATATAGATTTTTTTTTCTTTTTCTACTTGGACAAAACTTGTGCTACACATGTTTTAAAAACTGATTTATGGAAGTTGAATATGAACCAATTCAGTTATTGCACTGGTATTATTGTACATGAAACAATTTTGTTTCATGAACTTCTGTAATTCCATGCTACAATGGAAAATTATGTTGTTATGCTATTACTTGGTAATGTATTTTTTCCAATTTTTGGGTACTTCTGAGCATTGGGATGAAGTCAGGCTTATTTTAAAATGCAGCTGAAGGCTGAGTTTCTTAATAAATTTAATTGCAGTTTCAAGCAGATTTTTTAAAAATCCTATTGTGATTAGGTACTTCAGGGTCTAGATTACCTACACAGCAAGTGCAAGATCATTCATACGGATATAAAGCCAGAGAACATTTTGATGTGCGTGGATGATGCCTACGTGCGCAGGATGGCTGCTGAAGCTACTGAGTGGCAGAAAGCTGGTGCTCCTCCCCCCTCTGGCTCAGCAGGTACGAACAGGATATTTAAATGCAATGTAGTAAACTACCATCAGTATATTATTGCTAACAGTATTTTGTTCAATGAAAATTCACATTTTAAGTAATTGCATATGAAAAGTGCATGTCTGTTTAATTCTTATCCTGCTCTGGAAACTATCAGAGAAATGCTTTCCTACTGGTTTTGCACATTCAAGTTTTCAGGGTCCCCAGATACAGAAAAGGATTTATTGGTATAAACTTACTTCCCTCCCATCCCACAAGCTTTAATGCCTGGGTTTCAGTCACACTGGAAGCTTGCATGTCTAATATTGACAATAACTAATAGTCTTGTCTAAATTATGTCTAGTTCCAAGTTCATCAGTATCCTTGTGGAATTATCCGCCTTTGTTTCTGTTGTAACTTATTCTTAAGATGCAAAGAAAAGTTTTACATTCATAGTTTTTCACCCTTAAATGGAATTTTTAGCTGAACTTGTGATAAGCCCATTTTCCTAGTGGTATAAAATGTTTTATGTTAAGCTTGCTAAGAGTTTAGATAGGACCTGTACCTTATGTTTAGCTAGGAGAAATCAAGGTAAAGAAGTTCACAGCAATCAGCAAAGATAAACAAGGAGGAAGCGTGGCTTTTCTAGTGAATTGTTTTTTTTTTTAGTAGTAGTATGTAATATATATTTTTACTACTATGGTTGCTACTAGTTTACCAGTTGAGCACATCAGCTACAGGCAGTGGAGAAATAACTCCCTTTGCAATATTGACAGAAACGATATCGCAGATTAAAATCTCAGAGGTATGCTAAAAATATTTTCTGTATCAGGAACAAATACAGTGGTCAGAATCCATTTCACAGCGTTACATATTTTTAGATGAAAATTTGTTTAAATGGTGAATATATTGAATTTTACATAATGTGTAATCACATAGCTAAAGATTGTATGTTTTTTGTGTGGGAAATAACTTGATTTTGTTCATGCTGCCTTTATATTGCTTCCTGACATTAAAATAAATACTATTTTAAGGAATGGGGTTCTTATCACACTTTGTTCTTAGCTAATTGCAATTAAATATATGGCTGTCTGCACAGCAGCTGAAAATGTGTTTTCTTTACAGCATTGCAAGAATAAGTTGTGTATAATTTCCTTTTTTATAGCAGTGATAGTGCTCAGCTTTAATAACCTTTATAAAAACCCTGCCCTGTCTGGGGTATTCAAGCAGGTTTTTGCCTGAGCTTAGCAGCAGGATCTGAGCCTGTAAAACAACCCTGTATTCTGTTTTGCATTCCTAATTGCCATAGGCCCGTGTGTCTGAAGAAGCCTGTGAGAAGTTCTCCCCTGTTTGGTTCTTCTTGCTCACTTTCACTTTGCTTCTGTCTCCCATATTTGGTTATTTCTGTTGGTTTTGAGCACTGGGGGGAAGTTTCACGTGGCTTGTGGTGCTGTTCTGTGCACGTCACAGTCAGCATTGCAATCTCATCAGACCCAGTCACTGATGGGATCCTACTCAAAGGTGCTCAGGAAGAGGCCCATGCTGGAGCTGCTTTTTCTGTGATATGGTGTGGTTTTTGCCTTAGGCACTTCTTCATGCCTCCAGCCCTAGCAATCAAACTGCCTTGTTTCAGACTAAAAACCAGGAATATCTGGCTTTTCTGTTGGGTGCAACACAGTAGTTGTATCTTTGCTAATATTCCCTGAACTGTTTAATCAGTCTCTACCTGCTCAGCCAGCTGACTACATACAAGGTCTGCAGTCATTTGATGTTTTCTATCCACTCTTCATGGTTCAGACTTTTTTTTTCTAATTTCATAAACTCTCCACCAACCACAACACAATGAACCCAGATTGCTGTTAGATCCTTCCAATTCCAGATGCTCTAATTGAGACATCAAATGATTTTAGGCAGCACGTACTTGTAAGGGGTAAAAAACCTGACTAACATAATAAACTTAACACTGCTTTATTTATTTAAGAATATTTTAAATTATTTCTACTACTTTTTGCTTTTATAGAGTTGTTTTTGAAAAAGAAGATCTTTATTTTATTTATATTTTTTTTGTCTTTTTAGTGAGTACAGCTCCACAACAAAAGCCTGTAAGTATTGTTATATAATAATATAATACAGTTTAACTACCTTATTTTCTCTGTTTCTCTGGGTATTAGTAGGTATTAGACTGGTAGTAGTCTCGACCCTTTTAAAAAGCTTCCTTTGAATAAAGCTTTTATCTTTCAAAGAACATTTTTCTTTTCATGTCTCTGGCCTTACCAGTTTTAAGCACAGTATTTCTGTGATGGAGATTCTCACAGACATATAGTTCTATAGCTATGTCAAACTAAGTTAAGCATTGCCATTTTCTTCTCTTGAGGAATAATCCATTCGTTCAAATCCTGACAAAAATGGGTGAATGCACTAAATATTGTGCACTGCAGATAACTTAAGGGCATAAAGGCCTTAATCATCAAGGCCTTAAAGGAGAGGCAATTTTATGAGCTTTGAAAAATCTCTTTGCCATATGCATATAGCAAATAACCAGTGGTAATACAGCTGTTCAGAAATATCTGTGGTCAAACCTGCTTTCTGTGTGCACAGTACATGTATAATTTCAGTGAGCATACAACATGGATGAAAATTATCAGGGTTGTGAAACTGACTGTCTTGTTTAGACTTTCCCATGGCTTCTTACAGAGATGACAGGATTAACAGATAAACCTTTGTGGAAATGTTTCTCTCTGTTCCTTGTACTTAATTTTTTAATTATATGAGGATTTCTTACTGTGATGTCTAAACAACGAATGAAAGTTGGATAGATCTCATTTATCAAATAGTAAAAATAGAAGTCACAATTCAGTTAAAATGTAAGGAAGTGTTCCAGTCTTAGCTCAGTTGTGTTCATTTTTCATTTCCTTGTTGTTATACCTGAGTTTTTCAATCATTAGGTTATATAAAATGAGAAACTTCATATTGGCCATCTGCTGTTTGTAATTCATGTTTTGAGCCACATGGGAATAATAAAAATGCTTTCCTTTCACAAGAAAAACCAGGTTTTATTTAAAATCCACTATTTTCAGTCTCTTTGGTTTTCTCATGTCATTTTTCTCCAAATACTTTTGCTGGTTATTACCTGCATTGTACAGAGACAGAAATCATGTGTTAAATTTATATGCAAACAGCTAGTATGATACTGTATTACTTTCCACAGATAGTATCATCTATTAATCTGGATTGAAGTTTAAGATTATTGTGCTTGATCAAGTTTATAGGATCATAAGAATTTTACTATGGCATCTTAGATGTATAGAAATATTTTGCTCTTGTATCTAATAATGACCATGTAAAAATTTGACTAACTGTGTAAAATTTTGGTGGATTTTTGCCTCATATAACCCTATATCATTCTTGATTTGAAGTAAAATATAATTACTATATTAATAGCCATCTCGTATTTTCAAAAAAATGATAATCAAACTGCAAATGAGTTTGGTGTGAGATGCCTTGAAAATAATTAATTAGGGGTTTTTTTTCTTTCTTTGGTATTAATATTTCAGGTTGGAAAAATATCCAAAAACAAAAAGAAAAAACTGAAGAAAAAACAGAAGAGACAAGCTGAGCTGCTAGAAAAACGCCTGCAGGAAATAGAAGAACTAGAGCGGGAAGCTGNNCGGGAAGCTGAAAGGAAAAAAATAGAAGAAAATGTAACTTCAGCTGTACCGTCAAATGAACAAGAAGATGAGTACCACCCAGAGGTGAAACTAAAAACAGCTGATATAGAAGAAGTAGTAGATGAAGAACCTGGAAATGATGATGGTTAGCATTACTTTTTTTTACTGACTCTGAGTTTACTGTTTCAGGGGGTAAATTGTGCAGTGTTGCATCTGGTGCAGTGAACAAAATCTCCAACCTGTCCTAGATCATTAAGTTAATTTTCTCCTGTAGGTAATACTGTAACTACAAAACCTAAAAAGGCAAAGAAAGGTCAAACCTACTACAGAAGTGAAGAAAACCATCAATAGTAGCCTGTAGCTGTAAACAACTGAAAAACCATGTAGAAAATTCAACAGAACAGTCATCATGCCACGTTAAGTGGAATAACTGAGTATCCTGGTGAAGTAAAAGAAAAATAAGGTGTATTTGTTTTCTGTAATGTTACTGTAGTAGTTGGAGTCATCATTGCTTTCCCCTCTTCTTCTTACAGTGTTTGTTTTAATGATCTATCTGGTAACAATGATTGCAACTTCTTCACTAAAATTTTTGAGATGTCTTGTTAAAATTCCCGTTTAATCCTGGTGACTTGGACCATAATCATTATGGTCCAGCTCCATTCTGGCTTCCCTAACTTCTTGTCAGCTCTGAAGTCCTGACAAAGATATAACTACTGCGACTGTAGTTCACTTTGGTTTGGTTTTGTTCTGCTCTTACTGAGAATTTTCCTACTTCTATGATGACTCCCTGTTGACACAGATTGAGTTGTAGATTTTTAAATCTTGCTTTCAAGGCCTCATTCATCTTCCATTCATAACATTATTGTCTTCTGGATTGTTCCCTCCTGGACCACTTCACGTTGTTTATTTTTCCAAGAGCCTTATAAGTCCTTTCTTTTGCCTTTAATTTAGATTTTAAGGTTTATGTATTTCAGTGATATTCAGTGTTGCCTTGTGTGCTATATCAGAAGTCAGGTAGTTACTGAAGAGTTAATGATGAATGCCTGATTTTGGTCTGGTTTATTGATGTATGATGTAAAATGTTGCTCTCTGAAATTTTTCAGGTGAAGCAGAAGATCAGGATGAAAAAGAAGACACAGAGAAGGAAAACACTGAAAAAGACGATGACGTTGAGCAGGAACTTGGCAACACTGACTCTACAGACCCTAAGTGGATAGAATCCCCCAAAACAAATGGCCATATTGTGAATGGCCCATTCCTATTGGAACAACAGATTGAAGATGAAGATGAGGAAGAGGA
>WEIT01003894.1:5754-41808 GCA_013389985.1 Dryoscopus gambensis
ACTGTATTAGCAAATTAAAAACCTTGTATCTGCTTTCTTTTTTTCCATCCCAGACCTAGAGTTGAAAATCACCTTTGAAGCAGTCACTCTGATAATAAATGGAGTCTCCATGGTGACTTGCTGGTGTAAGTGATGTAATGAGGCAAGAAGGGTGTTCTTCTCAAACTCCCTGCTCAAAATAACCCAGGTGCCTCCCAAATCACCTCTCTCTCACACTGTGGTCTTGCCTTGTGAAAAAGAAAGTGGTGCCTACGTAAAAATGGGAGCATGATTCACATCAGCTGGTCCAGGACAGTTAGGCCTCCTTTTGTCCCTGCAAGCCTCCTGTGATCATAATGGAAATCTTGTTCACATGATGAACGATCTGTTCTTCCGCTTGAAAGAGGGAGCATTACCTGTGTGGCACCGGCCAAGTAGGGCTTTATGTGAGACACTTGAAGCACCTTTGCTCAAATGTAAGTTTGGGCATTATTTTTAACACAAAGCTGGAGGGCTTTCAGTGCCCAAACGACAGCAGAGTCTTCCTGGGGATCTTGGTGAGAGTTTGGTTTCTTCAGAAAGTTTTCAGTTGTCTGGAAAACTTTTTTAGATAGTGGGGTGCTAAGAGTGAATTTTTGGCAGCTGGGTGATTTGTCATTGCCTTGGCACTGGTGGCTTTAGTAACTTATGACAAGACAAAATTTAGGAAAAAATGTAGGTAGGAATTGGCTTCATGGGAGTTTTGAGTGACAACACCTGTCAGGAATAATAAAAGCATGGTTTACGTGGGGATTATTGGCTCTTAGTGTACACTGAGCCCTCACAGAACTTTTCCCTATGTTGAGATACTTATAAAACTCTTTTTTTTTTCCCCCTCATGTGAGTTTTTTTTGGTTTCTAACTGCATATGGATGAGTTTGCAGGACAGTCTGCTTCTCTTCAGCATGATGAATCTGTCTTTGGCTGCTTAACCTCCTAGGGGTGCTAAACCTCTGTCCCAGTTAAATGTGTTGAACAGGTTTGGGGAGCGAGTGGAGGTGGCTAAAGAGATATATGTGACCACAATATTACCTATATATCAATGCCATTGATACAGCTTCTTGGGAAATGAGGTTCTCTTCAAAAACTTGATGAAAAACTCACACCCTGGAACTGAGCTCTAAATCCTCAGTGGCATCTGTTCCCTGTGTGTTATTTTGGACACCTTCCGCCACGCTGAATGCCTGAGCCCATCCAAAATTTAGATTAATAGCCATTACTGAACTGTTCTTTTATTTGCTGATGCATATCTCAGCTGTGGTAGTTTTCCCAAGTGCCCTTCCAAGTAGGCCTTTCCTAAGAGGCCTTTATTATTTTTAAAGTTTTAAGGATGCAGTGACCTTCATGCCAAAGCAGGGAATAATGTGTACTGAATAATTACATTTCAGATTTTAAAAATTTTAATTTTTTTTATTTTAAAAAGGAATTTCCAGGTTTCTCTAAAGGGGGCTTAAAAGAAGGGCTGGAGAGGGACTTTCCTCAAGGACATGGAGGGACAGGAGAAGAAGGAATGGCTTTAACCTGAAGGAGGGCAGGTTCAGGAGGAAATGAGACAGAGACAGTGAGCCTTGGAAATTCCACTTCTCTTGGAGACCTCTTTCTAAAGCCAGAGCCCTGTAAGGAAGGCTGAGAGTAAATAAGATTCAATCACTGTTCAGAGTGCTGAGGGCTGCCAAAAGGAGCCATTGATTTTCCTTCTGCAGTAGAAAAACAAAGGATATTGCGAGGGCCAGAGCATCCGCTGATGTAAATTTCCACAGTTTTACTGGTCATGGGGTTCATATCCCATTAACACAGCTGGCAATGTGTCCCTGGGAGATAGTTTAATGACTTACACCATCAACATTGAAGCAGATGAAAAAAGCAACATTAAAGAAGCAGTATGCTTAGGTCCATATATGGGGCATTAAAGGCCTACATTAAAAAAAAAAAATTAGAAGAAGCTTTGCTGCTAGTTTCGAAATGGGTTTCTAGTAGTGTGATTGTGTGGTCAGATGGCCTTTTTAAATCTGAGGCTTTTTGTTTGTAATTACTGGCTTTACAGATGAAATAAAGTTTAAAATAGCACAAACTAGTGCCCTGCTCCTGCAAATGTTCAAGTGTTCTTATGAGTGGGACCTTAGACTTCAAAGGCATCCAAGCAATGCATTACATGAGCAATGTGAAATGCAGAATTTATGTGTTTTAGTTCTCTTTTCTCCTGAGTTGCTTTCTCCTTGTGCAACTTGGGGTGCTTCGTTTTGAAAATCAGACCAAGGACATTTGGAAATTCCTAGGGTAATCTAATTACCTGCTAATAAACAGCTTTTTTTTTTCCTTCTCTCCGCCACCTTGCCATCTTCCTTCCTCCTTCCCTCCTTCCCTCCACAAGGTAGATTTCTTTCCTGTGCTTTTTTGTTTGTTTGTTTGTTTGTTTTTTCAATGAGTGTTTGTGAGAGGCTGAAATTAACTTCCGGCCAGGTGACACGCAGCCTGGTCAGGCGTCAAGGCAGAGATGTGACAGACGTGTTGCTCATCTCCTTGTAGGTGTGTCACCGAAGACATCGGGGTAAGTGAAACTCCCTAACGCTATTTTTCTGGGGGGGAGTAGACATTCCTTTATCCCAGGCTGGGCAGCGTGAGGGAATAACTCCACTTAGGTGCACACAGCTTTCAAAATTTTCTGCTTATTCATGCACTTCAGGCAAACGAATTGCCATTCACTGGTTCTAAATTGCATATTCTCTCCATTAATTAGTGTTCTGTCTTCTGTTGGTTATTGTTTTCTCATTTCTCATGCTAACTAATCCACATTTTTCTGTGTCTTTTCATTATCTTTGGGGGTTTTTTCACAGGCAGGGAGTTTCCAGCATATGTTGAATTGCCTTTGATAGTATTTTCTTTATCTTCTGGTCACTCCAGTCTGTCCTTGGAGGGCTATAAATTCTGGATTCCAGGTGTCCAGGCTTTAGCTCCCCCAGGCTTTCTTCACTGAAGCTTATCAGGATTAGATTAGCAAAACTGAAAAAAGTTTCAGTGATCTAATAAACACACTGTAAAAATAACAATCTGTGAAAAAGAGCTGTGTTCTGGCTAAAGTGGAAAACCACACTGCTTTTGGATAAAGTACACAGTTTATGATGAAGTGCAACAATTAATTAAAACTTAATTAAACCCATTAATTAGAAAAATTAATTAGGGAAGCTGTATCATTCCCAAACAGGTGCAGGGGACATTCCTGGCGCCGGGCAGGCCTCTGGAGAAGGCCAGGCTGACACATCAAAGGCTGCAAGGGACAGTGTGTCCCCCTGAAGCTGGATGTGACGGGGACCTCCCTCTCTCTGCTGGTCTCCTCTCACCGATGCTGCTGCCTAGCTCTGTGGGGCTGGGCTGGGGAGTGGAAGGAGGAGGGGTGAGTGGAATTGTGCGCTGGGCTGGCAGCTGACCAAACCTGTCCGAGCTGGGGCTGTTTGTACAGCTTCAGTTAGGACTGTGTTTTGTATTCAGAAGACCAACACGGCTGGGAGGGTAGGTTCGTGTGACCCAGCCAAGGCACACTGCAGCTCGGCTGATCCAGCCCAATTAACCCTGAATGTCAAAAGCACCAGATTCCAGCAAAGCTGGAGGGGAGAGGCGAGTTGCTTCCATTGCTTCCCACTGAAGTTTGGTGTGTGGCTTTGTGTGCCGTGCTGGGGGCACAGCGTTTTGCTTTCCAAACCACATTAGAAATCCTGTTCTTGCCCCTTTCATCTGCAGTGGGCCCCTCTTTCTGTCTGGTTCTGACACGTCCCAGGCCTCCGTGCAGGTTTGCATCCTGCTTCACAAATGTACACAGAAAACAAGTCCTTAATCTGACTCTCATTTAGGTTAATGAGGATCTTTCCCCTCACTTCAATGACAGCTGGAGCGAGTCTTTCATCTTTCCTTCTTGGAAACAGGTTGGTCGAGGTCCCTTTTTGTTCTTCTTGTGCTGGCCTTTGTCCCCATCATCCTTGAGCATTTCAGTCAGCAGTAGATTGCTCTGTCTTGTTCTGGTACTCTTATTCTCTTTTGGGGAATAATGGTGTCTAGAGTCTTCTGCATGTCCCCATCTTTAACTGAGGCTTAATGGCAAAGATTAAAGGACTGATTTTCAAGATGCGAATGAGAGTCTGCTGTGGTTTTTCAAAGATATTTAGAAGCTTCAGAAACCACCACTTTGTTCCTGTTCCTTTAAGGCCCGTAACTGTCCTGAAAAGACCCAGCATTAAATAGGTCAGAAAAGGTCATGGGGATGGTCTGCTGCAGAGGGAGCTGGAGAAGCATCAGCTCCTCACCTGCCTCTGAATGTTCCCTCTTCTAAAACATGGACACCTCCCAGCCTCAGGCTTCAGCACACAGTGGCTCTGCAGTCAGAATGTCACCAGAGAAGGATCCTACCTGGAAAAGCCACTCTCCTGTAGCACCTGACAGTGGGTATGGGCTGATTTCAGCCTTCAGAGGCCTTTCTGCCTTTCCTTACTTACCATTTTTCATGATTTAAGAGTCCATGATTTAAGGAAATATGAACAAAGGTCCAAAACATCACGGGGTGGCCATTGTCTGAGTCTGACTTAAAGTTTCAGAGGCAAAGAGCAACCCAGGGACTTGTTCTTTTCTGACAAGGATGTGACAGAGGCAAACAAAACAGAACAAACCGAACCACAACACATCTGCAAACTCCTGCCTTGTTGACACAACACAGCTCAATTTCAGCCCAGTCTGCTTTTCTGGCTGGTCTGAGGTGCTCAGATATGCACATTACAGCAATTAGTTATGCCAGCAGTTAGTTGTGCCTCCAGAAAAGGAGTCCTTCATTAAGACCTGGCCTGAGATGTCAAAACCCAGCAGTTCACCTGGAATCTTTGAAGTCTTTGAATGCTGAAAGTCTGACAGTAATAATGTGTAAACACATAAATGCTTCCCTAAAATGTCACAACCACATGAAGGGCAGACTGAAGCTTGTTGGTGAGAGTGCAAGAAGCAGCAGGACAAAAGTTTGAAGATTCTGACTGCACATCTTTGTAATAAACATAATTATTTTAATAGAAAATATGTCCCTTTGACCAAATTTTTTTTTCCAGTTACTCTAGTGCATGTTCATGGCACTTGGTAGAGTGACTGAGTCACTCAGACTACAGAGCAGAGCTGGTGTTCCCTGGGGTGAGCATGTGACTGGTCATTTAATGACACCCTTTGTATGAAAGTGTTGCCAAATGATTGCTTGAAAGGCTCATGAAATTATATCCTTGCCACCTTGGCTGACAGGTAGGAAGAGATCATTAAAATAATCTCTGCAGTATGGCAATGACCAGGCTTAGCTCCAGAAACTGCTGTGGTAGGGAAGAGACTGAAATAAAAGAAAAAAAATAGGAACCGCCAATGTTCGAAGAGAGTTTGTGGCCCATAAAGCAAAGGACATTTTGAGCCAACAGTGTATATAAGTAGGAACACTGCTGTTCTGAAGATCTTTTCCAGTTGGCAGTAGGCATTTAAATATTCCTGAGCGTTAACAAAGCCATCTGCAGAAGGTGTTGTGCCCTTTGTCAAATGATACCAATGTGGCACTGATGCAAGAAAAGAAGAAAAAGTAAAGTTTTGAGCCTTCCCAGAAGAAACACTTGCAAGAAATGATCAGACACCCACAAGTTCTGCTAGCTGGAAAATTTGCTGCTTTAACAGCCTTCCAGGATGGGGACAATAAAGTTTTTATACAGACCTGAGACCAAAATGATGCTTAATGACCTGTGGCAAGCAGCTGTGCTGTGATCTCCTTTCCAGTTTCTCCTCATTTGTTGACTTTGATGGACAAGGGAGCAGAGGAATGGGAAAGGAGAAAGGGATCCTAGTCCTAGATAACCCACTCTTTTCAGGAGAAAAGTCAGAGCAGAAAAGGGTTTTGATCCCCAAAGGTTCTTTCTGAATTTTCCCCTGCTAGAGCTCAGAAGCAGAGGGAACAAAGCATGCATGTGAATATGGTCTTGACTGCTCTCTCCTGTGGCTTGTGCAGCACAACACAGATGCTCCAGGCTGCAGCACCTCTGCTACTGACACAGGCCGAGAGAGATGTGGCTGGCCAGCTGAAGAAAAGAAGGCTCCAGGGAGACCTTAGAGCACCTTCCAGTACCTAAATAGGCTCCATGAGAGCTGGAGAGGAATTTTTTCACAAGGGCCTGGAGGGAAAGGACAAGGGCGACTGACTTTAAACTGACAGAGGGCAGGTTTAGATCAGATATTAGGAGACAATTCCCCTGTGAGGCCGTGGCACAGGGTGCCCAGAGAAGCTGTGGCTGCCCCTGGATCCCTGGCAGTGCCCAAGGCCAGGTTGGACGGGGCTTGGAGCAGCTTGGGATAGTGGAAAGTGTCCCTGCCCATGGCAGGGGTGGAATGGGATCATCTTTAAGGTCTCTTCCAACCCAAATCATCCCACGATTCACACATGCTTCAAGTTGGATGATATCAATGATTTCCTTTGCCACTCTTTTCCTGTGTATTTTGGGGTAAGTCCTTTGCCTTTCTAGAACAAGGACTGATGTTGTTGTGTTTCTGAGGCTGGGGTGAAATCCTTTTAAGTGGAAAGCTGTGCTATTTCAATTTTGTTGTGTGGGTGAGATATAATCCTCAAAAGAAGGAGCAGTCCTGTGCTTACTGCCCAATGGCCATTAAGATCTCCAAATAATTACAAAGCTGGGTGGTGCTGAATAAAAAATGAAATCTGTGAGGTGAGCCAGTGAAACATTTCCAGGCAGCCTGAGTTTTTTTTTCCTGTGCACTCCCTGTGCAGTGTAGGGGGTTGGAGTGAATGGCACCGTGAAATTACTCTGACTGCAGACACTCGAACTTCTGTGACTTCTTTGCTGGCGAGAGGTTTTTGGGAAAACTGAGCTTCCTATGAAAGTCTGAAAGCTTTTTTTTCCAGAGAAGAGACATCCTAAATGCATTAATTTGCAGTTTGTAGCTAGGGGTTACATTTTGGAACACATGAAGGGAAAGTGGACAGAATTTTGCATGAAAGGGTGAAATCTGTAAGAATTTAGTGGGTCATATTTTAACTATGGAGCCGAAATTTAGAAAATTGTTTGGATGGACTTCCTGGTACCAGACACCCTTCTGGAAAATCTGAAGCCACACATATTCAGCTTCCTGAAAATCATGTATCACTTTTGAAAATGTAGGATTAGGACTTCTGGGCTGTTCAGAAGGCCCCAGGCCCACTCAGCAGTCCTGCCACACAGAACTGGGAGTAAGGGAAGCTGATCAGCATTACAATAAAAGACTTCCTGCTCTTCTGCCAAGAGTTTTAGGCTGGGTAAAGGTACTACCCTTCCCAAGAAGATAAATTATGGCATGTATAGAAGGTGAAGACACAGATACTTGATTTCTGAGATTTAGACATGGGATCCTTGCTGGCAATACGTTTGTGCAGGAGTCAAACATCCCATTCACTGTGTCCATGCCAGCATCACCTGCTGTAGGGAGGTAATTCCTTCCCCTTCACGTGTATAAGTAGTTTGTGGAGTTTTTTGACTTCTCAAAGTATAATAAGGGCATATTTCTTCTCAGCACCAGGTCCTGGCTGGTCTTAATTTCATCTGTGCTTATCTGAACTCAAGCACTAAATGCTTGTTAAAGAATTGGAAGGTGTAAATGGAGAAAAAGGAATTTGAGTTGTTTATTCAGAATTCTGGGGTAAAATAGGCTGGTATCATTAGCTGACAGCATGCAAATCATAAGAATTGCCCAGTTTTGCCTGCTAGCCACTTCAGCAGCTGTCCCTGCTGGCAGGCCTGAGATGTGTTATGGCATCTTTCATGTGCCAGTGTCTGGGCTGAGCTGCATTTCAGCCACAGTGGCTCCCATTCCCCCTCTGCACTGTTTTCCCGCAGCTTTCCTATAACTCCCAAGCCCTCTTTGCTCATCTTCCTTTGTCTCTTGAGCTCCTTGGAGTGTGGATTAGGTGTCAGGAGGCACCAGGCAGCATCCCACAATGACTTACACTTGTGCCCAGGGATGGTACCCATGTTTTTAACCCTAAAAAGATATGGTTTTGTTGTCTTGTGACCATTAACCGGTTTCTTCAGCTCATCCCCTAAATATGACCCCATCCTCCTCTGGTTTTCCTATCCTGCAGCCTGTGTGAGTCATGCCCTGAGTTTTCCTGCAGAGAACTGATGCCATTGTGTAGATAGCGGGTGGTCAAACAAAACAACATTGCAGCAAGGATCCTGTCTGGGGGCGTTGGTAAGACAGACCCACACGTTTCTCATGATCTCATTAACAGCTGCAGAACCTGGAACACCTGCCCCCTCCAGGGGAGAGTGTTTGTTCATATCACGTCCTCCCTCTCTGAAACTTACATAATGCGAGATCTTACAACAGGCTGTGGGGTGAAACACCTTGGAAAATTCGAGGGCATTGAGACGACGCAGCAGCCTTATTGAAATAAAATGTTTGTTTCATAAGGTGTGCTAACTGGTTTCAATTTTATCAGTTTAGACCCAGACATTGCTGTTGGTTCGCTCCCTGAAGGAGGCACTGCTCTAAAGTGTTCCAGGAAGGAGTTTTGCAGATTCTTACAGAATTAGACCACATTTGTAACTCGTTTCAAGCACAAATATCCCCACACCAGGCACTCCTTTTTTGCTGCAAATGCCCCTGGATCAGCTACAGATGACATCCCATTGTCCATCCACCCTCCAGCACCGTCCTAGGCTGGCAGTCACTCATGCCAGCGCTGTCCCCGTTTGAGAAGGGCCTTGGCAATCCCAAATTGCACCTATGGAATGTGTAGGATTACCAGTGGCAGGCTCTTGGAGGCATTCCCCAGCATGTCTGGCTGCAGGGCTTGGCTGTGTCTGCCCCTGTGTGTGTGTGTGTGTGTGTGTGTGTGTGCAAGGTCACTGGAGGTGCTAAACCCTGCCTAATTCTGTCAGTACTGCCACATCTGAAATTTACGGAGCAAACAGACTCTGGGCTCCTCTGCTGCATGCCTTGCACTGCTCTCTGTGGTGCTTTGTTTTCCAGTTTACTCCGACAGTACTTTTCTCCTGCCAGGTCCACTGTAGGGGAAAAAAAGCTGAAATGTGATTCAATGCTAACACTTAGTGAACCTCTTTTGCAGACCCGTGAGATATCTATGCATGACACACATCAATTAGCCAAACTACAGAGAAAGAAGTCTGCATAACATAAATGAGCACTTTCTGCAGACTTCCTTTAACTTATAATGACCCTGCATCAAGGAGTAGGTGATGTAAAACACGTAATTAAGGCCAAAGGTAGGTGGTGATACCCAAGGACTTCCAGTATCTGCTTTCTGACTGCTTGCAGAGATCAGCATTTGGCAGCACCTTGGGCCGGATTCTCCCAGGACCATTATTTAGATGCAAAGTTGCTTTGAAACTGGTTTCCAAAGGAAATCAGGGATCAGGCAGTCCCTCTCTGACCATCTCAGTCCTTGAGGGCTCACCCCTGGATAACTTCTGAATCCATTTGCTACCCACAGGTGACCCAGCAGCAAACAGCCCTGGAGCTTGTGAACCCGGCACGGTAACTGACTTTTCACATAGAGAGGTGGAAGGGCTGGTGAAACAGTCCCTTCACCACTGGCGAGTGAATCAACACTCCTGGTGTGAATCAGCTCCTGTTTGCTCAACCCAGAGGGTGAAGGAGTATGAAGAAGGAGGTGGTGTCACAGCAAAAGGGATTGGGAGGCAGGGAAGGAATCATTGAGGTCAGCTCAGCCCATACCCCTGGTCTGACCTTTGGTCCAAGACTGATAGGGGTTTTAACATACTCAGTGGTGAGGAGATCTGAGAGAGAGCAGCCCAAAAGGATAAATGTCTGTGGGACCTTTACATCTTCTCCCATAGAAACAGATGTGGACACCCGTGCTGTGACACTGGAGCATGATCTGCACTGAAAGGAGCATGAGAGACTGTACGGCACGGGTCAAACTTCTCCCAAGTCCTGCTCCCTTCAGTGAATTCCTGTTCTCAAGTTTCACTGAACACATGTGTTGGTTAGGGTATATCTTTGCAGTCAAATATACTTGATACCATATCTTTGTTACAGAAAGCGAGAATTTGGCCAAAGCTGTAAAAAATACAAATTAGACTTTATTTTTTTTCCCCTTGGAATATCTAAAAGATGAAACTGAAGAAGAGATCTGGGTTCTGGTACCATGTGTGGTACTCATGTAGCTTTTGGTGTGTTTGCTGATAAGGTCTCTGGTAAACCCCGAGAAGGGTCTTGTTGTAATAAATACAGTAAAAATAACATGATTCTACATATTTTGCCATAAAAGAGCATTTCTTGGCCTTATATTTCTACCTGCTCTCACAGGTCCTGTCCCTCCACACCCATGCCAGCTTGAGTACCTTGTCACTGATGTTTTTTCGTGGTGGTGGAATGTGTGATCAGTGGTAACAGGAAGGTTGCCTTTCTTGGCATCCCTGATGAAATCCCAAAGGTTCAAAGGGTCCTCCTCATCCAGAGGACTGATACCCTGAGTGAGACATGAGTAAATGAAAATGAAATGCCACATCTGATTGTAGAGGGTGTGGGGATTGTACAGGGCCTGGAGAAAAGGAGGCTCAGGGGGGACCTTGTGGCTCTGCACAACTCCCTGACAGGAGGGGGNTGACTGGACGTGGCCCTCAGTGGTCTGGGCTGGTGACAAGGTGGTGGCAAGGTTGTGGACTCAATCTCAGAGGCCTTTTCTACTCTGCATGACTCTGTGGTGCTTCTCTCAGCCGTGACATTAAAGGCGGTGGTGAGGCACAGAATTAGAGAACACATTCCTGGAGTACCTCTGCTGCAGTAAAAAAGACATTACACAGAGTGGAGATCCAGCTGGAAGGTAAACTTTAAAAAAGGCAAGAGAGAGGATGTGCTTTGAATACAGATCATCTTTCCACTGAATTTAGAACCGAGGACCAACAGGTCTTCTGGCTCGGATCTTCATCACGAGCTGTTTTGCAGCTGCTGCTGCACTGGGATTAATAACCAGTTTTAAAATGTGCTCGCGTTCATTGCCTGACGCCATGTCCAGGGACAGTGGCTCTGTGCTTCCCTCTGCTGTTGGTTACAGGGTCACTGCCCATCCCTTTAAAAGGGCAGCCTCAGCCCTAGTTTGAGAGTGTCCACTTCCAGCTTTCAGCTGCTCTCTGCTCCTCCTAAGGATTTCTCTGCTGGGTGTTAGACACTGCAGCATGCCCTCCTCCTTAAAATGGATTCTATCTGCATTGTGCTCTAGTGCAGATACCCAAAGACTCTAAATGAGCAAATTTGGGTTTCAGAGAAGTCTCAGTATAACAGCATATGCCTTTTTCTTTGAAGCAGATGGTGTTGGTCACAGTGGAAGGAAGCACATGGGGAATGACGTGCGCTTTTGGGCTGATTTATTCTTGTGTGCTGGGCTGGTTTTTTCACAATGCAATTAATTAGTACTTTTCTCTGTCTTGGCATCCTGGCTGTGGAACTGGATTCAGCAATTTTGTCTCAAAACACAGGAATGCTGGGACTTTTCAGCGACATCCTTGAGTGTCAAGTAAGGATGTCACCCTTAAGTGACATCCTTCATCCCTTTTGCTCCATATTTCCAAAAATGTAGCATAAAATGCTGTGGCTTGCCATACCAGCAGCCAGAACCCTGGAGTGCTTTGTTGCCTTCCCTTTAAGTTACCATTATGCAGTGTGAAATACCTGGATTGGCTTTTCCCTAGATTTCTGTGCCCCTGGCTGCCACATCATGTGCCAGTCCTGAGCTGCTGCGACTCCGCTGTGACTCCATCAGCACCCCGGAGCTCGTGTTGAACTCTTAGGGAATGAGCCTGGCTACTGTCTGGCCTTCTAGGGAAGTGCTGTCCAAGTGTCTCCAGCTTTATGTCCTGCACTGCCTGGACCTCTCCTAAGAAAGCTGAGGCTTGTCTGGCTGCTGCATCTGTGTCGATCCATGCTCTGCAGTCTCTTTGTGGTTTCCTGTCTCATCTCTACTGAGTAGTTTGGTGGTTGTTTCCTCTTGAAGGATTCTCATCGCTTCCAGTCATTGGATGGGTCCAGTTTTTGTAGGGAGCTCATGGAAGTCTGTGTGAAATCGTGTCTTCCGATGATCTGCACAAAAACAGACAAGCAAACATCTCCCAGTGGGCTGAGGCTTGGGAAAACCAGCTTGGGCCATTTTTTTATGCTACAGTGGGGTGTCACAAACAAGCTCATCCCTGCACCCCAGGGAAGATGCAGGCACCACCTCTGTGTTAATTCTGGCCATGGCAAGGGCCGATGGCTTTGCAGGAGCTCTGCATTAGACTGCAACTGCTCTCCAAATGCCCTGGGAGAGGTGAGTTTGAAGGAAAACTAGATACAGGCCCTGTGCCGAATCTCTGCTGGGCCAGGAGAGGAATAGGAACTGAATCAGCCCTACTGGCTGAGCATCCTTCTTCCTCAGGCTTGTGGCAGCATGGTCCTGACACCCAGGGAGGATGGAGGGGACAAGCCTGGTGCACAACTTGCTCTAGGCTCCCACTACAGCTTACAGGCTGGAGGAGTGGGTGCTCCAAGCCTTGGAAACTCAAGAGTTGATCCTAAATAAATAGAAATGGTTGTTTCAAAAAGTAAATAAGAAAAAGGGCCCTTCTCCCCTTCCACACACGTTTGAGAAGACAGAGCACAACAAAAGCATGGTGTGCCACCACTATGAGGACTAAAGGCAGTGAACATCATTTTGATGCATTTCTACATGGGCTTCCTTGAGTAGAGACTGATGTGTGTGAGGATTTAAGCAGCATATGAATAACAACAGGACAAGTGACAAAGACCAGCAGGCCAGCAAGGCTCTTTGCTCACTGATAGATTTTTATCTGTGTGGTGTGGTGAAAAATCTTTCTATGTCATCTCTGGAGTGCTTTGCACTTTTCCAAGAGAGGCATATAAAGTGTTATGGTTGTTTAAAGAGGAGACAGGAATGTTCAAGCTTGGGGTCTGCCCTGGCTGGTATAAACAAAGAGAGCTGCATAAAAGAAGAGACTGCTGTTGACAGCAGGAACCTGTAATGACGTTTTTAATTCTTAGAAAGCATAATTCTCCTTCTCAGCATTTGAAGCAAAGTGATCTTTAAGGGAGAAATGACCGGGGTGAGTCACTGCTGCCCAGCTGTTTTTTGCCTTTCCAGGAAAAGCAGGGGTCAGAAGCTGGGAGGCAATGCATTCTTAGATGTCTCTCTCCTGGATGTCTAGTAATCAGCTAGTCAGGACTGTGATGAGAAATATCATGCTCTCTTGTCCAGGAGCTGAGAAGCTGAAGCCATCTTTCTGCACCCAAAATTATCTCTAGATTGATGGCAATAAATGTAAGACTTGCTAACCTTTGCCACCCACTGCCCTCTGACTCTGTCAGCTCAGGGGGCTGTTTCACATGCCAGAGAAAGATTTCCCAGAAGAGGTGAAACTTCCAGGACGTTTAGGCTCAGCAGCTCCTCCTGGCACACATTTTGCCAAACGCATTTGCAGACCTCACCAGGGTCTTGGCGAGCCCATCCAGATCAGGCGTGTCCGAATTATCCACACACAGCAGCATTCAAAACAGGCCAGCCCTCCTGGCACGGGGATCTGTGGCACTGACACCACACTGGGACCGTTCCACTGCAGCCAGACTGGCACTGATTTTCTTTGATTAACAGCCCTCCCACGGTTTTCCTACAGAAATCCCTGCTGCAGCAGGCATGAGGCAGTCATTTGGTGCGGGACCTCTGCTCCAGGGCATATTGTGCATTATCCTAACAGCTCGTTTCTAGAAGTGCTTTTGAGTCACTGGACGGTGCTTACATAAATAAGCTATCCCTTCTTGACTGGCAGGTCCTTGAAATGTTCTTGAAATAGCATGGTGTACTCTGGAACAGCCACATTTCCATCTGGGCTGCTGCTTCGAGGCCAGCTGTCGGCTGACCACACCATCCTTGCCTTTTTGCAGCTGTTGGAGCCTCATTCACAGGTTATCACACTCTGGCGATAAGGTGCATCTTGCCTCCTAGCCAGTGAGGGGTTTCCAAGCAGGGAGTGAGGTGATCCACCCATGACCCTGGCTGCCTCCAGAATAGATTTAGCAGTCCTCTTGCTACTGAGTCTGTTTTTAAGCCAAGCCAGCAAGAGAAAACAAAATTCGGGTGCTTTCTCCTCATTAATCCTCCTGTCTAATTGTGACAGGCTGAGGCTGAGGCTGAGGCTCCTCAGAAGCCTCAATGCAGAAGGAGATTTTATTGGTACCTCTCCTTCAGGCTGCACAGGCATCCCTTAGCTGTGGGGCAGCCCCCTGTGACGGGGAAAGGAACTCCCATTCCGTGCCAAAACTCAAACGCCTCATGGCCCTGCCTTTATCTAAAGGTGCTGCAAGAAGCTCTCAGTGGAAAATCTTTTTTGTTTGACGGTGGGAGTTGAGTAGGGTTGATTTCCCGTGAGAAGCTTCTGTGGTGTCTGGACCAAAATAAGATAACCCCAGTGTGGCGGTGGCTCAGCCCACTACTGGGCTGTGGCCCCGCAATGCCAATCAGGCATTGGCCATCCAGTGGGTGAATTTTGCCGCCCTGGAGAGTGGATCTGAGGGCGGTTCTATGGGCGGCACTGAAGTGTAGGCCACTACCCACTGGGTGGCACCCTGGTTATTGTTCCACCCTTTGTTCAGGAAAGTTCTGTTATATTTGGCTGTTCATTGGTTCTCTGTTGTAACTCCCGCCTCCCGAGTTTTCCTATTGGTTGTGACCTGGTTGTATCCTCCCCTTTACTTGTACCCCATTGGTCCTTTCTCTGTTACCACCCCCCTTTAAAAATCACTGTTCGCTCATTCTCGGGGCCATTTGGTACCTGGACCCTCTGAGATTAAAGGGCTCTTGGAACTCACACCAGTGGCCCCTCTCGCTTCCTTTATCCTTGGGTGACGCTTTGCCTAACAACAGGGTACCTGGCGCGAGCCTCCCAAGAGGAGTAAGCGCACTGCACTATCTGGCTGCGTGAGTCTCTGCTGCGTCTCTTTTCCACTGTCTGCAATACAGCAAAGACGCTCACTGGAGACACTGCCACGTTACCTCTGACCAAGGGCACGGCCAGGGATCTAACCCAACAGCGTCACCCCAGATGCACTCGAGGTGGATCACTGGATCCTGCACACGCCAGGGCTGTCAGCATCTGAAGGGATGTAACATTATCTGCAGTTCTCTCTCCCTCTTTACAGCCTTAGCTCAAATAAAAACCGTGTAAAACGACACCCGACAAAGTCGGAGTGCCGTGCTCAGAGTAAATGTGATGGACCAGCACCTCCTGGTGCAGAGACACTGCCGTGCAGGCAAGAGCAAACAAGTGGCTGGGCTGAACATGAAATTGCACCTTGAAAACTGCATTCTGCAAAGAACATTCTGATTTTCACGAGGCTACTGCTGGACTCCTTTATCTTAGGCTGTTTTCGTGGCTTGTTCTAATATTCTGTGGAAAACCCAGATTCTTCAAACTGAATTTGTGCGTTTATGGGTCAGCAAAATTTAAAAAAAACCCCCAAAACCAACAAACCAACAAAATATTTTTTAAAAATCCCTAGATTGTACCTGGTAGTGCATTTGAACATAGAGATTTGGTGCAGCTGGTGTGTGGAGCAGAAAAGTTCCCCAGGAGCAGAAGAATGAGCAGCACCAGCCACCAGTGTCTCTATCGCAGCTCTCTCAGCCAGGCTTGGAGACAGCCCATGTGCACTTCCAGCTGCTCTTCCACCAGCCCTCTAAAGTGGTAGCGTTCCCTTCTCCACACTTGCAGGTCCAAATGAGAAGGTTTAAATTCCTTCTTGTTCTAGGGACCGGGAAGAGACGAGCATGTGGGAGGAAAGAAAACCAGCAGAGGGCAGGAGAAAATCAACAGATAATCAACAGCCCTTGCAGAAGTCAATTTGCACTGTGCTGGTTAGCCAAAAAATGTCCTGTTCATCCCAGTGGAGAAGGATCTCCACTTCGCAGCGCTGAGGGCTTCTACTCCCAGGGTATTCACTTGATTGTCACTTTCTGGAGGGAGAGTCACAAAGGCGCACAGAACACTCGCTGCTGCTCCAGGGAGTGGTGCAGAAGAGAAGATCCCATTTCCCAGGGAAGGGAAACTGAAAAACCAAGATGCAATACAAAAGTTTTTAGATCATCTGCACTAATTCTCATTATGGTGATGCACATAGGGAGCAAAACACTATATTTTGTGGAGGGAACTGGAAATGCATTTTGCTTCACTCCGCAGCTGTAAATGACAGGTCTTGTTCAGAATAATCCCTGCTGGATCCTGTAGTATCCCACCAGCCGAGAGGAATAAACCTTAAGTTAGGGGTTCTGCAAGCTGCCTTGTCCATTTGGCATAATGGATGTAAATTGGTTTAAAGCAAACAAACAAACAAACAAACACACAAACTACTGGGAAACCTTTAGGTAGGCAAGGAATCAAAGGAATTAGGGAATCGAAGGTCCAAGTTCATAGCAAGGCAGTACTTAAATTTGGCTTTTGAGCACCTCAGTTTTGTGCCTATTCCTCCTCAGACAGGAGGAAAAGTTTGTCTGATTTGGTGATAGACAGTGCTCAGTATTTTGCTGAAAAACATCCTCAGGGACACTTGAAGGCAATTTACCATTTTATGGAAACTAGTCTGTGTATGGTGGGAGGGACCACATCCATGGTTATCTGGGATAAAACAGTGTAAAACAGTGAGGCACAGGACACATGAACCTCTTAAATTCCTGTATCCGAGACCAGGGCAAACAGGACCAGGTCTGTGATGTGGGCAGGAGCCTCTGTGGTTGGGCAGTGTCTGGATACTGGTGTTTTATGCTAATATTTGCAGAAAATTTGCTTAGTATAGGGAGACTTCTCCAGACCCGAATTCCTCACGTGCACAGAATTTTCTTTAAGCCTTTTGCTGTGTCCTGCAGCACCTGAAGTCACTCCTGACCCTTCAGGAGCAAGCCTCCCACTGTGCATGCTGGTCCATATTACCAGCAGCTGGTTAGAGGTGTGGTGTGACAGCACCATCCCTCCAATCATACAGTTTTGTGGATGCAGAGGTGGCAAATAAAGCTGGGCTGCGGTCACTCACATTTTGCTGTGGAAGAAGCAGCAGGGCAGGAAAAAACCCGAAGTATCTAAAGTTAAAGTACCCCATGCTAAAGTGCTTCAGGCTGCTGCAGATGGGGCAAAAGTGGCCAGAGACGCTTGGGAAAGCCCTGTCCTTGCAATGAGATGTGGGCTGAGAGTTTTCTGGCTAGGATGATACTTCCACTCCTAATTTTCCACTGCTGAAGGATGTCAGTTTGTGAAAGGACAGCAAACATTGCAAAGACAGGATACACTTTATTAGCAATTAGTCACTTGTCATCTTTATTAAAAGAAGAAAAAATACAAAATTTAGCTGGAAGTAGGTTATTAGGGTAAGTCTAAGACAATGCCAGGTACAAAACAGGTTTTTGTGTCTTTGCTCACCAGCTCAGCCATCGATCTGAAAGCAATCGAAACCAAACAAAGCCTTGCTATGCTGGCCTCTAAGTGTCTCTCCAGGATGGAGATGGAGACATGAATTTAGCTTAATCACATGCAGAAAACAAAGAAGCAGAAATTACAGCATCACTGGAGTCACTGAGGTATTTTGAGCTGCCTTCTTAAAGTCTTAATAAAAGATGGATAAACAGGTTCCAAAATATGTGAAACCACCACACCTAAATCCTGGCCCATTCCTAGCATTAAAATGTTAAATTAAACAAAATGTTTTCAAAGGCTTTGAAATGTTTGGTGGTTATTTATATGATTGCCCTGCCTTCAAGCCTAGACAAAAATCAAGGCCTCACAGACCATGAAGAGCTCTTGCCATCGAAACAGTCAGGGCTGTGCTTCCAAAAATGCCAGCTTAGTTCATGTTTTAAATCTGGGCTGTTGGCTGCAGTGACGTGAGAGGGCTTCAGAGAACCAGTTTGAGACACTGATAGAATCCTTCCTCCACACCTTTTTTCCCTTCCCCCCTCCAACAAATTATTTTTAAATGCGTTGTCCCTGAACACCCTTCCAGGCCTGTGGTGGAGCACCAGCAGAGGAGCAGCATTGGGTCCCAGGTTTTGGTTTTTTGTCCTGCTGTAGCTGTGGCACTGCTTTAACCCAGAGGACAGTCTGGGCTCTCAGGAGCACCCCTGGTCGTGGATGATGATTGGTTGGGCCTCCAGATGCTGCAAGGCATCTGGTCTCTGTACAAAATGCAGGGTAACACCACATCCCCAGCTCCTGCAAACCAGGCTTGAATTTTTTCCACGCTCCTCAAAGTACGCTGGGGCTGAAACAAGAATTTGTCACCAAGCACTGTCCAAGTTTTCAGTTCATGTGGCTCTGACATCTGCGTGTTGTGGGGTGCCTGTGAACTGCCAGGTTTTGCTGGCACGGTCACCTACAAAACATTGTCATCTGTGGGGGAAGGAGCACCAGCTGATGGAATTCCAAGCTGTGCCCTCCATGAGGCAGTTCAGCAGCGATCTGTGGAGCAGGGAAGGTGGCTGTTTGCTGTTTTCCCTCCCCTGCCACAGCTGGAAGGGTATGGCAGCTGCAGGAGCAGGAGCCCGGCCCTGGCATCTCTGTCACCCCACAGCCAGCAAACCGCGGGCTTTTTGAACTCTCACACATCACCTACCTGTCTGACTCTCACCATGAAGATAACCCCCAAACCACATTAAACAACTAGCACAGGGAAAGTGAAACTTTGTGCCAGATCCCAGAAGTTTTGTAGATGCAATAAGGCTAAAAGAAACCTACTGATTAGATTATCTTTATCCACTCGAATGTGGGGGCAAAGATTACTTTGCCACAAGTGTTTATCTTGCTGGTTATGATTCAGCTTGCCAACTGTTGCTGTATGACCAGAACAAATTTACCCTCACAACTAGAAAAGCATTAAGCACCATTTTATCAGTCAGATGTCTAAAAATCATATTTGCTGTTCCAATGCACATCCCCAGTATGGAGGGCTGCTGAAGTGAACAGCCTGTTTGCTTTCTGCTTCCCCCATGGGCTATTCAAACTTCTCCTTCAGAAGAGCTAAACAAACCACTTGATGCATTCAATGCTGAAATCAGAAACGCGGTGTGGAGGGTAAGTAGTTTGATAAATATCCTGGAGGGCCTCGGTGGTGCTCGCTGTCTGTGACCATCAGGCTGGAGCCGTGCAAATGTACCCGGGGCTTAAATAAGCCAGATCTCACCCAGGCTGTCTTTGGTTACTGCTTTGCATATTCACGCTGTAAGTGGAGGCAGCTCAGGAGTCACTGGTGTGTGCCTGGTTGAGCCAAACCACCATGGGCACATCCACTGTTGGGGCAACAGGAGGACCTGGAGCTGGAGGAGGGACCTGCAGGCACCTTTCCATCCATCCCTGCTCACAGCAGGCCAACATCAGCCCTGGCACAGGCAGCCTGGCGTGCCAGCAGGAGGCAGGATCTATTTTCATTTCAAACAGTCCCCAGAAATAAATAAATAAAGCTTTAAAAGAAAATGCTCTCAGAAAACCATCCTGAACCAGATAGTGAAAAGTTTTCCTCCTGATGTGTGCAAAGCCAATTAGCGTGTTACTAAATACATGCTGGGAGACATCATCATAGTAGGAACAATCGGGGCCATTTGAATAGCCAAATATGCTTTTATGCCACATTTGTTTACTTTGTAGAGCGCATCCGCGATACGCATGTAAATGCCAGAGCCTACTTCTTGCTCAGCACAGTAATCCCTCCTGCCCTCAGCCCTCAGTGCAGTTCCTTGTTTGTGCCTGTCAAGGGCTGCTGAGACTTACAGCTGTTGGTTTAAGCAAATGCACAGCCTTCCGCCAACAGGAATATCCTGTTTGGGGGAGAGCTCTGAGGAGCCAGTTACATAAACTTAGCTGTCTGCCGCCACAGCAGGCCATTCCATGAAAAAAATGGAAAGGCAGGAGACCCTCACTAGAAACCTCACCACTAGCCTAGGCAGAAACACCGATTTTTCTCCAATAACATGGGTTGCGAATGGTTTATTCCTATTTAACAGTGGAGAAAGCCCCACTCAGTGCAAAGAGGCTGGTAGGTATGAAAACATCTGAGTGCAAGCAAAGGCAGACAAACACAAGGCCTCCAACAAGTCTGGTTCTTGCTTGAGCTGCAGTTTATCAGGGGAACAGGTCAGCATGGCTCCATAATTACACTCAGTCCTACGACAAACAGACTTCAGCCATGGCATGCAAAGTGAGTGGGAATAGGGAAGTGATCTTTGTTCCTCTTCGTGGTGTAGGAAGCTGAAATGCAGGTAAGTTCTGGCACTATTTCAGCAAGGTGCTTAAGCCTGCATTTAATTTTTAAGCTCTGAAATGCGTGGGTGGGAGCTGGCTCCACCAAGTCAAAGGCAAAACTCACATGAAGTAGGATTTTGCCTTCTCTGACTATGAAAGTGTTTTGGGAGGGAAATAGCTTGCCTCAGGTCACTCTGGGAGTCTGTGGTAGAGCTGGGAATTGACGCCAGGTCTCTGGAGTCCCAAACCAGTGCCTTAACCTGTTTTTAACTTACTGCACGCTTCCTCCCAAAGCATCATGGGGCATTCTTAGATAACACCAGATATCCCGGCATGACTGTAAGCCCGTCGCTCGTTTTGGCCAGCTCTGGAGGGTGAGATGAAATACGCAGCTTTCATTTCATCTTCCGAGTGATGTTTGAATAAGCCGCAAACAAACAAACAAACAAACAAACAAACCGACCTGGGTGCATGACTCGGTGTGTGATGTACACGATTCCAGAGCCACTGTGCTGATGTGTCAGTGAACCACACAGCTAAAAGACAAGACCCTGGATTGTGCAGGCAGTCTGAGGTTGTATTGAGACTCTTTCCTCGGTTTCCAAAGCTGGAAGAAGGCACGGCTGTGCCGGGATGGCTCAGAGATTTCCTTCAGCACCATAGACTCCATGCAGCCGGCTCCGCGCATCGATTCCTTTACTTACTCTGGTTGATCCTGGTTTAAGCCGATGCTGCCAGCCTAAACTCCTGAAAAATCTCCCCTTACACAAACAGGCGGCGGTCAGCGGGGATGCCCTGGCAAAGGTGCCGACATTCGCTGAACATTTTGGCACGGGCGGCCAACCTCCGTCCGGGCGGCCGCTGGCGCTCTGGCTGGACGGGAGCTCTCGTCTCACCAGGAAAACACGGGACCAGCAGTCCTCACGGTGGCACTAGAAAACAATTAATCACGGCTCGACAGGACCATCTGCTGCCGCTACTGCAGCCCGGCGAGCTCCGCATGTGCGCTCAGGTCGCGCCTACTCCAAAACCCACTTAGCGCTTCTGGAATACTCTCAGCATTTGTTCTCTGGACAGAAATGAATGTTGCCTGATCTGTTAATGCTTGGCAAAAGACTTTTCATCCAGCCCCCAAGCACCAGCGAGAGGTACCTCACATTAATGCCTCCTTTCACATTCCAGCAGCAATACCTCTCCTTGTTTGACTTATATAAAACTCTGGAAATAAAAGGAAAGGAAAGAAAAAAACCAACAAGGCACAGCCCAGTGACTCAAACATCTGGAAACATGATTATTCTCTGCATTCAATTAGTATTGTTGTCCTTTGCTCCTGAAAATCAGCATAAGGGTTTTCCCATCTAGGAAAAAAGGCAATAGCACTTCCTTATTTATTGCCGGAGATTCAGAGTAGCCAAATTCTGCTCACGTGGCCTTGATAAACCAGGGACAACTGTGTCTCTGTAAGGTCTGGTTCAGTCAGGCCATAAAACATGTGAGTAGTGCCTGAGAGGTGATGAACAAACCTGTTACATGTGTACCTGCCAAAGGCCAAATGCAAGGAGGAACACAAAAACATCCAGAGGTTTGCACAAGTGACCAAAGATGCAACAAGGTATGTGCAGGCACGAGGGCAGATGGTTACTGCCTCTGAGAACCCAGGCTCTTTACAACAGGATCCTCAAGCAATAAATCAGTGCAGCTGTCACTCTTTTGCTTTATTTTTTTTTCTGAAATAGGCAAAACAAACTACTGTCAAAGAGGGAACGGACAGATTAATTTCCTCCAATGTGTTAATTTTGTTACTGCCATGGGACTCAGACAACCAGACATCAAATTCCTACCTAAGAGGCATATCAGTGGCAGTCAGTCAGTCCTGGGTGGGCAGCTGACTCCGCTGCTGGAAGCAGGCAGTCTCTGAGAGTCAACTCTTATTTTTAAACATAATCCCCTGTTCATCTGGGTGTGAATATGGTCCACCAAGTACTGCCATGCAAGGCACCACTGGCTGGTCGCCCACCTGAGCCAGGGAACATCTAGAGGACCATCACCAGGGTTGGTGCACAGCCAGCTCAGACCTGTTTGTGCTTTTATAAGAAAGTAAAGTTTTCCCTAACTGGGTGCTGTGGAAGGCCATCTATGCTGGCCTGCGACCTGCTGAATTTCAGACAGAACTGACTGTTCTCAGGCAGACCTTTGCTCCAACTTCCAGTGCAAAACTGTCCTTGAGACACTGTCAGCTTGTCCTCACAGCCCTCCAGATCAGCCCTGCAGGACACCCATGACCGTTGCACCAGACACCAGAAGGACATTTCACCGTGAAATACTCTGCAGGAGTGAAGGTTAAAGGCACATTCCTTTAGAGGATGGGGCGTGAGCCACACACAGAGGAGAGGTGACCAGTGCCAGTTCATGCTGCTGCTATTTCATCAGAAAGATCCAGCATCTCTCAGCACTTGCTGCTTCTCGTCCTGCAAACCTTAGGCTGAAGGTTTGGCTCCTGGCCTTTCCAGGAGCCCCTTCCACACAGATGTAATAAAAATAGCAAGCTACCCTCTCAAAAAGAGTCTCAAGAGGATCTTGTACTTCCCTATTTAGGGTCAGTGTGTGTGAGCACCCTTTCAGGCGGCACCTGGAATAATGAGGAATGCCTCAGAGACACCAGAAAGGTGCCAAATCCAAAAATCCTAAAAGGGCCACTGGGCTGCAATGACCCTACACTCCAGGGTTGCAGGTGTGTGAGGGTACAGCCTTAATAGGACTCTATTTCCCCATTCACAAGGACATGGAAACATACAGCACTGCAAAAGCAGTGTTTAATTGCAAGGCACAAATCCCTCCCAAAAGCAGAGTTCAACTTCCCCTGCCAAGAACATATGTATATTGTATAGATTTAATTACATGATACAGGAAAGGAAAGATTTGCCCAGATACTATGGTGATGAGTGCCATAGAAATGCCTATAACGAAATAAAAACACAGAGCAAATCAAGACATCTTCAACAGAGTTTGAGGGGGACACCTCCCCCCCCCAAAAAAAACCCCAAACAAAACCCAAACAAATCCAAAGAGTCAAAAAAGCCCTGCCTGGCATTTTCTACTCACTCCCTCATTTTAAGGAAAGAAGAGATCACCACCACCATCACCTCTTTTTGACACAGGCCCCAGTGCTCATTTGGGCTCACTCAAGTCAAAAGTCACAAGGTGGGCACATCTTTATTTGCATTCCCCAGTGTCTCCTTCCTGCTGCTTCTCATCACCTGCTCATCACCTGAGAACATATTTGTGCATATTAAATAATGAGCATTGCTGGGAACCTCATGAACCTTTATGTCATTTGAATTTGGAGGAAAAAAAAAAAACTGAGCTTTTGCACACCTCCCAGGTTGAAAACCCTGACCATGTTATATATTTTCTTCATTGTAATAAAGGAAACAAGATGAGGCCCTACAGGGGCCTGAATGATGATGTGTGGCTTGCTTTTCCATTGCATCCCACAGACGTGAAGAGCACTTGCCAAGCTGCTGAGTGAGGCCCCCTCACTCTTAATTTCTGGTTCCTTTTGTCATGTTTTTGAGTCTTTCATCTCAATTTCTCTGTTTGGCAAAGTGTTTTGTCATTTCACTCCCACCACAGGGCTCCAAGGACTGGATCTTTATGAGCAGCACTCAGATGTAAAGTGAGAGCCCCATCTCCCAAACAAAATTATCAGCTTGGCTCCACAGCAAAACTGCAAATTCCCTTGCACGAAACTGGTAATGTTAAATGCTGTCATTGCAATCATTGTGTGGGGGAGAGAGGGAGGAAGAGAGGAAGGGAGAGCAAGGTTGGATTCAGGGATCTTGGAGGTCTTTTCCAACCTTAATGATACTGTGATTCTGTGAAAGAGGGAAAGAAAAAGTAAGAAAGAAAAGAAAGAAGGAAGCGAACAAAAGGCAGGAAGGCAGGCAGGCAGGAAGGCAGGCAGAAAGAAAGAAAGAAAGAAAGAAAGAAAACAACAGCAGATCTACCATATTTCAAAGTGTCATCTGCTGTAGCCCAGGACAGCTCTGGATTTGGAGACATTTGTATATGATGAGGGAGGAAATCAGAGCAGCTGTTACTCCACTGAGCACTGCTGAGCCATTTTGGCTGCCTGTAAATATTCCTCTTACCAAGCTCTCCTCTGTTTTCACATCTCTGTCTTGGGAGCCACGCAGGCAGTGGCAGAGTGGACCCTGTGTGCCTCCAAGTGCTGGCTGTCCGTCCTGCCTGGGAAAAGAGAGTCACAGCATTTATCCTGGGAGGTCCTTCTGCTGTCACCTTGCTCCCAGTAGCCAGGTAGTGCAAAGCTACAGGCAAGGAAAGACTGAAAAAATCTGCTGAGTGACTTCCATGTGCTTCCTTCCCTGGGGAAATTCATGCACCAAGTTTTATATATGATATACATCTGCAGAGGAAGAGATTTCTATCTTGTGCTCCTATGCTGCCTAGTGGGATGTGTTCATGGACAGTCAATATTTATTTCAATTACTAACCTGGGCAGAGTTATTAAATGTAAACTGTGGCACCTTATGTTTAGCACAAAATAAAATGCTGGGAGAAGCCAGTCAGAGAAAACCTCTGACTTAACACTGTGGTTTGGCCAGTGTTTAAATGATTCCTTTGCTCTGTATTCTCCCGTACAGAGAATTCCCCCTGCCTCCCTTCCCCCCTCCTTTGCCTTGTTCACACACAGCTTCCAGTGCTGGACCCTGAAGATTCGGATCTTAAACTTTTTCAAAGTGCTACCTATTTATATATAATGCTTTGGATTTGCTTATGCAGTTCATTTGCATAGCCCCAAATCAGCATAAACCCTAACTTCATCTTACCGAGGGGATTTACCTGCAACCAAACGAATTTGGTTTGTTAATGAAGTAGTCGGATTCCCAGACAGCCTTAGAAAGAGATTTCTCTCACCTAGAATGAATTCCAGTACCCAGTACAAAAGGACACTGCGTTTCAAGACCTAGGACACAACTGGAGGGAAAGACGTGCAGAAACGGGGTTTTGAAAGTGTAATCAAAGAGAAAAACCTGGAGTTAGATTTGGGCCAGTAAACATTGCTGTGGTCAGTTTCCCTCTCCACGTAACAGTAAACATAACAGTAGCAAATACACAAACCCCACAATTATTAATAATGCCTCAGTAATAAAGGTGTACAAATAAATAATGAGTTATTCCAGCCTGTGTGGATGTTTAGGTACATGAGCTGGAAAACATCTTGACAAACAGTGTACTCATGAACCTTTGCAAGATGTAGCAAAGAAAATCCTGAAAAGTATTTTTTTCTGTTTTGAATAAAATGTGAAGAAACACGCGTCCTTAAACAAAAAAAAAGGATTGATGGGTAGGGGCTTCTCATATGTCCTGGAAATAAAAAAACACCAAACAAGCCAGTAAACCAAAACATCATGTAAATATTGACTGAAATATCATATTATGCTAAATATCCTGGCATTCTTCCAGTCTACAGAAGACTAGATTAACTCATCCATATGTAAAAATCTCATCTTTACTTTCTCTTCACAAATTCATTAAAAAAAAACCAACCAAAGTCAAATCTTTCCAGCCTTTGGTAGCACACAATGAAATCAAGACTGATTTTGAACTGGAAGTTAGATTCTTTCCTTCTCTGCCAGTATGTAGGAAAGGGGAAACAGGAGGAATTTGGAAGGCAGCAGCCTCAGAGACTACAGAAAATAAATAATTCTTTTCCTTCTCCCCCCCACCTGTACTTTTAGGCTGGTTCATAATTAATCACGGAACTCCTTGCCACAAGGTCCCTCAGAAGCCAGAAGCTCAGGAAGGCACCAAAGAGGATCAAATATTTATTGAGTAAGTGGAATCTGCAGAGCTACAGCATAAAATAAACACAGGTTGGAAAGGCATCTGTGCTTCTCAGGCTCCTGAGCTTGAACCAACCTGTAATCATCAGGGCTCCCTGGAAGGGAGTTTTCCAGGGGGAGTGAGGTGGGATTACCCCAGAGACGCCCATCACAGGGCTACTTGTGCCTTTCAGCCCCATTTCTGGCCAGTGGCTGGGGCAGAACACCCGTGGCCAGACAGAAGTGGCCACTGCCCTGCCCAGTGCTGCTCTGCTCAGCCTCTGCACCATGATTACAAGTTGGTCTCTTTGCACAGGAAGCCTTGGCAGTGTTTTACATTGTGAACATGGGAACCTTGTCAAAGCAAATGCTGGTTAGAAGGTGTTTGCAGAAGGAAGGTAGTCAAACATCTTGTACAGGTGACAGCAGCATTGTAATAGTCTCTAAAGCTGCAGAGAGCACGAACAGTTACTGGGGAGGCAGGAAGGCTGAAAGCGGCGAAGTTGTTTTGCTTCCCACTGGAAAGTGTTTTGGTATTTTGAAACACAAATAATAATCTGCTGCACAGCCAACAAATTCAGCCATCCCTCATCAGGCAGGGGAGTCTGTTGCTGAAACAGTGTTATGTGGGAACTGAGAACGGACAGCCAAGCCTAGTACATCCCAGTGCAAAGACAAATGCATCCCTTTGGGTAGCCCCCTTACACTGCCAACAGCATTATTGAATCAGTATGTTTTGAGTCTAAACACAGGATAAAACCTCGTCCAGAGCTTGGAATGAAAATTCCAACATGTTTCAGTAATTGCCATCAGTGTTGTCCCTAGTACTTTATCAACAGACTAATTCACAATATTAATTTTTATCAGGGAAGATGAATGGATGATGGATGCTAAGTCCTCAGGAGATCCCCCAAGGAGGAAGACCCTAGATGAGCTTTGGACACCAAATGGTGCCAATGCCATGGCACCCTCCCAGAGGCCTGTTGTGCGAATCAAACACATGCAGGAACCTCAACAAGCTGTTTTCAACACGTGAGAAAAGCCCTCTCTGTAGAATTTCTACATGGCAGGAAGCGCAGGGTGGACTCAGTGGCAAAAGCCCAGGGAGTCAGGTTTTCCCATGTGGCAAGCGCAAGCCTGGTTCCTCAGGCTTGCAAAGTCAGAGATCCTTCCCATGCCTTTCCAGGGGTGGAAGGGCAAAGTACACCCAAGACTCTGCTCCTGTCATCCATGTGAAGTTCCATGGGGCTACATCCTTGGCCCTGTGCTCTTCAACAACTTCATAAATGACCTGGATGCAGGACTGGAAGGGACACTGAGCAAGTTCACAGATGATACAAAATTGAGAGGAGCTGTTGAGTCCCTCAAAGGCAGGGAGGTCTTGCAGAGAGACCTTGACAAATGAGAGATGGGCAATCACCAACTGTATGGAGTTAAACAAGGGGAAGTGCTGTATTCTGAACCTGGGATGGTCCTGGAGGTCCTGGTTGATAGCCAGTTAGACATGAACGAGCAGTGCCCTGGAGGCAGGAGGGACATCCCTGTCACTGGGACACCAGGCCCAGCATGGCCGGCTGGGTCAGGGAGGGGATTGTCCTGCTCTGCGCTGGGCCAGGGAGGCCTCACCTTGAGTCCTGGGGGTGGTTCTGGGCACTACAAGGTAAAAAGGACATCAAACTATTAGCGAGTGTCCAAAGAAGGGTTGTGAAAATGGTGAAGGACATTGAGGGGAAGCCATGTGAGGAGCAGCTGAGGGCACTTGGTCAGTTCAGCTGGAGAAGAGGAGACTGAGGGGAGACCTCACTGCAGTTCTGCAGCTTCCTCGTGAGGGGAAGAGGAAGGGCACGCACTGATCTCTGCTGTGTGGTGACCAGGGACAGGACCTAGGGAATGGCCTGAAGTTGTGTCAGTGGAGGTTTAGATTGGATATCAGAAAGATGTTCTTCCTCCAGAGGGTGGTTCGGCACTGGAACAGGCTGCCCAGAGAAGTGGTCAAAGCCCCAAGCCTGACAGAGTTCAAGAAGCACTTGGACAATGCTTTTGGGCACATGGTGGCACTCAGGAATGGTGCTATGCAGGGCCAGGAGCTGGACTCGATGGTCCTTGAGGGTCCCTTCCAACTCAGCTTATTCTGTGATTCTGTCACTCTATGACACTGGGACATGCACAGACAGACCCTGAGCACCATCAAGGAGGCTCCCTGTAAATGAGCCCCTGTGTGCTGGTGGTGTGGCATTTCCGATCAGATCATTCCTAACTGCTGTGGCAGTAGTGGGGTAAATCATTCTGGGTAACTGCGGGATATCTGTTTTTAAAATTAAAGGCCCTCAACCAAGTAATACAGGGAAGCTGGATTATTTTGTTGAATAAAGCCTGATAGTTTAACAGTGGAGAACTTGAATGGCGAGATTTAAGCAAGCCTTAGCTTGTGCTTGATAAACAAGCACGCTGTACCCAAAGCAAAACCATGCAAAACTTCTCAGGGTTGCAGCAAGATGGCTGCGGTGATAGCGGCACATGATTACCCTTCTGCTCACCCAGGTTTCACACTGAAAGCAGCTCGGCGTGTTCCGTGTTCCCCAAACCTTCTTCTTCCTAATTAGTGAGTCATGAGGTTGACCCCAAGCTAGCCAGGTCTGTGTGAAAATCACCATCTTGGTTACAAAAGAAGTCACAGCTCCAAGAGTACGGAAAACATTACTGAAGGGAAAAGGTTCAGCTGCCTAATGCCTCTTGTGAGTAGCTACTAGGGCCGCCTGTCTCCTGTAAAACTCTGGGAACGCATGCTCTAAATATAGAAAAAACATGAATAAAGCACAAGCCACTTTTTCCCCTCCTGTCTTTCACACCATAAAGGTTCTAGCCTTGAGGGCTCACAGGTATGCATCCAAAGGTGAAAAAGAGACTGACAGGTACCTATATGCATCCAGGGTGGAGAACAAGGCTGCAGAAACACTACCACGACCCACTTCCATGCCGCAGAGACAATTTCTGCACTCGGTGGCAATGCCTTCAGCAGCAATGAAAATGTTCTCCCGGTAAAGTCACGGCAAGAGCGAAGGGCAGACAGAACGTGAGTCATCCAGGTGTACAGCAGACAGGGGAATGTGGGTGTGTTAGCCTGTAGCTCCAAGCCAATGTGACCTCAATTAAATTTTGGTGAATGATGGGCCTTTCCCTCTTTTAAGTACACACTCATCTTCTCAGTCTCCAGAGATATATCCACCAAGCCTAAACAGAGCTATTTAACCTGGGAAGCTCTCCTGGCAGGCCTGAGTCAACACGTGGTGGTGGTGCCGGTAGTAGTGGTGGCAGTGTTCCTCTTCTTCTCCATATCAGTTTTGCTCAACATACCTTGGGTTTACTTCCTCCTACCAGCTTCTCCTACCACATCCAGATCCCTGCCAGAGTCCTATGGTGTAACCACTGGTCTGTCTGTCCCCAGCTTGCAAATCATTCCTATTCTCCTGCTGCCTTAGAACACGCAACCCAATCGCACTCAGGGAGGAAAGCCCAAGGACAGACACAGGTTAATTTGGAAATTCTTGCGCTCAAATGCTGTTAAAAGTGCTTGCCAGGGACTCCAGTGAAAGCAGGCCAGCTCCAAGATCCAGCACACTCCCATAGGAAACCTGTGTAAACTAATTCTGTCGAACCGTTAGCACTCGGGGTGATTAACCGCAGCAGTCTCTGATCTTCCCTTATTAAAGAGGAGGAGAATGAAATTCACTGATTCATATCAGCTTAATATAAATCCTTGTGAGATTTGCAGTTGAGTTCAGCTGTGACAGGATCTGGTAACCACCATGGGGGAAAAGAAGACTCTCTTGCAAGCACCCCTCCATGTGACAGGGGCTGGCTGGAGACACTTGTGCTGGGTCACAGTCAAACCCAGGCTCCCAGGCCATGGTGTGCAGCAGATAAGCGCGCAGCAGTTGTGGCTCCGAGAAGATTTTTACTCTGATGCCACTTTTAAATACTTGGCACTCAGCAGGCAGGCAGGCATGTGCCATCTTGTTTTAAACAGCTCCATCTATTTATGCTAAGTGTGCTCCAGAGAGATTTGGGTTAGGGGTGAGCAGGATTAAGGATGGCTGTAGTTTGACTGCAGAGATAACTCCCTGCCGCAAGAGCTTTTGCCTTCAGTAACTGAAATAGTGCTCTGGGGTAGCTCTGGAGGTGCTCACCCCATGTCGGAGAGGCCAGCCCTAATAACCTCAAACCCTGACTTTAGATGCCCCAGCGAAGTGGCACATGAGTACAGCTTTAGCAACGCTGAACAAATCTTGTTTTTCAAGACATACTTACAAGACTGCTCGGTGTTTTACATATGTTTTTTACGAGATACGCTTTTTGATACATGTGTTGTTTCACTGCATCCATGTGCAATCTTGCACCTAAGCCCAACTCCAGGATACCAGACACAAAGAAATAGGTGGCAAACACAACATGCTGTTTCCAGCCCTACTTATCAGAGCACTGCTCACTTCAGTATTTCCCCCAGAGACCTCCTTAAGAGTAAGGACTGCCTCTCATGGGTTGCATGCTGTATGGCAGAAAGGGAGCAGTTGGCTCCCATCCCAAAAAAGTACAGGAGTAGCAATTTGGAAATAGTTAAACACACAGCAGCATTTCCCTTTAAATACAAAGTTACAGTTGTGTCCCTCTCAGTCTGGAAATTCATACATGAGGACAGCTTGGTTAGGATCAGGACAGAAAAAGGGAATTAAAAAAAAATCAAGTGGAATAGGGAACAATGCCCTGTTTCAAGAATGCCATTGTTCATGCAACTAGAAACCTAGGGTCCATAAAAACATCAAGCAGAAATTAAAGTTGGCTGAAGCGGATAATGCCTTACTGAATGCTAGAGCGTCTTACAAAATTCTTCAGGGTGTATAATGACATAACGCTTGAAAAAGGAAAGAAACCAGTTTCTCAGATGAAATCTTCAGATTTCAGTGGTTACAGATGTGCTAGAACATAAACCCTGCACAGATGTGAGAGGTTCTGATGGCAAAAAGGAGATCCTACACCTACCAAGTGTGCCCCAGCATTATCAGATGGGACAGCAACACTTCAGGCCCTCAGCACACGCCAGCTTCAATGCTGACCTTGGATCTCTCAATCCAGAATTCACAGGCAGAGCAACAGAGCAGGTAAAAAAAAATGACTGGTTTAATTGTAAAAAAGTTTTCACATGGAAAAAGCTTCAGATAAAGGATGACTCATAACTTTAATTTAGCTTTATATACTTGCTATTTGCAAACCAAACAAGATATTCCCTACTCCCTGTGTTACCTATAAACCAAATCAACAAAGATAGCTTTCAGTTGAAGAAAGCATGCCTAGGTGATAAGGGGTGAGAAGTATTTTCTGCATCATTATATTACTTAGAAAAACCTAGGGAGAAATGGCACCAGTGCCCACACAAACACAACATCAAAATGTGAACTTTAGTAGCATTTCAAAGGCACATTTGGATATAATCTTTGATATTGCCACTTTTATTTTAGCTGCTGCAAAGATACAAAAGCCTCCTGCCTACTACTTTATTTTCTCAGCTTTACTGGACACTACATGTACCCAAAATTCCTAGCTGAGAGACATTACAAATCAGCTGAAGAGAAACCGTTTCTTCCCTTTTAATGAGTAGTGAGAAAAACAGATCCCATCCACCCGGCATTAATGTGGAAATCATCTGTTTGCTACACATTCTGTAAGGCAGCTGGAACAATGAGGTCCCGAAGGAGAAGCACCACAGGGCTGGAGGTGACCCGCGGCAGGCTCACCGCCCCAGCACGTGCCGCTGGAGGGATGCTGGGGACCTCGCAGCAGCATGTCCTCAATCCCTGCATGGTCAGCCTTCCCCAGCTATGTGTGCATTCCTGCAGGAATCCTGGCTCTCCGTTGAGTGACTGGATTCCCAGGAAAAAGCAGGTTCTAAAAATCCATGCAGGAATCCTGGCTCTCCGTTGAGTGACTGGATTCCCAGGAAAAAGCAGGTTCTAAAACTCCATGCAGGTGATGGTTAAGCAGCATTTTGTGCACGCACTCTTTGTTCTCTGAGCCAGGTTTGTTCTTTTCTCGACATTACTCAGTGGTTTTCCTTCACTCACTCCTCAAGTGGTTACACCAGCTTACCTAAGAAATCCTAGGCAATGAAGCTGGGAATCCTTTATTGCTGCAAGGACTGCTACCAAAATCTAGAATTTATCATCAGATGCATAAGGTCTTATGTCCCCAACAGAAGTTACGTCCTCTAAAAAATAATTTAAACTCAGTTACTTTAAAAATGGTAAATTACAGTTTCACCCACTTAGGTGAGATAAGTGGCAATTCCACATTCAGAGCAAAAACTTTCCATACACCTTTTTCCCTAAAAAGAGATGTTACATCAGCACTGCACTTACACAATCCTGTCTTTCAGTCTTGAGACTACAAGTGTTTGCCACCACCTCCTCCTTGCCTTGGTACACTCAACCACCAACCAGTACCTAACAAACTTTCTTTAGCCACGTCCATGCACAGAAAAAAAAACTAGAGCAACAATTCAGATAAAATATTATAGGTTTATTTAAAACTTATTTTCACCTTGAATATGCAAAATACAAATTCCAACAAAATGTTCATTATTACTTTGTAGTTTACAAATATACAAAATAGAAGTTTGCTTAAATTTATATTACATATTTATTATGTAAAGAACTATATAGAAAATATTTGTTCTGCTTAAGGCATATTTGGGAATAAACCATTGTACAAACTATTGCACATTGAAACCACAGTGCATTACAGACTGTCTGCATAAAGTTATTTTCTTAATAAAAAAGATAAACCAGGTTTATTCACCTGATTTAGGTCATAATTGGCAATCGGAAGACAAAAAATAGTTCCTTGTCAGATATGCAGCAGTTTGAGAACTTTGGCTTCCTGTTTTTGGTACCTCTAGAACCAACAGTCACTAAGCACCATGAAATAGGCTTTTAAAATATAATTCTGTACCTGAATTTTTCCTCCTCTTTTAACATTGTAATGGCTTTTAGAAGGAAAAAAAAAGAAGAAAGTACAAGACGACATGTACATCTAATATTGCATTGACAGGAAATTAAGGGAATGTCATTTCCCTGTGTAATATCCCCACCCTCCGAACTACATACAGTCTGTTTAACCCTGATATTCGTGACTTCCAGTCACTCCTTGGCATTCTGTAGTCCAGAAATAATTCAAGTTGGATTTACAAATGGAATGATATAAGATCCAGTCATTGACCCCAACGTCTTTGGTTCTCTGAAGTGTATAACTATAAGAAAATGTAAGTTGTAATGTCCATATGCAGTTATCCCTCTTTTCCACTCTTTGGAAGACTTCACCTCGATTATCTGTAGTGCTTAAAATGAGTTCTCCCCATCTTGTGGAAGACAGTTCTTGTGCTGTAAATACTGAATCTCTGCGGCAGTTGGGGGAAAAGATCCAATGCTCTCCCAATCAGAAGTGCCTCTTCATGTGTAAGGCAAGGTGGTCCGACCTGGAGAATGCTCTGTCACAGCGCTGGCACTGGAAAGGGCGGTGGCCTGTGTGCTTTCTGTAGTGACGAGTGAGTTCATCGGATCGGGCAAACTTCCATCCGCAGCCTTCCCAGTCACAGTGATAAGGCTTCTCACCTGTGAAAAAAACCAAGCAATGAAACACATCAGTTAGGGCTTTTTCTTGTGGCCACCACTTGTAGCACCTTCTTTCAAGCTGTCTTCTTTCCAGTTGTCCCGGATAAAACAAAGAGTGGTCAAACGCAACAAACTTCTTGAAGCCGTTCTTGAACTTCTCGAAGCAAACAAACTACAAAGACTGAAAGAGCAAGGCTGTCTTTTCAAGATGTACAGGTACTACGAAATGCTGGTGTCATTTATATCTTCACTAAAATGCTCCTTTTTTGCTTCCTTGCACATGAGACTTCAGAACACCTGAGTGTGTATTTTTGTCGGCAGTGTTACACAATCAAATAGCAACCCGAAATAGCTCAGCAGACAACGTATTTAGATAATTGTAGGTCTCAAGAATTAAAAAACAGCCGTAAACTCTTTTCATTAGCTCGGCCTGATTAAGGACTCAGCCTTACTAGTGTCTTCATTATACAAAAACCACTGTTGATGGCAAGATGAACTTCCCTAACAATTACAAACTCCCAGCCTACACATCCTGGGGATGGTGCTGACTGGCTTGGGGCAGATGTGCACTGATCACCTGCCTGGCTTTTTTCCCCCTGCTGCCATTACCTGAAGAGGTACCCTAACTACTGCAGTGCCAGTGTATTTTCCCTTTCCTATTTCCTCGTCAGGAGAAAGTTTTGTATCGGGTTCACAACCCAGGGATTCAAATTATGCAAATTCCCAGGTTATTTAGTCACTGTTATGGAATGCCCACGCTGGCGAAACCCGCGTGCTGTACCTGCTTTCACAAGCTCAGTCACTGCAACTCTGCACTCAGCTGCAAGGTTGAAGCGTGAAACTGGACTCAGATACACGCTTTGGACAGATTTTATCCCAAATCTAGCAGCAGCAGCCAATCAACAGTTAAACTCTGCTGGTTCAGGGGGGAGATGTACTCCCGCAGGTGGAAGAGGCACCCTATCAGAGCTGCCAGCTCAGCTAAAATCCCCTCCTCTCCAGAGGATCCACCTCGGTTTTCCCAAAAAGGGAGCGACGGCTTACAGAGGTGCACAACTTCCTGCCCTACAGCCAGCCAAGAGAGGGGTGCGTGTGCGAAGCACTTAACCCTCTGCAAAGAAAGCAGAGAGAACTCCAAGAGAGGTCTGCTGCCTCCTCAGAAGTGGGCCAACACCATCCAGAGCAACAAATCCCAGCCAGCTTCCAAGTACCTGCTAATCAGCTAGCCACATAGCAAGAGAGAAGTAACAAACTCTGACTTGGCAAGAAACCCACCTGCTCCCACATCTGAGTCACTCTGAACCATTAAGCAAAATGTCAAGACAATAAGCAAAGACTGCACAGGACTTCACGTAGCCAAGAGGGGAAGTAAAAAAAAAAAAAGGCCTGGAACCCCAGCACAGAAAAGTTACATATTGTTTTAGCCTCCTCCTCTGCTCATGCCCTTCTACTGTCTGAGCGGGTCACCCCGCACCCCTCAGGCCAGAACATCCCCCTGATACCGCACTGAGACTAACCTGTATGAGTTCTCAGATGCGCCTTGAGATGAGAGCTCTTGGTGTAGGTTTTGCCGCAGCCCGCATAGTCACAAGTGTGTGTGGCCGTCCTTTTCCTAGGCCATGACCGGCGTCCCCTCTTGGGCTTGTTCTCCTCAGGCAGGCAGCTCCCCGGTGGCATCAGCTCTAGAGGCAGACAGGGAGGAGTGAGCATCGCCGCGGCCAGCGCCAAAGCGGGGACATCCGCTGCCCCAGAACCACAGGGACTCACCTTGGTACTGGAGCGTGCCGGGAGGGAGCTGCTCGGACAGGAAGGCGGGGTAGCCAGGGGCCGGGGGGTACCCCGGGGGCAGCGGCAGCGGCGGGTGGCCCAGCCCCGGTGTGGCGGGGAGACAGTCTCTGCCGCTCAGCATCTCCTCGGGCCCCAGCGAGGGCGTATTCCGGGCGGGCAGTGGGCGGCTGCCNGGGACATCCGCTGCCCCAGAACCACAGGGACTCACCTTGGTACTGGAGCGTGCCGGGAGGGAGCTGCTCGGACAGGAAGGCGGGGTAGCCAGGGGCCGGGGGGTACCCCGGGGGCAGCGGCAGCGGCGGGTGGCCCAGCCCCGGTGTGGCGGGGAGACAGTCTCTGCCGCTCAGCATCTCCTCGGGCCCCAGCGAGGGCGTATTCCGGGCGGGCAGTGGGCGGCTGCCCAGGGCGAAGTCGTGCTGGGGGGGTCCTCGGGGGCTGCCCCCG